>LR990303.1:7362922-7962922 GCA_905147355.2 Apotomis turbidana | reverse complement strand
ATCTGTATGTATCTTCTGTATGTAGCTGTATGTATCTGTATGTATCTGTATGTATCTGTATGTATCTGTATGTATCTGTATGTATCTGTATGTATCTGTTTGTAGTATGTATCTGTATGTATCTGTATGTATCTGTATGTATCTGTATGTATCTGTATGTATCTCTATGTATCTCTATGTATCTGTATGTATCTGTATGTATCTGGATGTATCTGTATGTATCTTTATGTATCTGTATGTATCTGTATGTATCTGTATGTATCTGTATGTATCTTCTGTATGTAGCTGTATGTATCTGTATGTATCTGTATGTATCTGTATGTATCTGTATGTATCTGTATGTATCTGTTTGTAGTATGTATCTGTATGTATCTGTATGTATCTGTATGTATCTGTATGTATCTGTATGTATCTGTATGTATCTGTATGTATCTGTATGTATCTGTATGTATCTCTATGTATCTCTATGTATCTGTTTGTATCTGTATGTATCTGGATGTATCTGTATGTATCTGTATGTATCTGTATGTATCTTTATGTATCTTTATGTATCTGTATGTAGCGGTATGTATCTGTATGTATCTGTATGTATCTGAATGTATCTGTATGTATCTGTATGTATCTTTATATATCTGTATGTAACTGTATGTATCTGTATGTATCTGTATGTATCTGTATGTATCTGTATGTATCTGTATGTATCTGTATGTATCTGTATGTATCTGTATGTATCTGTATGTATCTGTATGTATCTGTATGTATCTGTATGTATCTGTATGTATCTGTATGCATCTGTATGTATCTGTATGTATCTGTATGTATCTGAATGTATCTGTATGTATCTGTATGTATCTGTATGTATCTGTATGTATCTGTATGTATCTGTATGTATCTGTATGTATTTGTATGTATCTGTATGTATCTGTATGTATCTTTATGGATAAGTATGTATCTTTATGTCTGTATCTTTATGTATCTTTATGTATCTTTATGTATCTGTATGTATCTGTATGTATCTGTATGTATCTGTATGTATCTAGAGGTATATGTATGTTTCTGTATGTATCTGTATGTATCTGTATGTGTCTGTTTGTATTTGTATGTATCTGTATGTATCTGTATGTATCTGTATGCATCTGTATGTATCTGTATGTATCTGTATGTATCTGAATGTATCTGTATGTATCTGTATGTATCTGTATGTATCTGTATGTATCTGTATGTATCTGTATGTATCTGTATGTATCTGTATGTATTTGTATGTATCTGTATGTATCTGTATGTATCTTTATGGATAAGTATGTATCTTTATGTCTGTATCTTTATGTATCTTTATGTATCTTTATGTATCTGTATGTATCTGTATGTATCTGTATGTATCTGTATGTATCTGTATGTATCTGTATGTATCTGTATGTATCTGTATGTATCTGTATGTATCTGTTTGTAGTATGTATCTGTATGTATCTGTATGTATCTGTATGTATCTGTATGTATCTGTATGTATCTGTATGTATCTGTATGTATCTCTATGTATCTCTATGTATCTGTATGTATCTGTATGTATCTGGATGTATCTGTATGTATCTTTATGTATCTTTATGTATCTGTATGTATCTGTATCTATCTGTATGTATCTGTATGTATCTAGAGGTATATGTATGTTTCTGTATGTATCTGTATGTGTCTGTTTGTATTTGTATGTATCTGTATGTATCTGTATGGATAAGTATGTATCTGTATGTATCTGTATGTATCTGTATGTATCTGTATGTATCTGTATGTATCTCTGTTTGTATCTGTATGTATCTGTATCTGTATGTATCTGTATCTGTATGTATCTGTATGTATCTCTATGTATCTGTATGTATCTGTATGTATCTGTATGTATCTGGATGTATCTGTATGTATCTTTATGTATCTGTATGCATCTATATGTATCTGTATGTATCTGTATGTATCTGTATGTATCTGTATGTATCTGTATGTATCTGTATGTATCTGTATGTATCTGTATGTATCTCTATGTATCTGTATGTATCTGTATGTATCTGGATGTATCTGTATGTATTTGTATGTATCTGTATGTATCCTTATGTATCTTTATGTATCTGTATGTAGCGGTATGTATCTGTATGTATCTGTATGTATCTGTATGTATCTGTATGTATCTGCATGTATCTTTATGTATCTTTATGTATCTTTATGTATCTGCATGTATCTGTATGTATCTGTATGTATCTCTGTATGTATCTGTATGTATCTGTATGTATCTTCTGTATGTAGCTGTATGTATCTGTATGTATCTGTATGTATCTGTATGTATCTGTATGTATCTGTTTGTAGTATGTATCTGTATGTATCTGTATGTATCTGCATGTATCTGTATGTATCTGTATGTATCTAGAGGTATATGTATGTTTCTGTATGTATCTGTATGTATCTGTATGTGTCTGTTTGTATTTGTATGTATCTGTATGTATCTGTATGTATCTGTATGTATCTGTATGTATCTGTATGTATCTGTATGTATCTGTATGTATCTGTATGTATCTGTATGTATCTGTATGTATCTTTATGGATAAGTATGTATCTTTATGTCTGTATGTATCTTTATGTATCTGTATGTTTCTTTATGTATCTGTATGTATCTGTATGTATCTGTATGTATCTGTATGTATCTGTATGTATCTCTATGTATCTGTATGTATCTGTATGTATCTTTATGTATCTGTATAAATCTGTATGTATCTGTATTTATCTTTATGTATCTTTATGTATCTTTATGTATCTGTATGTATCTGTATGTATCTGTATGTATCTGTATATATCTCTATGTATCTGTATGTATCTGTATGTATCTTTATGTATCTGTATAAATCTGTATGTATCTGTATGTATCTGTATGTATCTGGATGTATCTGTGTGTATCTGTATGTATCTGTATGTATCTTTATGTATCTTTATGTATCTGTATGTAGCGGTATGTATCTGTATGTATCTGTATGTATCTGAATGTATCTGTATGTATCTGCATGTATCTTTATGTATCTTTATGTATCTTTATGTATCTGCATGTATCTGTATGTATCTATATGTATCTCTGTATGTATCTGTATGTATCTGTATGTATCTGTATGTATCTTTATGTATCTGTATGTAGCTGTATGTATCTGTATGTATCTGTATGTATCTGTATGTATCTGTATGTATCTGTATGTATCTTTATGTATCTTTATGTATCTGTATGTATCTGTATCTATCTGTATGTATCTATATGTATCTAGAGGTATATGTATGTTTCTGTATGTATCTGTATGTATCTGTATGTGTCTGTTTGTATTTGTATGTATCTGTATGTATCTGTATGGATGAGTATGTATCTGTATGTATCTGTATGTATCTGTATATATCTGTATGTATCTTTATGTATCTTTATGTATCTGTATGTAGCTGTATGTATCTGTATGTATCTGTATGTATCTCTGTATGTATCTGTATCTTTATGTATCTTTATGTATCTGCATGTATCTGTATGTATCTGTATGTATCTCTGTATGTATCTGTATGTATCTGTATGTATCTTTATATATCTGTATGTAGCTTTATGTATCTGTATGTATCTGTATGTATCTGTATGTATCTGTATGTATCTGTATGTATCTGTATGTATCTGTATGTATCTGTATGTATCTGTATGTATCTGTATGTATCTGTATGTATCTGTATGTATCTGTATGTATCTTTATGTATCTTTATGTATCTGTATGTATCTGTATGTATCTGTATGTATCTGTATGTATCTAGAGGTATATGTATGTTTCTGTATGTATCTGTATGTATCTGTATGTGTCTGTTTGTATTTGTATGTATCTGTATGTATCTGTATGGATAAGTATGTATCTGTATGTATCTGTATGTATCTGTATGTATCTGTATGTATCTGTATGTATCTCTGTTTGTATCTGTATGTTTCTGTATCTGTATGTATCTGTATCTGTATGTATCTGTATGTATCTGTATGTATCTGTATGTATCTGTATATATCTGTATGTATCTTTATGTATCTTTATGTATCTGTATGTAGCTGTATGTATCTGAATGTATCTGTATGTATCTCTGTATGTATCTGGATGTATCTGTATGTATCTGTATGTATCTGTATGTATCTGTATGTATCTGTATGTATCTGTATGTATCTGTATGTATCTGTATGTATCTAGAGGTATATGTATGTTTCTGTATGTATCTGTATGTATCTGTATGTGTCTGTTTGTATTTGTATGTATCTGTATGTATCTGTATGTATATGTATGTATCTGTATGTATCTGTATGTATCTGTATGTATTTGTATGTATCTGTATGTATCTGTATGTATCTTTATGGATAAGTATGTATCTTTATGTCTGTATGTATCTTTATGTATCTCTGTATGTATCTGGATGTATGTATCTGTTTGTAGTATGTATCTGTATGTATCTGTATGTATCTGTAGGTATCTGTATGTATCTGTATGTATCTGTATGTATCTGTATGTATCTGTATGTATCTGTATGTATCTGTATGTATCTGTATGTATCTCTATGTATCTCTATGTATCTGTATGTATCTGTATGTATCTGGATGTATCTGTATGTATCTTTATGTATCTGTATGCATCTGTATGTATCTGTATGTATCTGTATGTATCTGTATGTATCTTTTTGTATCTGTATGTATCTGTATGTATCTCTATGTATCTCTATGTATCTGTATGTATCTGTATGTATCTGGATGTATCTGTATGTATCTGTATGTATCTGTATGTATCTTTATGTATCTTTATGTATCTGTATGTATCTGTATGTATCTCTGTATGTATCTGTATGTGTCTGAATGTATCTGTATGTATCTGCATGTATCTTTATGTATCTTTATGTATCTTTATGTATCTGCATGTATCTGTATGTATCTGTATGTATCTCTGTATGTATCTGTATGTATCTGTATGTATCTTCTGTATGTAGCTGTATGTATCTGTATGTATCTGTATGTATCTGTATGTATCTGTATGTATCTGTATGTATCTGTATGTATCTGTTTGTAGTATGTATCTGTATGTATCTGTATGTATCTGTATGTATCTGTATGTATCTGTATGTATCTCTATGTATCTGTATGTATCTTTATGTATCTCTGTATGTATCTGGATGTATGTATCTGTTTGTAGTATGTATCTGTATGTATCTGTATGTATCTGTATGTATCTGTATGTATCTGTATGTATCTGTATGTATCTGTATGTATCTCTATGTATCTCTATGTATCTGTATGTATCTGTATGTATCTGGATGTATCTGTATGTATCTTTATGTATCTGTATGCATCTATATGTATCTGTATGTATCTGTATGTATCTGTATGTATCTGTATGTATCTGTATGTATCTGTATGTATCTCTATGTATCTCTATGTATCTGTATGTATCTGTATGTATCTGGATGTATCTGTATGTATTTGTATGTATCTGTATGTATCTTTATGTATCTGTATGTAGCTGTATGTATATGTATGTATCTGTATGTATCTGTATGTATCTGTATGTATCTGTATGTATCTGTATGTATCTGTATGTATCTGTATGTATCTGTATGTATCTGTATGTATCTTTATGTATCTTTATGTATCTTTATGTATCTGTATGTATCTGTATCTATCTGTATGTATCTATATGTAACTAGAGGTATATGTATGTTTCTGTATGTATCTGTATGTATCTGTATGTGTCTGCTTGTATTTGTATGTATCTGTATGTATCTGTATGGATGAGTTTGTATCTGTATGTATCTGTATATATCTGTATGTATCTGTATGTATCTCTGTTTGTATCTGTATGTATCTGTATCTGTATGTATCTGTATCTGTATGTATCTGTATGTATCTGTATGTATCTGTATGTATCTGTATGTATCTGTATATATCTGTATGTATCTTTATGTATCTTTATGTATCTGTATGTAGCTGTATGTATCTGAATGTATCTGTATGTATCTCTGTATGTATCTGGATGTATCTGTATGTATCTGTATGTATCTGTATGTATCTGTATGTATTTGTATGTATCTGTATGTATCTGTATGTATCTGTATGTATCTGTATGTATCTGTTTGTATCTGTATGTATCTGTATGTATCTGTATGTATCTGTATGTATCTGTATGTATCTGTATGGATAAGTATGTATCTCTTTATGTATCTGTATGTATCTCTGTATGTATCTGGATGTATCTGTATGTATCTATATGTATCTGTATGTATCTGTTTGTAGTATGGATCTGTATGTATCTGTATGTGTCAGTATGTATCTGTATGTATCTGTATGTATCTGTATGTATCTGTATGTATCTGTATGTATCTGTATGTATCTGCATGTATCTGTATGTATCTGTATGTATCTAGAGGTATATGTATGTTTCTGTATGTATCTGTATGTATCTGTATGTGTCTGTTTGTATTTGTATGTATCTGTATGTATCTGTATGTATCTGTATGTATCTGTATGTATCTGTATGTATCTGTATGTATCTGTATGTATCTGTATGTATTTGTATGTATCTGTATGTATCTGTATGTATCTTTATGGATAAGTATGTATCTTTATGTCTGTATGTATCTTTATGTATCTTTATGTATCTGTATGTATCTGTATGTATCTGTATGTATCTGTATGAATCTAATGTATCTGTATGTATCTGTATGTATCTTTATGTATCTGTATGTATCTTTATGTATCTGTATGTATCTGTATGTATCTGTATGTATCTGTATGTATCTGTATGTGTCAGTATGTATCTGTATGTATCTGTATGGATGAGTTTGTATCTGTATGTATCTGTATGTATCTGTATGTATCTCTGTTTGTATCTGTATGTATCTGTATCTGTATGTATCTGTATCTGTATGTATCTGTATGTATCTGTATGTATCTGTATGTATCTGTATGTATCTGTATATATCTGTATGATACATACAGAGATACATACAGAATGTATCTGTATGTATCTCTGTATGTATCTGGATGTATCTGTATGTATCTGTATGTATCTGTATGTATCTGTATGTATCTGTTTGTATCTGTATGTATCTGTATGAATCTGTATGTATCTGTATGTATCTGTATGTATCTGTATGTATCTGTATGTATCTGTATGGATAAGTATGTATCTCTTTATGTGTCTCTTTATGTATCTGTATGTATCTTTATTTATCTTTATGTATCTTTATGTATCTTTATGTATCTGTATGTATCTGTTTGTATCTGTATGTATCTGCATGTATCTGTATGTTTCTGTATGTATCTTTATGTATCTGTATGTATCTGTATGGATAAGTATGTATCTTCATGTGTCTTTATGTATCTTTATGTATCTGTATGTATCTGTATGTATCTAGAGGTATATGTATGTTTCTGTATGTATCTGTATGTATCTGTATGTATCTGTATGTATCTGTATGTATCTCTGTTTGTATCTGTATGTATCTGTATCTGTATGTATCTGTATCTGTATGTATCTGTATGTATCTGTATGTATCTGTATGTATCTGTATGTATCTGTATGTATCTGTATGTATCTGTATGTATCTGTATGTATCTTTATGTATCTGTATGTAGCTGTATGTATCTTTATGTATCTGTATGTATCTGTATCTGAATGTATCTGTATGTATCTCTCTATGTATCTGGATGTCTCTGTATGTATCTGTATGTATCTGTTAGTATCTGTATGTATCTGTATGTATCTTTATGTATCTTTATGTATCTGTATGTATCTGTATGTATCTGTATGTATCTGTATGTATCTGTATGTATCTGTATGTATGGATAAGTATGTATCTGTATGTATCTGTATGTATCTGTATGTATCTGTATGTATCTGTATGTATCTGTATGTATCTGTATGTATCTGTATGTATCTAGAGGTATATGTATGTTTCTGTATGTATCTGTATGTATCTGTATGTGTCTGTTTGTATTTGTATGTATCTGTATGTATCTGTATGTATCTGTATGTATCTGTATGTATCTGTATGTATCTGTATGTATCTGAATGTATCTGTATGTATCTGTATGTATCTGTATGTATCTGTATGTATCTGTATGTATCTGTATGTATCTGTATGTATCTGTATGTATCTGTATGTATCTGTATGTATCTGTATGTATCTTTATGGATAAGTATGTATCTTTATGTCTGTATCTTTATGTATCTTTATGTATCTTTATGTATCTGTATGTATCTGTATGTATCTGTATGTATCTTTATGTATCTGTATGTATCTGTATGTATCTGTATGTATCTGTATGTATCTGTTTGTATCTGTATGTATCTGTATGTATCTGTATGTATCTGTATGTATCTGTTTGTAGTATGTATCTGTATGTATCTGTATGTATCTGTATGTATCTGTATGTATCTGTATGTATCTGTATGTATCTGTATGTATCTGTATGTATCTCTATGTATCTCTATGTATCTGTATGTATCTGTATGTATCTGGATGTATCTGTATGTATCTTTATGTATCTGTATGTATCTGTATGTATCTGTATGTATCTGTATGTATCTGTATGTATCTGTATGTATCTCTATGTATCTCTATGTATCTGTATGTATCTGTATGTATCTTGATGTATCTGTAGGTATCTGTATGTATCTGTATGTATCTTTATGTATCTTTATGTATCTGTATGTAGCGGTATGTATCTGTATGTAACTGTATGTATCTGAATGTATCTGTATGTATCTGCATGTATCTTTATGTATCTTTATGTATCTTTATGTATCTGCATGTATCTGTATGTATCTGTATGTATCTCTGTATGTATCTGTATGTATCTGTATGTATCTTTATATATCTGTATGTAGCTGTATGTATCTGTATGTATCTGTATGTATCTGTATGTATCTGTATGTATCTGTATGTATCTGTATGTATCTGTATGTATCTGTATGTATCTGTATGTATCTGTATGTATCTGTATGTATCTGTATGTATCTGTATGTATCTGTATGTATCTGTATGTATCTTTATGTATCTTTATGTATCTGTATGTATCTGTATCTATCTGTATGTATCTGTATGTATCTAGAGGTATATGTATGTTTCTGTATGTATCTGTATGTGTCTGTTTGTATTTGTATGTATCTGTATGTATCTGTATGGATAAGTATGTATCTGTATGTATCTGTATGTATCTGTATGTATCTGTATGTATCTGTATGTATCTGTATGTATATCTGTTTGTATCTGTATGTATCTGTATCTGTATGTATCTGTATCTGTATGTATCTGTATGTATCTGTATGTATCTGTATGTATCTGTATATATCTGTATGTATCTTTATGTATCTTTATGTATCTGTATGTAGCTGTATGTATCTGAATGTATCTGTATGTATCTCTGTATGTATCTGGATGTATCTGTATGTATCTGTATGAATCTGTATGTATCTGTATGTATCTGTATGTATCTGCATGTATCTGTATGTATCTAGAGGTATATGTATGTTTCTGTATGTATCTGTATGTGTCTGTTTGTATTTGTATGTATCTGTATGTATCTGTATGTATATGTATGTATCTGTATGTATCTGTATGTATCTGTATGTATTTGTATGTATCTGTATGTATCTGTATGTATCTGTATGTATCTGTATGTTTCTGTTTGTAGTATGTATCTGTATGTATCTGTATGTATCTGTATGTATCTGTATGTATCTGTATGTATCTGTATGTATCTGTATGTATCTGTATGTATCTGTATGTATCTCTATGTATCTCTATGTATCTGTTTGTATCTGTATGTATCTGGATGTATCTGTATGTATCTGTATGTATCTGTATGTATCTTTATGTATCTTTATGTATCTGTATGTAGCGGTATGTATCTGTATGTATCTGTATGTATCTGAATGTATCTGTATGTATCTGCATGTATCTTTATGTATCTTTATGTATCTTTATGTATCTGCATGTATCTGTATGTATCTGTATGTATCTCTGTATGTATCTGTATGTATCTGTATGTATCTTTATGTATCTGTATGTAGCTGTATGTATCTGTATGTATCTGTATGTATCTGTATTTATCTGTATGTATCTGTATGTAGCTGTATGTATCTGTATGTATCTGTATGTATCTGTATGTATCTGTATGTATCTGTATGTATCTGTATGTATTTGTATTTATCTGTATGTATCTGTATGTATCTGTATGTATCTGTATGTATCTGTATATATCTGTATGTATCTTTATGTATCTTTATGTATCTGTATGTAGCTGTATCTGAATGTATCTGTATGTATCTCTGTATGTATCTGGATGTATCTGTATGTATCTGTATGTATCTGTATAAATCTGTATGTATCTGTATGTATCTGCATGTATCTGTATGTATCTGTATGTATCTAGAGGTATATGTATGTTTCTGTATGTATCTGTATGTATCTGTATGTGTCTGTTTGTATTTGTATGTATCTGTATGTATCTGTATGTATATGTATGTATATGTATGTATCTGTATGTATCTGTATGTATCTGTATGTATTTGTATGTATCTGTATGTATCTGTATGTATCTTTATGGATAAGTATGTATCTTTATGTCTGTATGTATCTTTATGTATCTCTGTATGTATCTGGATGTATGTATCTGTTTGTAGTATGTATCTGTATGTATCTGTATGTATCTGTAGGTATCTGTATGTATCTGTATGTATCTGTATGTATCTGTAGGTATCTGTATGTATCTGTATGTATCTGTATGTATCTGTATGTATCTGTATGTATCTGTATGTATCTGTATGTATCTGTATGTATCTGTATGTATCTCTATGTATCTCTATGTATCTGTATGTATCTGTATGTATCTGGATGTATCTGTATGTATCTTTATGTATCTGTATGCATCTGTATGTATCTGTATGTATCTGTATGTATCTGTATGTATCTGTATGTATCTGTATGTATCTGTATGTATCTCTATGTATCTCTATGTATCTGTATGTATCTGTATGTATCTGTATGTATCTGTATGTATCTGTATGTATCTGTATGTATCTTTATGTATCTTTATGTATCTGTATGTAGCGGTATGTATCTGTATGTATCTGTATGTATCTGAATGTATCTGTATGTATCTGCATGTATCTTTATGTATCTTTATGTATCTTTATGTATCTGCATGTATCTGTATGTATCTGTATGTATCTCTGTATGTATCTGTATGTATCTGTATGTATCTTCTGTATGTATCTGTATGTATCTGTATGTATCTGTATGTATCTGTATGTATCTGTATGTATCTGTATGTATCTGTTTGTAGTATGTATCTGTATGTATCTGTATGTATCTGTATGTATCTGTATGTATCTGTATGTATCTCTATGTATCTCTATGTATCTGTATGTATCTGTATGTATCTGGATGTATCTGTATGTATCTTTATGTATCTGTATGTATCTGTATGTATCTGTATGTATCTGTATGTATCTGTATGTATCTTCTGTATGTAGCTGTATGTATCTGTATGTATCTGTATGTATCTGTATGTATCTGTATGTATCTGTATGTATCTGTATGTATCTGTATGTATCTGAATGTATCTGTATGTATCTGCATGTATCTTTATGTATCTTTATGTATCTTTATGTATCTGCATGTATCTGTATGTATCTGTATGTATCTCTGTATGTATCTGTATGTATCTGTATGTATCTTCTGTATGTAGCTGTATGTATCTGTATGTATCTGTATGTATCTGTATGTATCTGTATGTATCTGTATGTATCTGTTTGTAGTATGTATCTGTATGTATCTGTATGTATCTGTATGTATCTGTATGTATCTGTATGTATCTCTATGTATCTCTATGTATCTGTATGTATCTGTATGTATCTGGATGTATCTGTATGTATCTTTATGTATCTGTATGTATCTGTATGTATCTGTATGTATCTGTATGTATCTGTATGTATCTTCTGTATGTAGCTGTATGTATCTGTATGTATCTGTATGTATCTGTATGTATCTGTATGTATCTGTATGTATCTGTTTGTAGTATGTATCTGTATGTATCTGTATGTATCTGTATGTATCTGTATGTATCTGTATGTATCTGTATGTATCTGTATGTATCTGTATGTATCTGTATGTATCTCTATGTATCTCTATGTATCTGTTTGTATCTGTATGTATCTGGATGTATCTGTATGTATCTGTATGTATCTGTATGTATCTTTATGTATCTTTATGTATCTGTATGTAGCGGTATGTATCTGTATGTATCTGTATGTATCTGAATGTATCTGTATGTATCTGTATGTATCTTTATATATCTGTATGTAGCTGTATGTATCTGTATGTATCTGTATGTATCTGTATGTATCTGTATGTATCTGTATGTATCTGTATGTATCTGTATGTATCTGTATGTATCTGTATGTATCTGTATGTATCTGTATGTATCTGTATGTATCTGTATGTATCTGTATGCATCTGTATGTATCTGTATGTATCTGTATGTATCTGAATGTATCTGTATGTATCTGTATGTATCTGTATGTATCTGTATGTATCTGTATGTATCTCTATGTATCTCTATGTATCTGTATGTATCTGTATGTATCTGGATGTATCTGTATGTATTTGTATGTATCTGTATGTATCTTTATGTATCTTTATGTATCTGTATGTAGCGGTATGTATCTGTATGTATCTGTATGTATCTGAATGTATCTGTATGTAACTGCATGTATCTTTATGTATCTTTATGTATCTTTATGTATCTGCATGTATCTGTATGTATCTGTATGTATCTCTGTATGTATCTGTATGTATCTGTATGTATCTTCTGTATGTAGCTGTATGTATCTGTATGTATCTGTATGTATCTGTATGTATCTGTTTGTAGTATGTATCTGTATGTATCTGTATGTATCTGCATGTATCTGTATGTATCTGTATGTATCTAGAGGTATATGTATGTTTCTGTATGTATCTGTATGTATCTGTATGTGTCTGTTTGTATTTGTATGTATCTGTATGTATCTGTATGTATCTGTATGTATCTGTATGTATCTGTATGTATCTGTATGTATCTGTATGTATTTGTATGTATCTGTATGTATCTGTATGTATCTTTATGGATAAGTATGTATCTTTATGTCTGTATGTATCTTTATGTATCTGTATGTTTCTTTATGTATCTTTATGTATCTGTATGTATCTGTATGTATCTGTATGTATCTGTATATATCTCTATGTATCTGTATGTATCTGTATGTATCTTTATGTATCTGTATAAATCTGTATGTATCTGTATTTATCTTTATGTATCTTTATGTATCTTTATGTATCTGTATGTATCTGTATGTATCTGTATGTATCTGTATATATCTCTATGTATCTGTATGTATCTGTATGTATCTTTATGTATCTGTATAAATCTGTATGTATCTGTATGTATCTGTATGTATCTGGATGTATCTGTATGTATCTGTATGTATCTGTATGTATCTTTATGTATCTTTATGTATCTGTATGTAGCGGTATGTATCTGTATGTATCTGTATGTATCTGAATGTATCTGTATGTATCTGCATGTATCTTTATGTATCTTTATGTATCTTTATGTATCTGCATGTATCTGTATGTATCTATATGTATCTCTGTATGTATCTGTATGTATCTGTATGTATCTGTATGTATCTTTATGTATCTGTATGTAGCTGTATGTATCTGTATGTATCTGTATGTATCTGTATGTATCTGTATGTATCTGTATGTATCTGTATGTATCTGTATGTATCTGTATGTATCTGTATGTATCTGTATGTATCTGTATGTATCTTTATGTATCTTTATGTATCTGTATGTATCTGTATCTATCTGTATGTATCTATATGTATCTAGAGGTATATGTATGTTTCTGTATGTATCTGTATGTATCTGTATGTGTCTGTTTGTATCTGTATGTATCTGTATGTATCTGTATGGATGAGTATGTATCTGTATGTATCTGTATGTATCTGTATGTATCTGTATGTATCTGTATGTATCTCTGTTTGTATCTGTATGTATCTGTATCTGTATGTATCTGTATGTATCTGTATGTATCTGTATATATCTGTATGTATCTTTATGTATCTTTATGTATCTGTATGTAGCTGTATGTATCTGAATGTATCTGTATGTATCTCTGTATGTATCTGTATCTTTATGTATCTTTATGTATCTGCATGTATCTGTATGTATCTGTATGTATCTCTGTATGTATCTGTATGTATCTGTATGTATCTTTATATATCTGTATGTAGCTGTATGTATCTGTATGTATCTGTTTGTATCTGTATGTATCTGTATGTATCTGTATGTATCTGTATGTATCTGTATGTATCTGTATGTATCTGTATGTATCTGTATGTATCTGTATGTATCTGTATGTATCTGTATGTATCTGTATGTATCTTTATGTATCTTTATGTATCTGTATGTATCTGTATCTATCTGTATGTATCTGTATGTATGTAGAGGTATATGTATGTTTCTGTATGTATCTGTATGTATCTGTATGTGTCTGTTTGTATTTGTATGTATCTGTATGTATCTGTATGGATAAGTATGTATCTGTATGTATCTGTATGTATCTGTATGTATCTGTATGTATCTGTATGTATCTCTGTTTGTATCTGTATGTATCTGTATGTATCTGTATGTATCTGTATGTATCTGTATGTATCTGTATGTATCTGTATATATCTGTATGTATCTTTATGTATCTTTATGTATCTGTATGTAGCTGTATGTATCTGAATGTATCTGTATGTATCTGTATGTATCTGTATGTATCTGTATGTATCTGTATGTATCTGTATAAATCTGTATGTATCTGTATGTATCTGCATGTATCTGTATGTATCTGTATGTATCTAGAGGTATATGTATGTTTCTGTATGTATCTGTATGTATCTGTATGTGTCTGTTTGTATTTGTATGTATCTGTATGTATCTGTATGTATATGTATGTATCTGTATGTATCTGTATGTATCTGTATGTATTTGTATGTATCTGTATGTATCTGTATGTATCTGTATGGATAAGTATGTATCTTTATGTCTGTATGTATCTTTATGTATCTCTGTATGTATCTGGATGTATGTATCTGTTTGTAGTATGTATCTGTATGTATCTGTATGTATCTGTATGTATCTGTATGTATCTGTATGTATCTGTATGTATCTGTATGTATCTGTATGTATCTGTATGTATCTGTATGTATCTGTATGTATCTGTATGTATCTGTATGTATCTCTATGTATCTCTATGTATCTGTATGTATCTGTATGTATCTGGATGTATCTGTATGTATCTTTATGTATCTGTATGCATCTGTATGTATCTGTATGTATCTGTATGTATCTGTATGTATCTGTATGTATCTGTATGTATCTGTATGTATCTCTATGTATCTCTATGTATCTGTATGTATCTGTATGTATCTGGATGTATCTGTATGTATCTGTATGTATCTGTATGTATCTTTATGTATCTTTATGTATCTGTATGTAGCGGTATGTATCTGTATGTATCTGTATGTATCTGAATGTATCTGTATGTATCTGCATGTATCTTTATGTATCTTTATGTATCTTTATGTATCTGCATGTATCTGTATGTATCTGTATGTATCTCTGTATGTATCTGTATGTATCTGTATGTATCTTCTGTATGTAGCTGTATGTATCTGTATGTATCTGTATGTATCTGTATGTATCTGTATGTATCTGTATGTATCTGTATGTATCTGTTTGTAGTATGTATCTGTATGTATCTGTATGTATCTGTATGTATCTGTATGTATCTGTATGTATCTCTATGTATCTCTATGTATCTGTATGTATCTGTATGTATCTGGATGTATCTGTATGTATATTTATGTATCTGTATGTATCTGTATGTATCTGTATGTATCTGTATGTATCTGTATGTATCTTCTGTATGTAGCTGTATGTATCTGTATGTATCTGTATGTATCTGTATGTATCTGTATGTATCTGTATGTATCTGTATGTATCTGTATGTATCTCTATGTATCTCTATGTATCTGTATGTATCTGTATGTATCTGGATGTATCTGTATGTATCTGTATGTATCTGTATGTATCTTTATGTATCTTTATGTATCTGTATGTAGCGGTATGTATCTGTATGTATCTGTATGTATCTGAATGTATCTGTATGTATCTGCATGTATCTTTATGTATCTTTATGTATCTTTATGTATCTGCATGTATCTGTATGTATCTGTATGTATCTCTGTATGTATCTGTATGTATCTGTATGTATCTGTATGTATCTGTATGTATCTCTATGTATCTCTATGTATCTGTATGTATCTGTATGTATCTGGATGTATCTGTATGTATCTTTATGTATCTGTATGTATCTGTATGTATCTGTATGTATCTGTATGTATCTGTATGTATCTGTATGTATCTTCTGTATGTAGCTGTATGTATCTGTATGTATCTGTATGTATCTGTATGTATCTGTATGTATCTGTATGTTTCTGTTTGTAGTATGTATCTGTATGTATCTGTATGTATCTGTATGTATCTGTATGTATCTGTATGTATCTGTATGTATCTGTATGTATCTGTATGTATCTGTATGTATCTGTATGTATCTCTATGTATCTCTATGTATCTGTTTGTATCTGTATGTATCTGGATGTATCTGTATGTATCTGTATGTATCTGTATGTATCTTTATGTATCTTTATGTATCTGTATGTAGCGGTATGTATCTGTATGTATCTGTATGTATCTGAATGTATCTGTATGTATCTGCATGTATCTTTATGTATCTTTATGTATCTTTATGTATCTGCATGTATCTGTATGTATCTGTATGTATCTCTGTATGTATCTGTATGTATCTGTATGTATCTTTATGTATCTGTATGTAGCTGTATGTATCTGTATGTATCTGTATGTATCTGTATTTATCTGTATGTATCTGTATGTATCTGTATGTATCTGTATGTATCTGTATGTATCTGTATGTATCTGTATGTATCTGTATGTATCTGTATGTATTTGTATTTATCTGTATGTATCTGTATGTATCTGTATGTATCTGTATGTATCTGTATATATCTGTATGTATCTTTATGTATCTTTATGTATCTGTATGTAGCTGTATCTGAATGTATCTGTATGTATCTCTGTATGTATCTGGATGTATCTGTATGTATCTGTATGTATCTGTATAAATCTGTATGTATCTGTATGTATCTGCATGTATCTGTATGTATCTGTATGTATCTAGAGGTATATGTATGTTTCTGTATGTATCTGTATGTATCTGTATGTGTCTGTTTGTATTTGTATGTATCTGTATGTATCTGTATGTATATGTATGGATAAGTATGTATCTGTATGTATCTGTATGTATCTGTATGTATTTGTATGTATCTGTATGTATCTGTATGTATCTTTATGGATAAGTATGTATCTTTATGTCTGTATGTATCTTTATGTATCTCTGTATGTATCTGGATGTATGTATCTGTTTGTAGTATGTATCTGTATGTATCTGTATGTATCTGTATGTATCTGTATGTATCTGTATGTATCTGTATGTATCTGTAGGTATCTGTATGTATCTGTATGTATCTGTATGTATCTGTATGTATCTGTATGTATCTGTATGTATCTGTATGTATCTGTATGTATCTGTATGTATCTCTATGTATCTCTATGTATCTGTATGTATCTGTATGTATCTGGATGTATCTGTATGTATCTTTATGTATCTGTATGCATCTGTATGTATCTGTATGTATCTGTATGTATCTGTATGTATCTGTATGTATCTGTATGTATCTGTATGTATCTCTATGTATCTCTATGTATCTGTATGTATCTGTATGTATCTGGATGTATCTGTATGTATCTGTATGTATCTGTATGTATCTTTATGTATCTTTATGTATCTGTATGTAGCGGTATGTATCTGTATGTATCTGTATGTATCTGAATGTATCTGTATGTATCTGCATGTATCTTTATGTATCTTTATGTATCTTTATGTATCTGCATGTATCTGTATGTATCTGTATGTATCTCTGTATGTATCTGTATGTATCTGTATGTATCTTCTGTATGTAGCTGTATGTATCTGTATGTATCTGTATGTATCTGTATGTATCTGTATGTATCTGTATGTATCTGTTTGTAGTATGTATCTGTATGTATCTGTATGTATCTGTATGTATCTGTATGTATCTGTATGTATCTCTATGTATCTCTATGTATCTGTATGTATCTGTATGTATCTGGATGTATCTGTATGTATCTTTATGTATCTGTATGTATCTGTATGTATCTGTATGTATCTGTATGTATCTGTATGTATCTTCTGTATGTAGCTGTATGTATCTGTATGTATCTGTATGTATCTGTATGTATCTGTATGTATCTGTATGTATCTGTATGTATCTGTATGTATCTGAATGTATCTGTATGTATCTGCATGTATCTTTATGTATCTTTATGTATCTTTATGTATCTGCATGTATCTGTATGTATCTGTATGTATCTCTGTATGTATCTGTATGTATCTGTATGTATCTTCTGTATGTAGCTGTATGTATCTGTATGTATCTGTATGTATCTGTATGTATCTGTATGTATCTGTATGTATCTGTATGTATCTGTTTGTAGTATGTATCTGTATGTATCTGTATGTATCTGTATGTATCTGTATGTATCTGTATGTATCTCTATGTATCTCTATGTATCTGTATGTATCTGTATGTATCTGGATGTATCTGTATGTATCTTTATGTATCTGTATGTATCTGTATGTATCTGTATGTATCTGTATGTATCTGTATGTATCTTCTGTATGTAGCTGTATGTATCTGTATGTATCTGTATGTATCTGTATGTATCTGTATGTATCTGTATGTATCTGTTTGTAGTATGTATCTGTATGTATCTGTATGTATCTGTATGTATCTGTATGTATCTGTATGTATCTGTATGTATCTGTATGTATCTGTATGTATCTGTATGTATCTCTATGTATCTCTATGTATCTGTTTGTATCTGTATGTATCTGGATGTATCTGTATGTATCTGTATGTATCTGTATGTATCTTTATGTATCTTTATGTATCTGTATGTAGCGGTATGTATCTGTATGTATCTGTATGTATCTGAATGTATCTGTATGTATCTGTATGTATCTTTATATATCTGTATGTAGCTGTATGTATCTGTATGTATCTGTATGTATCTGTATGTATCTGTATGTATCTGTATGTATCTGTATGTATCTGTATGTATCTGTATGTATCTGTATGTATCTGTATGTATCTGTATGTATCTGTATGTATCTGTATGTATCTGTATGCATCTGTATGTATCTGTATGTATCTGTATGTATCTGAATGTATCTGTATGTATCTGTATGTATCTGTATGTATCTGTATGTATCTGTATGTATCTGTATGTATCTGTATGTATTTGTATGTATCTGTATGTATCTGTATGTATCTTTATGGATAAGTATGTATCTTTATGTCTGTATCTTTATGTATCTTTATGTATCTTTATGTATCTGTATGTATCTGTATGTATCTGTATGTATCTGTATGTATCTAGAGGTATATGTATGTTTCTGTATGTATCTGTATGTATCTGTATGTGTCTGTTTGTATTTGTATGTATCTGTATGTATCTGTATGTATCTGTATGTATCTGTATGTATCTGTATGTATCTGTATGTATCTGAATGTATCTGTATGTATCTGTATGTATCTGTATGTATCTGTATGTATCTGTATGTATCTGTATGTATCTGTATGTATCTGTATGTATTTGTATGTATCTGTATGTATCTGTATGTATCTTTATGGATAAGTATGTATCTTTATGTCTGTATCTTTATGTATCTTTATGTATCTTTATGTATCTGTATGTATCTGTATGTATCTGTATGTATCTGTATGTATCTGTTTGTATCTGTATGTATCTGTATGTATCTGTATGTATCTGTATGTATCTGTTTGTAGTATGTATCTGTATGTATCTGTATGTATCTGTATGTATCTGTATGTATCTGTATGTATCTGTATGTATCTGTATGTATCTCTATGTATCTCTATGTATCTGTATGTATCTGTATGTATCTGGATGTATCTGTATGTATCTTTATGTATCTTTATGTATCTGTATGTATCTGTATGTAGCGGTATGTATCTGTATGTATCTAGAGGTATATGTATGTTTCTGTATGTATCTGTATGTGTCTGTTTGTATTTGTATGTATCTGTATGTATCTGTATGGATAAGTATGTATCTGTATGTATCTGTATGTATCTGTATGTATCTGTATGTATCTGTATGTATCTCTGTTTGTATCTGTATGTATCTGTATCTGTATGTATCTGTATCTGTATGTATCTGTATGTATCTCTATGTATCTGTATGTATCTGTATGTATCTGTATGTATCTGTATGTATCTGTATGTATCTTTATGTATCTGTATGCATCTATATGTATCTGTATGTATCTGTATGTATCTGTATGTATCTGTATGTATCTGTATGTATCTGTATGTATCTGTATGTATCTCTATGTATCTGTATGTATCTGTATGTATCTGTATGTATCTGGATGTATCTGTATGTATTTGTATGTATCTGTATGTATCCTTATGTATCTTTATGTATCTGTATGTAGCGGTATGTATCTGTATGTATCTGTATGTATCTGAATGTATCTGTATGTATCTGCATGTATCTTTATGTATCTTTATGTATCTTTATGTATCTGCATGTATCTGTATGTATCTGTATGTATCTCTGTATGTATCTGTATGTATCTGTATGTATCTTCTGTATGTAGCTGTATGTATCTGTATGTATCTGTATGTATCTGTATTTATCTGTATGTATCTGTTTGTAGTATGTATCTGTATGTATCTGTATGTATCTGCATGTATCTGTATGTATCTGTATGTATCTAGAGGTATATGTATGTTTCTGTATGTATCTGTATGTATCTGTATGTGTCTGTTTGTATTTGTATGTATCTGTATGTATCTGTATGTATCTGTATGTATCTGTATGTATCTGTATGTATCTGTATGTATCTGTATGTATTTGTATGTATCTGTATGTATCTGTATGTATCTTTATGGATAAGTATGTATCTTTATGTCTGTATGTATCTTTATGTATCTGTATGTTTCTTTATGTATCTTTATGTATCTGTATGTATCTGTATGTATCTGTATGTATCTGTATATATCTCTATGTATCTGTATGTATCTGTATGTATCTTTATGTATCTGTATAAATCTGTATGTATCTGTATTTATCTTTATGTATCTTTATGTATCTTTATGTATCTGTATGTATCTGTATGTATCTGTATGTATCTGTATATATCTCTATGTATCTGTATGTATCTGTATGTATCTTTATGTATCTGTATAAATCTGTATGTATCTGTATGTATCTGTATGTATCTGGATGTATCTGTGTGTATCTGTATGTATCTGTATGTATCTTTATGTATCTTTATGTATCTGTATGTAGCGGTATGTATCTGTATGTATCTGTATGTATCTGAATGTATCTGTATGTATCTGCATGTATCTTTATGTATCTTTATGTATCTTTATGTATCTGCATGTATCTGTATGTATCTATATGTATCTCTGTATGTATCTGTATGTATCTGTATGTATCTGTATGTATCTTTATGTATCTGTATGTATCTGTATGTATCTGTATGTATCTGTATGTATCTGTATGTATCTGTATGTATCTGTATGTATCTTTATGTATCTTTATGTATCTGTATGTATCTGTATCTATCTGTATGTATCTATATGTATCTAGAGGTATATGTATGTTTCTGTATGTATCTGTATGTATCTGTTTGTGTCTGTTTGTATTTGTATGTATCTGTATGTATCTGTATGGATGAGTATGTATCTGTATGTATCTGTATGTATCTGTATATATCTGTATGTATCTTTATGTATCTTTATGTATCTGTATGTAGCTGTATGTATCTGAATGTATCTGTATGTATCTCTGTATGTATCTGTATCTTTATGTATCTTTATGTATCTGCATGTATCTGTATGTATCTGTATGTATCTCTGTATGTATCTGTATGTATCTGTATGTATCTTTATATATCTGTATGTAGCTTTATGTATCTGTATGTATCTGTATGTATCTGTATGTATCTGTATGTATCTGTATGTATCTGTATGTATCTGTATGTATCTGTATGTATCTGTATGTATCTGTATGTATCTGTATGTATCTGTATGTATCTTTATGTATCTTTATGTATCTGTATGTATCTGTATCTATCTGTATGTATCTGTATGTATCTAGAGGTATATGTATGTTTCTGTATGTATCTGTATGTATCTGTATGTGTCTGTTTGTATTTGTATGTATCTGTATGTATCTGTATGGATAAGTATGTATCTGTATGTATCTGTATGTATCTGTATGTATCTGTATGTATCTGTATGTATCTCTGTTTGTATCTGTATGTTTCTGTATCTGTATGTATCTGTATCTGTATGTATCTGTATGTATCTGTATGTATCTGTATGTATCTGTATATATCTGTATGTATCTTTATGTATCTTTATGTATCTGTATGTAGCTGTATGTATCTGAATGTATCTGTATGTATCTCTGTATGTATCTGGATGTATCTGTATGTATCTGTATGTATCTGTATGTATCTGTATGTATCTGTATGTATCTGCATGTATCTGTATGTATCTGTATGTATCTAGAGGTATATGTATGTTTCTGTATGTATATGTATGTATCTGTATGTATCTGTATGTATCTGTATATATCTGTATGTATCTTTATGTATCTTTATGTATCTGTATGTAGCTGTATGTATCTGAATGTATCTGTATGTATCTCTGTATGTATCTGGATGTATCTGTATGTATCTGTATGTATCTGTATGTATCTGTATGTATCTGTATGTATCTGCATGTATCTGTATGTATCTGTATGTATCTAGAGGTATATGTATGTTTCTGTATGTATCTGTATGTATCTGTATGTGTCTGTTTGTATTTGTATGTATCTGTATGTATCTGTATGTATATGTATGTATCTGTATGTATCTGTATGTATCTCTGTATGTATCTGTATGTATCTGTATGTATCTTCTGTATGTAGCTGTATGTATCTGTATGTATCTGTATGTATCTGTATGTATCTGTATGTATCTGTATGTATCTGTATGTATCTGTTTGTAGTATGTATCTGTATGTATCTGTATGTATCTGTATGTATCTGTATGTATCTGTATGTATCTCTATGTATCTCTATGTATCTTTATGTATCTCTGTATGTATCTGGATGTATGTATCTGTTTGTAGTATGTATCTGTATGTATCTGTATGTATCTGTATGTATCTGTATGTATCTGTATGTATCTGTATGTATCTGTATGTATCTCTATGTATCTCTATGTATCTGTATGTATCTGTATGTATCTGGATGTATCTGTATGTATCTTTATGTATCTGTATGCATCTATATGTATCTGTATGTATCTGTATGTATCTGTATGTATCTGTATGTATCTGTATGTATCTGTATGTATCTCTATGTATCTCTATGTATCTGTATGTATCTGTATGTATCTGGATGTATCTGTATGTATTTGTATGTATCTGTATGTATCTTTATGTATCTGTATGTATCTGTATGTATCTGTATGTATCTGTATGTATCTGTATGTATCTGTATGTATCTGTATGTATCTGTATGTATCTGTATGTATCTGTATGTATCTGTATGTATCTGTATGTATCTTTATGTATCTTTATGTATCTGTATGTATCTGTATCTATCTGTATGTATCTATATGTAACTAGAGGTATATGTATGTTTCTGTATGTATCTGTATGTATCTGTATGTGTCTGCTTGTATTTGTATGTATCTGTATGTATCTGTATGGATGAGTTTGTATCTGTATGTATCTGTATATATCTGTATGTATCTGTATGTATCTCTGTTTGTATCTGTATGTATCTGTATCTGTATGTATCTGTATCTGTATGTATCTGTATGTATCTGTATGTATCTGTATGTATCTGTATGTATCTGTATATATCTGTATGTATCTTTATGTATCTTTATGTATCTGTATGTAGCTGTATGTATCTGAATGTATCTGTATGTATCTCTGTATGTATCTGGATGTATCTGTATGTATCTGTATGTATCTGTATGTATCTGTATGTATTTGTATGTATCTGTATGTATCTGTATGTATCTGTATGTATCTGTATGTATCTGTTTGTATCTGTATGTATCTGTATGTATCTGTATGTATCTGTATGTATCTGTATGTATCTGTATGGATAAGTATGTATCTCTTTATGTATCTGTATGTATCTCTGTATGTATCTGGATGTATCTGTATGTATCTATATGTATCTGTATGTATCTGTTTGTAGTATGGATCTGTATGTATCTGTATGTGTCAGTATGTATCTGTATGTATCTGTATGTATCTGTATGTATCTGTATGTATCTGTATGTATCTGTATGTATCTGTATGTATCTGTATGTATCTGTATGTATCTAGAGGTATATGTATGTTTCTGTATGTATCTGTATGTATCTGTATGTGTCTGTTTGTATTTGTATGTATCTGTATGTATCTGTATGTATCTGTATGTATCTGTATGTATCTGTATGTATCTGTATGTATCTGTATGTATCTGTATGTATCTGTATGTATCTGTATGTATCTGTATGTATCTTTATGGATAAGTATGTATCTTTATGTCTGTATGTATCTTTATGTATCTTTATGTATCTGTATGTATCTGTATGTATCTGTATGTATCTGTATGAATCTAATGTATCTGTATGTATCTGTATGTATCTTTATGTATCTGTATGTATCTTTATGTATCTGTATGTATCTGTATGTATCTGTATGTATCTGTATGTATCTGTATGTGTCAGTATGTATCTGTATGTATCTGTATGGATGAGTTTGTATCTGTATGTATCTGTATGTATCTGTATGTATCTCTGTTTGTATCTGTATGTATCTGTATCTGTATGTATCTGTATCTGTATGTATCTGTATGTATCTGTATGTATCTGTATGTATCTGTATGTATCTGTATGTATCTGTATGTATCTTTATGTATCTTTATGTATCTGTATGTAGCTGTATGTATCTGAATGTATCTGTATGTATCTCTGTATGTATCTGGATGTATCTGTATGTATCTGTATGTATCTGTATGTATCTGTATGTATTTGTATGTATCTGTATGTATCTGTATGTATCTGTATGTATCTGTATGTATCTGTATGTATCTGTATGTATCTGTATGTATCTGTATGTATCTGTATGTATCTGTATGTATCTGTATGTATCTGTATGGATAAGTATGTATCTCTTTATGTGTCTCTTTATGTATCTGTATGTATCTTTATTTATCTTTATGTATCTTTATGTATCTTTATGTATCTGTATGTATCTGTTTGTATCTGTATGTATCTGTATGTATCTGTATGTATCTGTATGTATCTTTATGTATCTGTATGTATCTGTATGGATAAGTATGTATCTTCATGTGTCTTTATGTATCTTTATGTATCTGTATGTATCTGTATGTATCTAGAGGTATATGTATGTATCTGTATGTATCTGTATGTATCTGTATGTATCTGTATGTATCTGTATGTATCTCTGTTTGTATCTGTATGTATCTGTATCTGTATGTATCTGTATCTGTATGTATCTGTATGTATCTGTATGTATCTGTATGTATCTGTATGTATCTGTATGTATCTGTATATATCTGTATGTATCTTTATGTATCTTTATGTATCTGTATGTAGCTGTATGTATCTTTATGTATCTGTATGTATCTGTATCTGAATGTATCTGTATGTATCTCTCTATGTATCTGGATGTCTCTGTATGTATCTGTATGTATCTGTTAGTATCTGTATGTATCTGTATGTATCTTTATGTATCTTTATGTATCTGTATGTATCTGTATGTATCTGTATGTATCTGTATGTATCTGTATGTATCTGTATGTATGGATAAGTATGTATCTGTATGTATCTGTATGTATCTGTATGTATCTGTATGTATCTTTATGTATCTGTATGTATCTGTATGTATCTGTATGTATCTAGAGGTATATGTATGTTTCTGTATGTATCTGTATGTATCTGTATGTGTCTGTTTGTATTTGTATGTATCTGTATGTATCTGTATGTATCTGTATGTATCTGTATGTATCTGTATGTATCTGTATGTATCTGAATGTATCTGTATGTATCTGTATGTATCTGTATGTATCTGTATGTATCTGTATGTATCTGTATGTATCTGTATGTATCTGTATGTATTTGTATGTATCTGTATGTATCTGTATGTATCTTTATGGATAAGTATGTATCTTTATGTCTGTATCTTTATGTATCTTTATGTATCTTTATGTATCTGTATGTATCTGTATGTATCTGTATGTATCTTTATGTATCTGTATGTATCTGTATGTATCTGTATGTATCTGTATGTATCTGTTTGTATCTGTATGTATCTGTATGTATCTGTATGTATCTGTATGTATCTGTTTGTAGTATGTATCTGTATGTATCTGTATGTATCTGTATGTATCTGTATGTATCTGTATGTATCTGTATGTATCTGTATGTATCTGTATGTATCTCTATGTATCTCTATGTATCTGTATGTATCTGTATGTATCTGGATGTATCTGTATGTATCTTTATGTATCTGTATGTATCTGTATGTATCTGTATGTATCTGTATGTATCTGTATGTATCTGTATGTATCTCTATGTATCTCTATGTATCTGTATGTATCTGTATGTATCTTGATGTATCTGTATGTATCTGTATGTATCTGTATGTATCTTTATGTATCTTTATGTATCTGTATGTAGCGGTATGTATCTGTATGTAACTGTATGTATCTGAATGTATCTGTATGTATCTGCATGTATCTTTATGTATCTTTATGTATCTTTATGTATCTGTATGTATCTGTATGTATCTGTATGTATCTCTGTATGTATCTGTATGTATCTGTATGTATCTTTATATATCTGTATGTAGCTGTATGTATCTGTATGTATCTGTATGTATCTGTATGTATCTGTATGTATCTGTATGTATCTGTATGTATCTGTATGTATCTGTATGTATCTGTATGTATCTGTATGTATCTGTATGTATCTGTATGTATCTGTATGTATCTGTATGTATCTGTATGTATCTTTATGTATCTTTATGTATCTGTATGTATCTGTATGTATCTGTATGTATCTGTATGTATCTAGAGGTATATGTATGTTTCTGTATGTATCTGTATGTGTCTGTTTGTATTTGTATGTATCTGTATGTATCTGTATGGATAAGTATGTATCTGTATGTATCTGTATGTATCTGTATGTATCTGTATGTATCTGTATGTATATCTGTTTGTATCTGTATGTATCTGTATCTGTATGTATCTGTATCTGTATGTATCTGTATGTATCTGTATGTATCTGTATGTATCTGTATATATCTGTATGTATCTTTATGTATCTTTATGTATCTGTATGTAGCTGTATGTATCTGAATGTATCTGTATGTATCTCTGTATGTATCTGGATGTATCTGTATGTATCTGTATGTATCTGTATGTATCTGTATGTATCTGTATGTATCTGCATGTATCTGTATGTATCTAGAGGTATATGTATGTTTCTGTATGTATCTGTATGTGTCTGTTTGTATTTGTATGTATCTGTATGTATCTGTATGTATATGTATGTATCTGTATGTATCTGTATGTATCTGTATGTATTTGTATGTATCTGTATGTATCTGTATGTATCTGTATGTATCTGTATGTTTCTGTTTGTAGTATGTATCTGTATGTATCTGTATGTATCTGTATGTATCTGTATGTATCTGTATGTATCTGTATGTATCTGTATGTATCTGTATGTATCTGTATGTATCTCTATGTATCTCTATGTATCTGTTTGTATCTGTATGTATCTGGATGTATCTGTATGTATCTGTATGTATCTGTATGTATCTTTATGTATCTTTATGTATCTGTATGTAGCGGTATGTATCTGTATGTATCTGTATGTATCTGAATGTATCTGTATGTATCTGCATGTATCTTTATGTATCTTTATGTATCTTTATGTATCTGCATGTATCTGTATGTATCTGTATGTATCTCTGTATGTATCTGTATGTATCTGTATGTATCTGTATGTATCTTTATGTATCTGTATGTAGCTGTATGTATCTGTATGTATCTGTATGTATCTGTATTTATCTGTATGTATCTGTATGTAGCTGTATGTATCTGTATGTATCTGTATGTATCTGTATGTATCTGTATGTATCTGTATGTATCTGTATGTATTTGTATTTATCTGTATGTATCTGTATGTATCTGTATGTATCTGTATGTATCTGTATATATCTGTATGTATCTTTATGTATCTTTATGTATCTGTATGTAGCTGTATCTGAATGTATCTGTATGTATCTCTGTATGTATCTGGATGTATCTGTATGTATCTGTATGTATCTGTATAAATCTGTATGTATCTGTATGTATCTGCATGTATCTGTATGTATCTGTATGTATCTAGAGGTATATGTATGTTTCTGTATGTATCTGTATGTATCTGTATGTGTCTGTTTGTATTTGTATGTATCTGTATGTATCTGTATGTATATGTATGTATATGTATGTATCTGTATGTATCTGTATGTATCTGTATGTATTTGTATGTATCTGTATGTATCTGTATGTATCTTTATGGATAAGTATGTATCTTTATGTCTGTATGTATCTTTATGTATCTCTGTATGTATCTGGATGTATGTATCTGTTTGTAGTATGTATCTGTATGTATCTGTATGTATCTGTAGGTATCTGTATGTATCTGTATGTATCTGTATGTATCTGTAGGTATCTGTATGTATCTGTATGTATCTGTATGTATCTGTATGTATCTGTATGTATCTGTATGTATCTGTATGTATCTGTATGTATCTGTATGTATCTCTATGTATCTCTATGTATCTGTATGTATCTGTATGTATCTGGATGTATCTGTATGTATCTTTATGTATCTGTATGCATCTGTATGTATCTGTATGTATCTGTATGTATCTGTATGTATCTGTATGTATCTGTATGTATCTGTATGTATCTCTATGTATCTCTATGTATCTGTATGTATCTGTATGTATCTGGATGTATCTGTATGTATCTGTATGTATCTGTATGTATCTTTATGTATCTTTATGTATCTGTATGTAGCGGTATGTATCTGTATGTATCTGTATGTATCTGAATGTATCTGTATGTATCTGCATGTATCTTTATGTATCTTTATGTATCTTTATGTATCTGCATGTATCTGTATGTATCTGTATGTATCTCTGTATGTATCTGTATGTATCTGTATGTATCTTCTGTATGTAGCTGTATGTATCTGTATGTATCTGTATGTATCTGTATGTATCTGTATGTATCTGTATGTATCTGTTTGTAGTATGTATCTGTATGTATCTGTATGTATCTGTATGTATCTGTATGTATCTGTATGTATCTCTATGTATCTCTATGTATCTGTATGTATCTGTATGTATCTGGATGTATCTGTATGTATCTTTATGTATCTGTATGTATCTGTATGTATCTGTATGTATCTGTATGTATCTGTATGTATCTTCTGTATGTAGCTGTATGTATCTGTATGTATCTGTATGTATCTGTATGTATCTGTATGTATCTGTATGTATCTGTATGTATCTGTATGTATCTGAATGTATCTGTATGTATCTGCATGTATCTTTATGTATCTTTATGTATCTTTATGTATCTGCATGTATCTGTATGTATCTGTATGTATCTCTGTATGTATCTGTATGTATCTGTATGTATCTTCTGTATGTAGCTGTATGTATCTGTATGTATCTGTATGTATCTGTATGTATCTGTATGTATCTGTATGTATCTGTATGTATCTGTTTGTAGTATGTATCTGTATGTATCTGTATGTATCTGTATGTATCTGTATGTATCTGTATGTATCTCTATGTATCTCTATGTATCTGTATGTATCTGTATGTATCTGGATGTATCTGTATGTATCTTTATGTATCTGTATGTATCTGTATGTATCTGTATGTATCTGTATGTATCTGTATGTATCTTCTGTATGTAGCTGTATGTATCTGTATGTATCTGTATGTATCTGTATGTATCTGTATGTATCTGTATGTATCTGTTTGTAGTATGTATCTGTATGTATCTGTATGTATCTGTATGTATCTGTATGTATCTGTATGTATCTGTATGTATCTGTATGTATCTGTATGTATCTGTATGTATCTCTATGTATCTCTATGTATCTGTTTGTATCTGTATGTATCTGGATGTATCTGTATGTATCTGTATGTATCTGTATGTATCTTTATGTATCTTTATGTATCTGTATGTAGCGGTATGTATCTGTATGTATCTGTATGTATCTGAATGTATCTGTATGTATCTGTATGTATCTTTATATATCTGTATGTAGCTGTATGTATCTGTATGTATCTGTATGTATCTGTATGTATCTGTATGTATCTGTATGTATCTGTATGTATCTGTATGTATCTGTATGTATCTGTATGTATCTGTATGTATCTGTATGTATCTGTATGTATCTGTATGTATCTGTATGCATCTGTATGTATCTGTATGTATCTGTATGTATCTGAATGTATCTGTATGTATCTGTATGTATCTGTATGTATCTGTATGTATCTGTATGTATCTGTATGTATCTGTATGTATTTGTATGTATCTGTATGTATCTGTATGTATCTTTATGGATAAGTATGTATCTTTATGTCTGTATCTTTATGTATCTTTATGTATCTTTATGTATCTGTATGTATCTGTATGTATCTGTATGTATCTGTATGTATCTAGAGGTATATGTATGTTTCTGTATGTATCTGTATGTATCTGTATGTGTCTGTTTGTATTTGTATGTATCTGTATGTATCTGTATGTATCTGTATGCATCTGTATGTATCTGTATGTATCTGTATGTATCTGAATGTATCTGTATGTATCTGTATGTATCTGTATGTATCTGTATGTATCTGTATGTATCTGTATGTATCTGTATGTATCTGTATGTATTTGTATGTATCTGTATGTATCTGTATGTATCTTTATGGATAAGTATGTATCTTTATGTCTGTATCTTTATGTATCTTTATGTATCTTTATGTATCTGTATGTATCTGTATGTATCTGTATGTATCTGTATGTATCTGTTTGTATCTGTATGTATCTGTATGTATCTGTATGTATCTGTATGTATCTGTTTGTAGTATGTATCTGTATGTATCTGTATGTATCTGTATGTATCTGTATGTATCTGTATGTATCTGTATGTATCTGTATGTATCTCTATGTATCTCTATGTATCTGTATGTATCTGTATGTATCTGGATGTATCTGTATGTATCTTTATGTATCTTTATGTATCTGTATGTATCTGTATCTATCTGTATGTATCTGTATGTATCTAGAGGTATATGTATGTTTCTGTATGTATCTGTATGTGTCTGTTTGTATTTGTATGTATCTGTATGTATCTGTATGGATAAGTATGTATCTGTATGTATCTGTATGTATCTGTATGTATCTGTATGTATCTGTATGTATCTCTGTTTGTATCTGTATGTATCTGTATCTGTATGTATCTGTATCTGTATGTATCTGTATGTATCTCTATGTATCTCTATGTATCTGTATGTATCTGTATGTATCTGGATGTATCTGTATGTATCTTTATGTATCTGTATGCATCTATATGTATCTGTATGTATCTGTATGTATCTGTATGTATCTGTATGTATCTGTATGTATCTGTATGTATCTGTATGTATCTCTATGTATCTCTATGTATCTGTATGTATCTGTATGTATCTGGATGTATCTGTATGTATTTGTATGTATCTGTATGTATCCTTATGTATCTTTATGTATCTGTATGTAGCGGTATGTATCTGTATGTATCTGTATGTATCTGAATGTATCTGTATGTATCTGCATGTATCTTTATGTATCTTTATGTATCTTTATGTATCTGTATGTATCTGTATGTATCTGTATGTATCTCTGTATGTATCTGTATGTATCTGTATGTATCTTCTGTATGTAGCTGTATGTATCTGTATGTATCTGTATGTATCTGTATGTATCTGTATGTATCTGTTTGTAGTATGTATCTGTATGTATCTGTATGTATCTGCATGTATCTGTATGTATCTGTATGTATCTAGAGGTATATGTATGTTTCTGTATGTATCTGTATGTATCTGTATGTGTCTGTTTGTATTTGTATGTATCTGTATGTATCTGTATGTATCTGTATGTATCTGTATGTATCTGTTTGTATCCTGTATGTATCTGTATGTATTTGTATGTATCTGTATGTATCTGTATGTATCTTTATGGATAAGTATGTATCTTTATGTCTGTATGTATCTTTATGTATCTGTATGTTTCTTTATGTATCTGTATGTATCTGTATGTATCTGTATGTATCTGTATGTATCTGTATATATCTCTATGTATCTGTATGTATCTGTATGTATCTTTATGTATCTGTATAAATCTGTATGTATCTGTATTTATCTTTATGTATCTGTATGTATCTGTATGTATCTGTATGTATCTGTATGTATCTGTATGTATCTGTATATATCTCTATGTATCTGTATGTATCTGTATGTATCTTTATGTATCTGTATAAATCTGTATGTATCTGTATGTATCTGTATGTATCTGGATGTATCTGTGTGTATCTGTATGTATCTGTATGTATCTTTATGTATCTGTATGTATCTGTATGTAGCGGTATGTATCTGTATGTATCTGTATGTATCTGAATGTATCTGTATGTATCTGCATGTATCTTTATGTATCTTTATGTATCTTTATGTATCTGCATGTATCTGTATGTATCTATATGTATCTCTGTATGTATCTGTATGTATCTGTATGTATCTGTATGTATCTTTATGTATCTGTATGTAGCTGTATGTATCTGTATGTATCTGTATGTATCTGTATGTATCTGTATGTATCTGTATGTATCTTTATGTATCTTTATGTATCTGTATGTATCTGTATCTATCTGTATGTATCTATATGTATCTAGAGGTATATGTATGTTTCTGTATGTATCTGTATGTATCTGTTTGTGTCTGTTTGTATTTGTATGTATCTGTATGTATCTGTATGGATGAGTATGTATCTGTATGTATCTGTATGTATCTGTATATATCTGTATGTATCTTTATGTATCTTTATGTATCTGTATGTAGCTGTATGTATCTGAATGTATCTGTATGTATCTCTGTATGTATCTGTATCTTTATGTATCTTTATGTATCTGCATGTATCTGTATGTATCTGTATGTATCTCTGTATGTATCTGTATGTATCTGTATGTATCTTTATGTATCTGTATGTAGCTTTATGTATCTGTATGTATCTGTATGTATCTGTATGTATCTGTATGTATCTGTATGTATCTGTATGTATCTGTATGTATCTGTATGTATCTGTATGTATCTGTATGTATCTGTATGTATCTGTATGTATCTGTATGTATCTTTATGTATCTTTATGTATCTGTATGTATCTGTATCTATCTGTATGTATCTGTATGTATCTAGAGGTATATGTATGTTTCTGTATGTATCTGTATGTATCTGTATGTGTCTGTTTGTATTTGTATGTATCTGTATGTATCTGTATGGATAAGTATGTATCTGTATGTATCTGTATGTATCTGTATGTATCTGTATGTATCTGTATGTATCTCTGTTTGTATCTGTATGTTTCTGTATCTGTATGTATCTGTATCTGTATGTATCTGTATGTATCTGTATGTATCTGTATGTATCTGTATATATCTGTATGTATCTTTATGTATCTTTATGTATCTGTATGTAGCTGTATGTATCTGAATGTATCTGTATGTATCTCTGTATGTATCTGTATGTATCTGTATGTATCTGTATGTATCTGTATGTATCTGTATGTATCTGTATGTATCTGCATGTATCTGTATGTATCTGTATGTATCTAGAGGTATATGTATGTTTCTGTATGTATCTGTATGTATCTGTATGTGTCTGTTTGTATTTGTATGTATCTGTATGTATCTGTATGTATATGTATGTATCTGTATGTATCTGTATGTATCTGTATGTATTTGTATGTATCTGTATGTATCTGTATGTATCTTTATGGATAAGTATGTATCTTTATGTCTGTATGTATCTTTATGTATCTCTGTATGTATCTGGATGTATGTATCTGTTTGTAGTATGTATCTGTATGTATCTGTATGTATCTGTAGGTATCTGTATGTATCTGTATGTATCTGTATGTATCTGTATGTATCTGTATGTATCTGTATGTATCTGTATGTATCTGTATGTATCTCTATGTATCTCTATGTATCTGTATGTATCTGTATGTATCTGGATGTATCTGTATGTATCTTTATGTATCTGTATGCATCTGTATGTATCTGTATGTATCTGTATGTATCTGTATGTATCTTTTTGTATCTGTATGTATCTGTATGTATCTCTATGTATCTCTATGTATCTGTATGTATCTGTATGTATCTGGATGTATCTGTATGTATCTGTATGTATCTGTATGTATCTTTATGTATCTTTATGTATCTGTATGTATCTGTATGTATCTCTGTATGTATCTGTATGTGTCTGAATGTATCTGTATGTATCTGCATGTATCTTTATGTATCTTTATGTATCTTTATGTATCTGCATGTATCTGTATGTATCTGTATGTATCTCTGTATGTATCTGTATGTATCTGTATGTATCTTCTGTATGTAGCTGTATGTATCTGTATGTATCTGTATGTATCTGTATGTATCTGTATGTATCTGTATGTATCTGTATGTATCTGTTTGTAGTATGTATCTGTATGTATCTGTATGTATCTGTATGTATCTGTATGTATCTGTATGTATCTCTATGTATCTCTATGTATCTTTATGTATCTCTGTATGTATCTGGATGTATGTATCTGTTTGTAGTATGTATCTGTATGTATCTGTATGTATCTGTATGTATCTGTATGTATCTGTATGTATCTGTATGTATCTGTATGTATCTGTATGTATCTCTATGTATCTCTATGTATCTGTATGTATCTGTATGTATCTGGATGTATCTGTATGTATCTTTATGTATCTGTATGCATCTATATGTATCTGTATGTATCTGTATGTATCTGTATGTATCTGTATGTATCTGTATGTATCTGTATGTATCTCTATGTATCTCTATGTATCTGTATGTATCTGTATGTATCTGGATGTATCTGTATGTATTTGTATGTATCTGTATGTATCTTTATGTATCTGTATGTAGCTGTATGTATATGTATGTATCTGTATGTATCTGTATGTATCTGTATGTATCTGTATGTATCTGTATGTATCTGTATGTATCTGTATGTATCTGTATGTATCTGTATGTATCTTTATGTATCTTTATGTATCTGTATGTATCTGTATCTATCTGTATGTATCTATATGTAACTAGAGGTATATGTATGTTTCTGTATGTATCTGTATGTATCTGTATGTGTCTGCTTGTATTTGTATGTATCTGTATGTATCTGTATGGATGAGTTTGTATCTGTATGTATCTGTATATATCTGTATGTATCTGTATGTATCTCTGTTTGTATCTGTATGTATCTGTATCTGTATGTATCTGTATCTGTATGTATCTGTATGTATCTGTATGTATCTGTATGTATCTGTATGTATCTGTATATATCTGTATGTATCTTTATGTATCTTTATGTATCTGTATGTAGCTGTATGTATCTGAATGTATCTGTATGTATCTCTGTATGTATCTGGATGTATCTGTATGTATCTGTATGTATCTGTATGTATCTGTATGTATTTGTATGTATCTGTATGTATCTGTATGTATCTGTATGTATCTGTATGTATCTGTTTGTATCTGTATGTATCTGTATGTATCTGTATGTATCTGTATGTATCTGTATGTATCTGTATGGATAAGTATGTATCTCTTTATGTATCTGTATGTATCTCTGTATGTATCTGGATGTATCTGTATGTATCTATATGTATCTGTATGTATCTGTTTGTAGTATGGATCTGTATGTATCTGTATGTGTCAGTATGTATCTGTATGTATCTGTATGTATCTGTATGTATCTGTATGTATCTGTATGTATCTGTATGTATCTGTATGTATCTGTATGTATCTGTATGTATCTAGAGGTATATGTATGTTTCTGTATGTATCTGTATGTATCTGTATGTGTCTGTTTGTATTTGTATGTATCTGTATGTATCTGTATGTATCTGTATGTATCTGTATGTATCTGTATGTATCTGTATGTATCTGTATGTATCTGTATGTATTTGTATGTATCTGTATGTATCTGTATGTATCTTTATGGATAAGTATGTATCTTTATGTCTGTATGTATCTTTATGTATCTTTATGTATCTGTATGTATCTGTATGTATCTGTATGTATCTGTATGAATCTAATGTATCTGTATGTATCTGTATGTATCTTTATGTATCTGTATGTATCTTTATGTATCTGTATGTATCTGTATGTATCTGTATGTATCTGTATGTATCTGTATGTGTCAGTATGTATCTGTATGTATCTGTATGGATGAGTTTGTATCTGTATGTATCTGTATGTATCTGTATGTATCTCTGTTTGTATCTGTATGTATCTGTATCTGTATGTATCTGTATCTGTATGTATCTGTATGTATCTGTATGTATCTGTATGTATCTGTATGTATCTGTATATATCTGTATGTATCTTTATGTATCTTTATGTATCTGTATGTAGCTGTATGTATCTGAATGTATCTGTATGTATCTCTGTATGTATCTGGATGTATCTGTATGTATCTGTATGTATCTGTATGTATCTGTATGTATTTGTATGTATCTGTATGTATCTGTATGTATCTGTATGTATCTGTTTGTATCTGTATGTATCTGTATGTATCTGTATGTATCTGTATGTATCTGTATGTATCTGTATGTATCTGTATGTATCTGTATGGATAAGTATGTATCTCTTTATGTGTCTCTTTATGTATCTGTATGTATCTTTATTTATCTTTATGTATCTTTATGTATCTTTATGTATCTGTATGTATCTGTTTGTATCTGTATGTATCTGCATGTATCTGTATGTTTCTGTATGTATCTTTATGTATCTGTATGTATCTGTATGGATAAGTATGTATCTTCATGTGTCTTTATGTATCTTTATGTATCTGTATGTATCTGTATGTATCTAGAGGTATATGTATGTTTCTGTATGTATCTGTATGTGTCTGTATGTATCTGTATGTATCTGTATGTATCTCTGTTTGTATCTGTATGTATCTGTATCTGTATGTATCTGTATCTGTATGTATCTGTATGTATCTGTATGTATCTGTATGTATCTGTATGTATCTGTATGTATCTGTATGTATCTGTATGTATCTTTATGTATCTTTATGTATCTGTATGTAGCTGTATGTATCTTTATGTATCTGTATGTATCTGTATCTGAATGTATCTGTATGTATCTCTCTATGTATCTGGATGTCTCTGTATGTATCTGTATGTATCTGTTAGTATCTGTATGTATCTGTATGTATCTTTATGTATCTGTATGTATCTGTATGTATCTGTATGTATCTGTATGTATCTGTATGTATCTGTATGTATCTGTATGTATGGATAAGTATGTATCTGTATGTATCTGTATGTATCTGTATGTATCTTTATGTATCTTTATGTATCTGTATGTATCTGTATGTATCTGTATGTATCTAGAGGTATATGTATGTTTCTGTATGTATCTGTATGTATCTGTATGTGTCTGTTTGTATTTGTATGTATCTGTATGTATCTGTATGTATCTGTATGTATCTGTATGTATCTGTATGTATCTGTATGTATCTGAATGTATCTGTATGTATCTGTATGTATCTGTATGTATCTGTATGTATCTGTATGTATCTGTATGTATCTGTATGTATCTGTATGTATTTGTATGTATCTGTATGTATCTGTATGTATCTTTATGGATAAGTATGTATCTTTATGTCTGTATCTTTATGTATCTTTATGTATCTTTATGTATCTGTATGTATCTGTATGTATCTGTATGTATCTTTATGTATCTGTATGTATCTGTATGTATCTGTATGTATCTGTATGTATCTGTTTGTATCTGTATGTATCTGTATGTATCTGTATGTATCTGTATGTATCTGTTTGTAGTATGTATCTGTATGTATCTGTATGTATCTGTATGTATCTGTATGTATCTGTATGTATCTGTATGTATCTGTATGTATCTGTATGTATCTCTATGTATCTCTATGTATCTGTATGTATCTGTATGTATCTGGATGTATCTGTATGTATCTTTATGTATCTGTATGTATCTGTATGTATCTGTATGTATCTGTATGTATCTGTATGTATCTGTATGTATCTCTATGTATCTCTATGTATCTGTATGTATCTGTATGTATCTTTATGTATCTGTATGTATCTGTATGTATCTGTATGTATCTTTATGTATCTTTATGTATCTGTATGTAGCGGTATGTATCTGTATGTAACTGTATGTATCTGAATGTATCTGTATGTATCTGCATGTATCTTTATGTATCTTTATGTATCTTTATGTATCTGTATGTATCTGTATGTATCTGTATGTATCTCTGTATGTATCTGTATGTATCTGTATGTATCTTTATATATCTGTATGTAGCTGTATGTATCTGTATGTATCTGTATGTATCTGTATGTATCTGTATGTATCTGTATGTATCTGTATGTATCTGTATGTATCTGTATGTATCTGTATGTATCTGTATGTATCTGTATGTATCTGTATGTATCTGTATGTATCTGTATGTATCTTTATGTATCTTTATGTATCTGTATGTATCTGTATGTATCTGTATGTATCTGTATGTATCTAGAGGTATATGTATGTTTCTGTATGTATCTGTATGTGTCTGTTTGTATTTGTATGTATCTGTATGTATCTGTATGGATAAGTATGTATCTGTATGTATCTGTATGTATCTGTATGTATCTGTATGTATCTGTATGTATATCTGTTTGTATCTGTATGTATCTGTATCTGTATGTATCTGTATCTGTATGTATCTGTATGTATCTGTATGTATCTGTATGTATCTGTATATATCTGTATGTATCTTTATGTATCTTTATGTATCTGTATGTAGCTGTATGTATCTGAATGTATCTGTATGTATCTCTGTATGTATCTGTATGTATCTGTATGTATCTGTATGAATCTGTATGTATCTGTATGTATCTGTATGTATCTGCATGTATCTGTATGTATCTAGAGGTATATGTATGTTTCTGTATGTATCTGTATGTGTCTGTTTGTATTTGTATGTATCTGTATGTATCTGTATGTATATGTATGTATCTGTATGTATCTGTATGTATCTGTATGTATTTGTATGTATCTGTATGTATCTGTATGTATCTTTATGGATAAGTATGTATCTTTATGTCTGTATGTATCTTTATGTATCTCTGTATGTATCTGGATGTATGTATCTGTTTGTAGTATGTATCTGTATGTATCTGTATGTATCTGTATGTATCTGTATGTATCTGTATGTATCTGTATGTATCTGTATGTATCTGTATGTATCTGTATGTATCTGTTTGTATCTGTATGTATCTCTATGTATCTCTATGTATCTGTATGTATCTGTATGTATCTGGATGTATCTGTATGTATCTTTATGTATCTGTATGCATCTGTATGTATCTGTATGTATCTGTATCTGTATGTATCTGTATGTATCTGTATGTATCTGTATGTATCTCTATGTATCTCTATGTATCTGTATGTATCTGTATGTATCTGGATGTATCTGTATGTATCTGTATGTATCTGGATGTATCTGTATGTATCTGTATGTATCTGTATGTATCTTTATGTATCTTTATGTATCTGTATGTAGCGGTATGTATCTGTATGTATCTGTATGTATCTGAATGTATCTGTATGTATCTGCATGTATCTTTATGTATCTTTATGTATCTTTATGTATCTGCATGTATCTGTATGTATCTGTATGTATCTCTGTATGTATCTGTATGTATCTGTATGTATCTTCTGTATGTAGCTGTATGTATCTGTATGTATCTGTATGTATCTGTATGTATCTGTATGTATCTGTTTGTAGTATGTATCTGTATGTATCTGTATGTATCTGTATGTATCTGTATGTATCTGTATGTATCTAGAGGTATATGTATGTTTCTGTATGTATCTGTATGTATCTGTATGTGTCTGTTTGTATTTGTATGTATCTGTATGTATCTGTATGTATCTGTATGTATCTGTATGTATCTGTATGTATCTGTATGTATCTGTATGTATCTGTATGTATCTGTATGTATCTTTATGGATAAGTATGTATCTTATCTCATGTATCTTATCTTATGTATGTTGTCTGTATCTGCATGTATCTGTATGTATCTGTATTATGTATCTGTATGTATCTGTATGTATCTGTATGTATCTGTATGTATCTTTATGTATCTGTATGTAGCTGTATGTATCTGTATGTATCTGTATGTATCTGTATGTATCTGTATGTATCTGTATGTATCTGTATGTATCTGTATGTATCTGTATGTATCTGTATGTATCTGTATGTATCTGTATGTATCTGTATGTATCTGTATGTATCTGTATGTATCTGTATGTATCTGTATGTATCTTTATGTATCTTTATGTATCTGTATGTATCTGTATCTATCTGTATGTATCTGTATGTATCTAGAGGTATATGTATGTTTCTGTATGTATCTGTATGTATCTGTATGTGTCTGTTTGTATTTGTATGTATCTGTATGTATCTGTATGGATAAGTATGTATCTGTATGTATCTGTATGTATCTGTATGTATCTGTATGTATCTGTATGTGTCAGTATGTATCTGTATGTATCTGTATGTATCTGTATGTATCTGTATGTATCTGTATGTATCTGTATGTATCTGTATGTATCTGTATGTATCTGTATGTATCTGTATGTATATTTATGTATCTTTATGTATCTGTATGTAGCTGTATGTATCTGTATGTATCTGTATGTATCTGAATGTATCTGTATGTATCTGCATGTATCTTTATGTATCTTTATGTATCTGTATGTATCTGTATGTATCTGTATGTATCTGTATCTATCTGTATGTATCTGTATGTATCTAGAGGTATATGTATGTTTCTGTATGTATCTGTATGTATCTGTATGTGTCTGTTTGTATTTGTATGTATCTGGATGTATCTGTATGTATCTATATGTATCTGTATGTATCTGTATGTAGTATATATCTGTATGTATCTGTATGTATCTGTTTGTATCTGTATGTATCTGTATGTATCTCTATGTATCTGTATGTATCTGTATGTATCTGTATGTATCTGTATGTATATGTATGTATCTGTATGTATCTGTATGTATCTGTATGGATAAGTATGTATCTTTGTGAATCATTATGTATCTCTGTTTGTATTTGTATGTATCTGTATGTATCTGTATGGATAAGTATGTATCTGTATGTATCTGTATGTATCTGTATGTATCTTTATGTATCTGTATGTATCTGTATGTATCTGTATGTATCTGTATGTATCTGTATGTATCTGTATGTATCTGTATGTATCTGTATGTATCTAGAGGTATATGTTTGTTTCTGTATGTATCTGTTTGTATCTGTATGTGTCTGTTTGTATTTGCATGTATCTGTATGTATCTTTATGTATCTGTATGTATCTGTATGTATCTGTATGTATCTGTATGTATCTGTATGTATCTGTATGTATCTGTATGTATCTGTATGTATCTGTATGTATCTGTATGTATCTGTATGTATCTGTATGTATCTGTATGTATCTGTATGTATCTGTATGTATCTGTATGTATCTGTATGTATCTGGATGTATCTGTATGTATCTGTATGTATCTGTATGTATCTGTATGTATCTGTATGAATCTGTATGTATCTCTATGTATCTGTATGTATCTTTATGTATCTTTATGTATCTGTATGTATCTGTATGTATCTGTATGTATCTGTATGTATCTAGAGGTATATGTATGTTTCTGTATGTATCTGTATGTATCTTTGTATGTATCTGGATGTATCTGTATGTATCTGTATGTATCTGTATGTATCTGTATGTGTCAGTATGTATCTGTATGTATCTGTATGTATATGTATGTATCTGTATGTATCTGTATGTATCTGTATGTATCTGTATGTATCTAGAGGTATATGTATGTTTCTGTATGTATCTGTATGTATCTGTATGTGTCTGTTTGTATTTGTATGTATCTGGATGTATCTGTATGTATCTATATGTATCTGTATGTATCTGTATGTATCTGTTTGTATCTGTATGTATCTGTATGTATCTCTATGTATCTGTATGTATCTGTATGTATCTGGATGTATCTGTATGTATATGTATGTATCTGTATGTATCTGTATGTATCTGTATGGATAAGTATGTATCTTTGTGAATCTTTATGTATCTTTATGTATCTGTATGTATCTTTATGTATCTTTATGTATCTTTATGTATCTGTATGTATCTGTATGTATCTGTATGTATCTATATGTATATGTATGTATCTGTATGTATATGTATGTATTTGTATGTATCTTTATGAATCTTTCTGTATCTGTATGTATCTTTATGTATCTTTATTTATCTTTATGTATCTTTATGTATCTGTATGTATCTGTATGTATCTGTATGTATCTGTATGTATCTGTATGTATCTGTATGTATCTGTATGTATCTGTATGTATTTGTATGTATCTGTATGTATCTGTGTGTATCTTTATGGATAAGTATGTATCTTTATGTCTGTATGTATCTTTATGTATCTTTATGTATCTGTATGTATCTGTATGTATCTGTATGTATCTGTATGTATCTGTATGTATCTGTTTGTATCTGTATCTGTATGTATCTGTATGTATCTGTTTGTAGTATGTATCTGTATGTATCTGTATGTATCTGTATGTATCTGTATGTATCTGTATGTATCTGTATGTATCTGTATGTATCTGTATGTATCTGTATGTATCTGTATGTATCTGTATGTATCTGTATGTATCTGTATGTATCTGGATGTATCTCTATGTATCTGTATGTATCTGTATGTATCTGTATGTATCTCTATGTATCTCTATGTATCTGTATGTATCTGTATGTATCTGGATGTATCTGTATGTATCTGTATGTATCTTAATGTATCTGTATGTAGCGGTATGTATCTGTATGTATCTGTATGTATCTGAATGTATCTGTATGTATCTGCATGTATCTTTATGTATCTCTATGTATCTGTATGTATCTGTATGTATCTGGATGTATCTGTATGTATCTGTATGTATATTTATGTATCTGTATGTAGCGGTATGTATCTGTATGTATCTGTATGTATCTGAATGTATCTGTATGTATCTGCATGTATCTTTATGTATCTTTATGTGTCTTTATGTATCTGCATGTATCTGTATATATCTGTATTTATCTCTGTATGTATCTGTATGTATCTGTATGTATCTGTATGTATCTGTATGTATCTGTATGTATCTCTATGTATCTGTATGTATCTGTATGTATCTGGATGTATCTGTATGTATCTGTATGTATCTGTATGTATCTGTATGTATCTGTATGTATCTGTATGTATCCTTATGTATCTGTATGTATCTGTATGTATCTGTATGTATCTGTATGTATCTGTATGTATCTGTATGTATCTGTATGTATCTCTATGTATCTCTATGTATCTGTATGTATCTGTATGTATCTGGATGTATCTGTATGTATCTGTATGTATCTGTATGTATCTTTATGTATCTGTATGTAGCGGTATGTATCTGTATATATCAGTATGTATCTGAATGTATCTGTATGTATCTGCATGTATCTTTATGTATCTTTATGTATCTTTATGTATCTGTATGTATCTGTATGTATCTGTATGTATCTGTATGTATCTGTATGTATCTGTATGTATATGTATGTATTTGTATGTATCTTTATGAATCTTTCTGTATCTGTATGTATCTTTATGTATCTTTATTTATCTTTATGTATCTTTATGTATCTGTATGTATCTGTATGTATCTGTATGTATCTGTATGTATTTGTATGTATCTGTATGTATCTGTGTGTATCTTTATGGATAAGTATGTATCTTTATGTCTGTATGTATCTTTATGTATCTTTATGTATCTTTATGTATCTTTATGTATCTTTATGTATCTGTATGTATCTGTATGTATCTGTATGTATCTGTATGTATCTGTATGTATCTGTTTGTATCTGTATGTATCTGTATGTATCTGTATGTATCTGTATGTATCTGTTTGTAGTATGTATCTGTATGTATCTGTATGTATCTGTATGTATCTGTATGTATCTGTATGTATCTCTATGTATCTCTATGTATCTCTATGTATCTGTATGTATCTGGATGTATCTGTATGTATCTGTATGTATCTGTATGTATCTGTATGTATCTGTATGTATCTGTATGTATCTGTTTGTAGTATGTATCTGTATGTATCTGTATGTATCTGTATGTATCTGTATGTATCTGTATGTATCTCTATGTATCTCTATGTATCTGTATGTATCTGTATGTATCTGGATGTATCTGTATGTATCTTTATGTATCTGTATGTATCTGTATGTATCTGTATGTATCTGTATGTATCTGTATGTATCTTCTGTATGTAGCTGTATGTATCTGTATGTATCTGTATGTATCTGTATGTATCTGTATGTATCTGTATGTATCTGTTTGTAGTATGTATCTGTATGTATCTGTATGTATCTGTATGTATCTGTATGTATCTGTATGTATCTGTATGTATCTGTATGTATCTGTATGTATCTGTATGTATCTCTATGTATCTCTATGTATCTGTTTGTATCTGTATGTATCTGGATGTATCTGTATGTATCTGTATGTATCTGTATGTATCTTTATGTATCTTTATGTATCTGTATGTAGCGGTATGTATCTGTATGTATCTGTATGTATCTGAATGTATCTGTATGTATCTGTATGTATCTTTATATATCTGTATGTAGCTGTATGTATCTGTATGTATCTGTATGTATCTGTATGTATCTGTATGTATCTGTATGTATCTGTATGTATCTGTATGTATCTGTATGTATCTGTATGTATCTGTATGTATCTGTATGTATCTGTATGTATCTGTATGTATCTGTATGCATCTGTATGTATCTGTATGTATCTGTATGTATCTGAATGTATCTGTATGTATCTGTATGTATCTGTATGTATCTGTATGTATCTGTATGTATCTGTATGTATCTGTATGTATTTGTATGTATCTGTATGTATCTGTATGTATCTTTATGGATAAGTATGTATCTTTATGTCTGTATCTTTATGTATCTTTATGTATCTTTATGTATCTGTATGTATCTGTATGTATCTGTATGTATCTGTATGTATCTAGAGGTATATGTATGTTTCTGTATGTATCTGTATGTATCTGTATGTGTCTGTTTGTATTTGTATGTATCTGTATGTATCTGTATGTATCTGTATGCATCTGTATGTATCTGTATGTATCTGTATGTATCTGAATGTATCTGTATGTATCTGTATGTATCTGTATGTATCTGTATGTATCTGTATGTATCTGTATGTATCTGTATGTATCTGTATGTATCTGTATGTATCTGTATGTATCTGTATGTATCTTTATGGATAAGTATGTATCTTTATGTCTGTATCTTTATGTATCTTTATGTATCTTTATGTATCTGTATGTATCTGTATGTATCTGTATGTATCTGTATGTATCTGTTTGTATCTGTATGTATCTGTATGTATCTGTATGTATCTGTATGTATCTGTTTGTAGTATGTATCTGTATGTATCTGTATGTATCTGTATGTATCTGTATGTATCTGTATGTATCTGTATGTATCTGTATGTATCTCTATGTATCTCTATGTATCTGTATGTATCTGTATGTATCTGGATGTATCTGTATGTATCTTTATGTATCTTTATGTATCTGTATGTATCTGTATCTATCTGTATGTATCTGTATGTATCTAGAGGTATATGTATGTTTCTGTATGTATCTGTATGTGTCTGTTTGTATTTGTATGTATCTGTATGTATCTGTATGGATAAGTATGTATCTGTATGTATCTGTATGTATCTGTATGTATCTGTATGTATCTGTATGTATCTCTGTTTGTATCTGTATGTATCTGTATCTGTATGTATCTGTATCTGTATGTATCTGTATGTATCTCTATGTATCTGTATGTATCTGTATGTATCTGTATGTATCTGGATGTATCTGTATGTATCTTTATGTATCTGTATGCATCTATATGTATCTGTATGTATCTGTATGTATCTGTATGTATCTGTATGTATCTGTATGTATCTGTATGTATCTGTATGTATCTGTATGTATCTGTATGTATCTGTATGTATCTGTATGTATCTGGATGTATCTGTATGTATTTGTATGTATCTGTATGTATCCTTATGTATCTTTATGTATCTGTATGTAGCGGTATGTATCTGTATGTATCTGTATGTATCTGTATGTATCTGTATGTATCTGTATGTATCTTTATGTATCTTTATGTATCTTTATGTATCTGCATGTATCTGTATGTATCTGTATGTATCTCTGTATGTATCTGTATGTATCTGTATGTATCTTCTGTATGTAGCTGTATGTATCTGTATGTATCTGTATGTATCTGTATGTATCTGTATGTATCTGTTTGTAGTATGTATCTGTATGTATCTGTATGTATCTGTATGTATCTGTATGTATCTGTATGTATCTAGAGGTATATGTATGTTTCTGTATGTATCTGTATGTATCTGTATGTGTCTGTTTGTATTTGTATGTATCTGTATGTATCTGTATGTATCTGTATGTATCTGTATGTATCTGTATGTATCTGTATGTATCTGTATGTATCTGTATGTATCTGTATGTATCTGTATGTATCTTTATGGATAAGTATGTATCTTTATGTCTGTATGTATCTTTATGTATCTGTATGTTTCTTTATGTATCTGTATGTATCTGTATGTATCTGTATGTATCTGTATGTATCTGTATATATCTCTATGTATCTGTATGTATCTGTATGTATCTTTATGTATCTGTATAAATCTGTATGTATCTGTATGTATCTGTATGTATCTGTATGTATCTGTATGTATCTGTATGTATCTGTATGTATCTGTATGTATCTGTATATATCTCTATGTATCTGTATGTATCTGTATGTATCTTTATGTATCTGTATAAATCTGTATGTATCTGTATGTATCTGTATGTATCTGGATGTATCTGTGTGTATCTGTATGTATCTGTATGTATCTTTATGTATCTTTATGTATCTGTATGTAGCGGTATGTATCTGTATGTATCTGTATGTATCTGAATGTATCTGTATGTATCTGCATGTATCTTTATGTATCTTTATGTATCTTTATGTATCTGTATGTATCTGTATGTATCTGTATGTATCTCTGTATGTATCTGTATGTATCTGTATGTATCTGTATGTATCTTTATGTATCTGTATGTAGCTGTATGTATCTGTATGTATCTGTATGTATCTGTATGTATCTGTATGTATCTGTATGTATCTTTATGTATCTTTATGTATCTGTATGTATCTGTATCTATCTGTATGTATCTGTATGTATCTAGAGGTATATGTATGTTTCTGTATGTATCTGTATGTATCTGTTTGTGTCTGTTTGTATTTGTATGTATCTGTATGTATCTGTATGGATGAGTATGTATCTGTATGTATCTGTATGTATCTGTATATATCTGTATGTATCTTTATGTATCTTTATGTATCTGTATGTAGCTGTATGTATCTGAATGTATCTGTATGTATCTCTGTATGTATCTGTATCTTTATGTATCTTTATGTATCTGCATGTATCTGTATGTATCTGTATGTATCTCTGTATGTATCTGTATGTATCTGTATGTATCTTTATATATCTGTATGTAGCTTTATGTATCTGTATGTATCTGTATGTATCTGTATGTATCTGTATGTATCTGTATGTATCTGTATGTATCTGTATGTATCTGTATGTATCTGTATGTATCTGTATGTATCTGTATGTATCTGTATGTATCTGTATGTATCTTTATGTATCTTTATGTATCTGTATGTATCTGTATCTATCTGTATGTATCTGTATGTATCTAGAGGTATATGTATGTTTCTGTATGTATCTGTATGTATCTGTATGTGTCTGTTTGTATTTGTATGTATCTGTATGTATCTGTATGGATAAGTATGTATCTGTATGTATCTGTATGTATCTGTATGTATCTGTATGTATCTGTATGTATCTCTGTTTGTATCTGTATGTTTCTGTATCTGTATGTATCTGTATCTGTATGTATCTGTATGTATCTGTATGTATCTGTATGTATCTGTATATATCTGTATGTATCTTTATGTATCTTTATGTATCTGTATGTAGCTGTATGTATCTGAATGTATCTGTATGTATCTCTGTATGTATCTGGATGTATCTGTATGTATCTGTATGTATCTGTATGTATCTGTATGTATCTGTATGTATCTGCATGTATCTGTATGTATCTGTATGTATCTAGAGGTATATGTATGTTTCTGTATGTATCTGTATGTATCTGTATGTGTCTGTTTGTATTTGTATGTATCTGTATGTATCTGTATGTATATGTATGTATCTGTATGTATCTGTATGTATCTGTATGTATTTGTATGTATCTGTATGTATCTGTATGTATCTTTATGGATAAGTATGTATCTTTATGTCTGTATGTATCTTTATGTATCTCTGTATGTATCTGGATGTATGTATCTGTTTGTAGTATGTATCTGTATGTATCTGTATGTATCTGAAGGTATCTGTATGTATCTGTATGTATCTGTATGTATCTGTATGTATCTGTATGTATCTGTATGTATCTGTATGTATCTGTATGTATCTCTATGTATCTCTATGTATCTGTATGTATCTGTATGTATCTGGATGTATCTGTATGTATCTTTATGTATCTGTATGCATCTGTATGTATCTGTATGTATCTGTATGTATCTGTATGTATCTTTTTGTATCTGTATGTATCTGTATGTATCTCTATGTATCTCTATGTATCTGTATGTATCTGTATGTATCTGGATGTATCTGTATGTATCTGTATGTATCTGTATGTATCTTTATGTATCTTTATGTATCTGTATGTATCTGTATGTATCTCTGTATGTATCTGTATGTGTCTGAATGTATCTGTATGTATCTGCATGTATCTTTATGTATCTTTATGTATCTTTATGTATCTGCATGTATCTGTATGTATCTGTATGTATCTCTGTATGTATCTGTATGTATCTGTATGTATCTTCTGTATGTAGCTGTATGTATCTGTATGTATCTGTATGTATCTGTATGTATCTGTATGTATCTGTATGTATCTGTATGTATCTGTTTGTAGTATGTATCTGTATGTATCTGTATGTATCTGTATGTATCTGTATGTATCTGTATGTATCTGTATGTATCTCTATGTATCTTTATGTATCTCTGTATGTATCTGGATGTATGTATCTGTTTGTAGTATGTATCTGTATGTATCTGTATGTATCTGTATGTATCTGTATGTATCTGTATGTATCTGTATGTATCTGTATGTATCTGTATGTATCTCTATGTATCTCTATGTATCTGTATGTATCTGTATGTATCTGGATGTATCTGTATGTATCTTTATGTATCTGTATGCATCTATATGTATCTGTATGTATCTGTATGTATCTGTATGTATCTGTATGTATCTGTATGTATCTGTATGTATCTCTATGTATCTCTATGTATCTGTATGTATCTGTATGTATCTGGATGTATCTGTATGTATTTGTATGTATCTGTATGTATCTTTATGTATCTGTATGTATCTGTATGTATCTGTATGTATCTGTATGTATCTGTATGTATCTGTATGTATCTGTATGTATCTGTATGTATCTGTATGTATCTGTATGTATCTGTATGTATCTGTATGTATCTTTATGTATCTTTATGTATCTGTATGTATCTGTATGTATCTGTATGTATCTATATGTAACTAGAGGTATATGTATGTTTCTGTATGTATCTGTATGTATCTGTATGTGTCTGCTTGTATTTGTATGTATCTGTATGTATCTGTATGGATGAGTTTGTATCTGTATGTATCTGTATATATCTGTATGTATCTGTATGTATCTCTGTTTGTATCTGTATGTATCTGTATCTGTATGTATCTGTATCTGTATGTATCTGTATGTATCTGTATGTATCTGTATGTATCTGTATGTATCTGTATGTATCTGTATGTATCTTTATGTATCTTTATGTATCTGTATGTAGCTGTATGTATCTGAATGTATCTGTATGTATCTCTGTATGTATCTGGATGTATCTGTATGTATCTGTATGTATCTGTATGTATCTGTATGTATTTGTATGTATCTGTATGTATCTGTATGTATCTGTATGTATCTGTATGTATCTGTTTGTATCTGTATGTATCTGTATGAATCTGTATGTATCTGTATGTATCTGTATGTATCTGTATGGATAAGTATGTATCTCTTTATGTATCTGTATGTATCTCTGTATGTATCTGGATGTATCTGTATGTATCTATATGTATCTGTATGTATCTGTTTGTAGTATGGATCTGTATGTATCTGTATGTGTCAGTATGTATCTGTATGTATCTGTATGTATCTGTATGTATCTGTATGTATCTGTATGTATCTGTATGTATCTGTATGTATCTGTATGTATCTGTATGTATCTAGAGGTATATGTATGTTTCTGTATGTATCTGTATGTATCTGTATGTGTCTGTTTGTATTTGTATGTATCTGTATGTATCTGTATGTATCTGTATGTATCTGTATGTATCTGTATGTATCTGTATGTATCTGTATGTATCTGTATGTATTTGTATGTATCTGTATGTATCTGTATGTATCTTTATGGATAAGTATGTATCTTTATGTCTGTATGTATCTTTATGTATCTTTATGTATCTGTATGTATCTGTATGTATCTGTATGTATCTGTATGAATCTAATGTATCTGTATGTATCTGTATGTATCTTTATGTATCTGTATGTATCTTTATGTATCTGTATGTATCTGTATGTATCTGTATGTATCTGTATGTATCTGTATGTATCTGTATGTATCTGTATGTATCTGTATGGATGAGTTTGTATCTGTATGTATCTGTATGTATCTGTATGTATCTCTGTTTGTATCTGTATGTATCTGTATCTGTATGTATCTGTATCTGTATGTATCTGTATGTATCTGTATGTATCTGTATGTATCTGTATGTATCTGTATGTATCTGTATGTATCTTTATGTATCTTTATGTATCTGTATGTAGCTGTATGTATCTGAATGTATCTGTATGTATCTCTGTATGTATCTGGATGTATCTGTATGTATCTGTATGTATCTGTATGTATCTGTATGTATTTGTATGTATCTGTATGTATCTGTATGTATCTGTATGTATCTGTTTGTATCTGTATGTATCTGTATGTATCTGTATGTATCTGTATGTATCTGTATGTATCTGTATGTATCTGTATGTATCTGTATGGATAAGTATGTATCTCTTTATGTGTCTCTTTATGTATCTGTATGTATCTTTATTTATCTTTATGTATCTTTATGTATCTTTATGTATCTGTATGTATCTGTATGTATCTGTATGTATCTGTATGTATCTGTATGTATCTTTATGTATCTTTATGTATCTGTATGTATCTGTATGGATAAGTATGTATCTTCATGTGTCTTTATGTATCTTTATGTATCTGTATGTATCTGTATGTATCTAGAGGTATATGTATGTTTCTGTATGTATCTGTATGTGTCTGTATGTATCTGTATGTATCTGTATGTATCTCTGTTTGTATCTGTATGTATCTGTATCTGTATGTATCTGTATCTGTATGTATCTGTATGTATCTGTATGTATCTGTATGTATCTGTATGTATCTGTATGTATCTGTATGTATCTGTATGTATCTTTATGTATCTTTATGTATCTGTATGTATCTGTATGTATCTTTATGTATCTGTATGTATCTGTATCTGAATGTATCTGTATGTATCTCTCTATGTATCTGGATGTCTCTGTATGTATCTGTATGTATCTGTTAGTATCTGTATGTATCTGTATGTATCTGTATGTATCTGTATGTATCTGTATGTATCTGTATGTATCTGTATGTATCTGTATGTATCTGTATGTATCTGTATGTATGGATAAGTATGTATCTGTATGTATCTGTATGTATCTGTATGTATCTTTATGTATCTTTATGTATCTGTATGTATCTGTATGTATCTGTATGTATCTAGAGGTATATGTATGTTTCTGTATGTATCTGTATGTATCTGTATGTGTCTGTTTGTATTTGTATGTATCTGTATGTATCTGTATGTATCTGTATGTATCTGTATGTATCTGTATGTATCTGTATGTATCTGAATGTATCTGTATGTATCTGTATGTATCTGTATGTATCTGTATGTATCTGTATGTATCTGTATGTATCTGTATGTATCTGTATGTATCTGTATGTATCTGTATGTATCTGTATGTATCTTTATGGATAAGTATGTATCTTTATGTCTGTATCTTTATGTATCTTTATGTATCTTTATGTATCTGTATGTATCTGTATGTATCTGTATGTATCTTTATGTATCTGTATGTATCTGTATGTATCTGTATGTATCTGTATGTATCTGTTTGTATCTGTATGTATCTGTATGTATCTGTATGTATCTGTATGTATCTGTTTGTAGTATGTATCTGTATGTATCTGTATGTATCTGTATGTATCTGTATGTATCTGTATGTATCTGTATGTATCTGTATGTATCTGTATGTATCTCTATGTATCTCTATGTATCTGTATGTATCTGTATGTATCTGGATGTATCTGTATGTATCTTTATGTATCTGTATGTATCTGTATGTATCTGTATGTATCTGTATGTATCTGTATGTATCTGTATGTATCTCTATGTATCTCTATGTATCTGTATGTATCTGTATGTATCTTTATGTATCTGTATGTATCTGTATGTATCTGTATGTATCTTTATGTATCTTTATGTATCTGTATGTAGCGGTATGTATCTGTATGTAACTGTATGTATCTGAATGTATCTGTATGTATCTGCATGTATCTTTATGTATCTTTATGTATCTTTATGTATCTGTATGTATCTGTATGTATCTGTATGTATCTCTGTATGTATCTGTATGTATCTGTATGTATCTTTATATATCTGTATGTAGCTGTATGTATCTGTATGTATCTGTATGTATCTGTATGTATCTGTATGTATCTGTATGTATCTGTATGTATCTGTATGTATCTGTATGTATCTGTATGTATCTGTATGTATCTGTATGTATCTGTATGTATCTGTATGTATCTGTATGTATCTTTATGTATCTTTATGTATCTGTATGTATCTGTATGTATCTGTATGTATCTGTATGTATCTAGAGGTATATGTATGTTTCTGTATGTATCTGTATGTGTCTGTTTGTATTTGTATGTATCTGTATGTATCTGTATGTATCTGTATGTATCTGTATGTATCTGTATGTATCTGTATGTATCTGTATGTATCTGTATGTATATCTGTTTGTATCTGTATGTATCTGTATCTGTATGTATCTGTATCTGTATGTATCTGTATGTATCTGTATGTATCTGTATGTATCTGTATATATCTGTATGTATCTTTATGTATCTTTATGTATCTGTATGTAGCTGTATGTATCTGAATGTATCTGTATGTATCTCTGTATGTATCTGGATGTATCTGTATGTATCTGTATGAATCTGTATGTATCTGTATGTATCTGTATGTATCTGCATGTATCTGTATGTATCTAGAGGTATATGTATGTTTCTGTATGTATCTGTATGTGTCTGTTTGTATTTGTATGTATCTGTATGTATCTGTATGTATATGTATGTATCTGTATGTATCTGTATGTATCTGTATGTATTTGTATGTATCTGTATGTATCTGTATGTATCTTTATGGATAAGTATGTATCTTTATGTCTGTATGTATCTTTATGTATCTCTGTATGTATCTGGATGTATGTATCTGTTTGTAGTATGTATCTGTATGTATCTGTATGTATCTGTATGTATCTGTATGTATCTGTATGTATCTGTATGTATCTGTATGTATCTGTATGTATCTGTATGTATCTGTTTGTATCTGTATGTATCTCTATGTATCTCTATGTATCTGTATGTATCTGTATGTATCTGGATGTATCTGTATGTATCTTTATGTATCTGTATGCATCTGTATGTATCTGTATGTATCTGTATCTGTATGTATCTGTATGTATCTGTATGTATCTGTATGTATCTCTATGTATCTCTATGTATCTGTATGTATCTGTATGTATCTGGATGTATCTGTATGTATCTGTATGTATCTGGATGTATCTGTATGTATCTGTATGTATCTGTATGTATCTTTATGTATCTTTATGTATCTGTATGTAGCGGTATGTATCTGTATGTATCTGTATGTATCTGAATGTATCTGTATGTATCTGCATGTATCTTTATGTATCTTTATGTATCTTTATGTATCTGCATGTATCTGTATGTATCTGTATGTATCTCTGTATGTATCTGTATGTATCTGTATGTATCTTCTGTATGTAGCTGTATGTATCTGTATGTATCTGTATGTATCTGTATGTATCTGTATGTATCTGTTTGTAGTATGTATCTGTATGTATCTGTATGTATCTGCATGTATCTGTATGTATCTGTATGTATCTAGAGGTATATGTATGTTTCTGTATGTATCTGTATGTATCTGTATGTGTCTGTTTGTATTTGTATGTATCTGTATGTATCTGTATGTATCTGTATGTATCTGTATGTATCTGTATGTATCTGTATGTATTTGTATGTATCTGTATGTATCTGTATGTATCTTTATGGATAAGTATGTATCTTATCTCATGTATCTTATCTTATGTATGTTGTCTGTATCTGCATGTATCTGTATGTATCTGTATTATGTATCTGTATGTATCTGTATGTATCTGTATGTATCTGTATGTATCTTTATGTATCTGTATGTAGCTGTATGTATCTGTATGTATCTGTATGTATCTGTATGTATCTGTATGTATCTGTATGTATCTGTATGTATCTGTATGTATCTGTATGTATCTGTATGTATCTGTATGTATCTGTATGTATCTGTATGTATCTGTATGTATCTGTATGTATCTGTATGTATCTGTATGTATCTTTATGTATCTTTATGTATCTGTATGTATCTGTATCTATCTGTATGTATCTGTATGTATCTAGAGGTATATGTATGTTTCTGTATGTATCTGTATGTATCTGTATGTGTCTGTTTGTATTTGTATGTATCTGTATGTATCTGTATGGATAAGTATGTATCTGTATGTATCTGTATGTATCTGTATGTATCTGTATGTATCTGTATGTGTCAGTATGTATCTGTATGTATCTGTATGTATCTGTATGTATCTGTATGTATCTGTATGTATCTGTATGTATCTGTATGTATCTGTATGTATCTGTATGTATCTGTATGTATATTTATGTATCTTTATGTATCTGTATGTAGCTGTATGTATCTGTATGTATCTGTATGTATCTGAATGTATCTGTATGTATCTGCATGTATCTTTATGTATCTTTATGTATCTGTATGTATCTGTATGTATCTGTATGTATCTGTATCTATCTGTATGTATCTGTATGTATCTAGAGGTATATGTATGTTTCTGTATGTATCTGTATGTATCTGTATGTGTCTGTTTGTATTTGTATGTATCTGGATGTATCTGTATGTATCTATATGTATCTGTATGTATCTGTATGTAGTATATATCTGTATGTATCTGTATGTATCTGTATGTATCTGTATGTATCTGTATGTATCTCTATGTATCTGTATGTATCTGTATGTATCTGGATGTATCTGTATGTATATGTATGTATCTGTATGTATCTGTATGTATCTGTATGGATAAGTATGTATCTTTGTGAATCATTATGTATCTCTGTTTGTATTTGTATGTATCTGTATGTATCTGTATGGATAAGTATGTATCTGTATGTATCTGTATGTATCTGTATGTATCTGTATGTATCTGTATGTATCTGTATGTATCTGTATGTATCTGTATGTATCTGTATGTATCTGTATGTATCTGTATGTATCTGTATGTATCTAGAGGTATATGTTTGTTTCTGTATGTATCTGTTTGTATCTGTATGTGTCTGTTTGTATTTGCATGTATCTGTATGTATCTTTATGTATCTGTATGTATCTGTATGTATCTGTATGTATCTGTATGTATCTGTATGTATCTGTATGTATCTGTATGTATCTGTATGTATCTGTATGTATCTGTATGTATCTGTATGTATCTGTATGTATCTGTATGTATCTGTATGTATCTGTATGTATCTGTATGTATCTGTATGTATCTGGATGTATCTGTATGTATCTGTATGTATCTGTATGTATCTGTATGTATCTGTATGTATCTGTATGTATCTCTATGTATCTGTATGTATCTTTATGTATCTTTATGTATCTGTATGTATCTGTATGTATCTGTATGTATCTGTATGTATCTAGAGGTATATGTATGTTTCTGTATGTATCTGTATGTATCTTTGTATGTATCTGTATGTATCTGTATGTATCTGTATGTATCTGTATGTATCTGTATGTGTCAGTATGTATCTGTATGTATCTGTATGTATATGTATGTATCTGTATGTATCTGTATCTATCTGTATGTATCTGTATGTATCTAGAGGTATATGTATGTTTCTGTATGTATCTGTATGTATCTGTATGTGTCTGTTTGTATTTGTATGTATCTGGATGTATCTGTATGTATCTATATGTATCTGTATGTATCTGTATGTATCTGTATGTATCTGTATGTATCTGTATGTATCTCTATGTATCTGTATGTATCTGTATGTATCTGGATGTATCTGTATGTATATGTATGTATCTGTATGTATCTGTATGTATCTGTATGGATAAGTATGTATCTTTGTGAATCTTTATGTATCTTTATGTATCTGTATGTATCTTTATGTATCTTTATGTATCTTTATGTATCTGTATGTATCTGTATGTATCTGTATGTATCTATATGTATATGTATGTATCTGTATGTATATGTATGTATTTGTATGTATCTTTATGAATCTTTCTGTATCTGTATGTATCTTTATGTATCTTTATTTATCTTTATGTATCTTTATGTATCTGTATGTATCTGTATGTATCTGTATGTATCTGTATGTATCTGTATGTATCTGTATGTATCTGTATGTATCTGTATGTATTTGTATGTATCTGTATGTATCTGTGTGTATCTTTATGGATAAGTATGTATCTTTATGTCTGTATGTATCTTTATGTATCTTTATGTATCTTTATGTATCTGTATGTATCTGTATGTATCTGTATGTATCTGTATGTATCTGTTTGTATCTGTATCTGTATGTATCTGTATGTATCTGTTTGTAGTATGTATCTGTATGTATCTGTATGTATCTGTATGTATCTGTATGTATCTGTATGTATCTGTATGTATCTGTATGTATCTGTATGTATCTGTATGTATCTGTATGTATCTCTATGTATCTGTATGTATCTGTATGTATCTGGATGTATCTCTATGTATCTGTATGTATCTGTATGTATCTGTATGTATCTCTATGTATCTCTATGTATCTGTATGTATCTGTATGTATCTTGATGTATCTGTATGTATCTGTATGTATCTTAATGTATCTGTATGTAGCGGTATGTATCTGTATGTATCTGTATGTATCTGAATGTATCTGTATGTATCTGCATGTATCTTTATGTATCTCTATGTATCTGTATGTATCTGTATGTATCTGGATGTATCTGTATGTATCTGTATGTATATTTATGTATCTGTATGTAGCGGTATGTATCTGTATGTATCTGTATGTATCTGAATGTATCTGTATGTATCTGCATGTATCTTTATGTATCTTTATGTGTCTTTATGTATCTGCATGTATCTGTATATATCTGTATTTATCTCTGTATGTATCTGTATGTATCTGTATGTATCTGTATGTATCTGTATGTATCTGTATGTATCTCTATGTATCTGTATGTATCTGTATGTATCTGGATGTATCTGTATGTATCTGTATGTATCTGTATGTATCTGTATGTATCTGTATGTATCTGTATGTATCCTTATGTATCTGTATGTATCTGTATGTATCTGTATGTATCTGTATGTATCTGTATGTATCTGTATGTATCTGTATGTATCTCTATGTATCTCTATGTATCTGTATGTATCTGTATGTATCTGGATGTATCTGTATGTATCTGTATGTATCTGTATGTATCTTTATGTATCTGTATGTAGCGGTATGTATCTGTATATATCAGTATGTATCTGAATGTATCTGTATGTATCTGCATGTATCTTTATGTATCTTTATGTATCTTTATGTATCTGTATGTATCTGTATGTATCTGTATGTATCTGTATGTATCTGTATGTATCTGTATGTATATGTATGTATTTGTATGTATCTTTATGAATCTTTCTGTATCTGTATGTATCTTTATGTATCTTTATTTATCTTTATGTATCTTTATGTATCTGTATGTATCTGTATGTATCTGTATGTATCTGTATGTATTTGTATGTATCTGTATGTATCTGTGTGTATCTTTATGGATAAGTATGTATCTTTATGTCTGTATGTATCTTTATGTATCTTTATGTATCTTTATGTATCTTTATGTATCTTTATGTATCTGTATGTATCTGTATGTATCTGTATGTATCTGTATGTATCTGTATGTATCTGTTTGTATCTGTATCTGTATGTATCTGTATGTATCTGTTTGTAGTATGTATCTGTATGTATCTGTATGTATCTGTATGTATCTGTATGTATCTGTATGTATCTGTATGTATCTGTATGTATCTCTATGTATCTGTATGTATCTGTATGTATCTGTATGTATCTGGATGTATCTGTATGTATCTGTATGTATCTGTATGTATCTGTATGTATCCTTATGTATCTGTATGTATCTGTATGTATCTGTATGTATCTGTATGTATCTGTATGTATCTGTATGTATCTGTATGTATCTGTATGTATCTTTATGTATCTGTATGTAGCGGTATGTATCTGTATGTATCTGTATGTATCTGAATGTATCTGTATGTATCTGCATGTATCTTTATGTATCTTAATGTATCTGCATGTATCTGTATGTATCTGTATTATGTATCTGTATGTATCTGTATGTATCTGTATGTATCTGTATGTATCTTTATGTATCTGTATGTAGCTGTATGTATCTGTATGTATCTGTATGTATCTGTATGTATCTGTATGTATCTGTATGTATCTGTATGTATCTGTATGTATCTGTATGTATCTGTATGTATCTGTATGTATCTGTATGTATCTGTATGTATCTTTATGTATCTTTATGTATCTTTATGTATCTGAATCTGTATCAATCTGTATGTATCTGTATCTAGAGGTATATGTATGTTTCTGTATGTATCTGTATGTATCTGTATGTGTCTGTTTGTATTTGTATGTATCTGTATGTATCTGTATGGATAAGTATGTATCTGTATGTATCTGTATGTATCTGTATGTATCTGTATGTATCTGTATGTATCTGTATGTATCTGTATGTATCTGTATGTATCTGTATGTATCTGTATGTATCTGAATGTATCTTTATGTATCTGTATGTAGCTGTATGTATCTGTATGTATCTGTATGTATCTGTATGTATCTGTATGTATCTGTATGTATCTGTATGTATCTGTATGTATCTGTATGTATCTGTATGTATCTGTATGTATCTGTATGTATCTGTATGTATCTTTATGTATCTTTATGTATCTGTATGTATCTGTATCTATCTGTATGTATCTGTATGTATCTAGAGGTATATGTATGTTTCTGTATGTATCTGTATGTATCTGTATGTGTCTGTTTGTATTTGTATGTATCTGGATGTATCTGTATGTATCTATATGTATCTGTATGTATCTGTATGTAGTATATATCTGTATGTATCTGTATGTATCTGTATGTATCTGTTTGTATCAATATGTATCTGTATATATCTCTATGTATCTGTATGTATCTGTATGTATCTGGATGTATCTGTATATATATGTATGTATCTGTATGTATCTGTATGTATCTGTATGGATAAGTATGTATCTTTATGTATCTTTATGTATCTGTATGTATCTGTATGTATCTGTATGTATCTGTATGTATCTGTATGTATTTGTATGTATGGATAAGTATGTATCTGTATGTATCTGTATGTATCTGTATGTATCTTTATGTATCTTTATGTATCTGTATGTATCTGTATGTATCTGTATGTATCTAGAGGTATATGTATGTTTCTGTATGTATCTGTATGTATCTGTATGTGTCTGTTTGTATTTGTATGTATCTGTTTGTATCTGTATGCATCTGTATGTATCTGTATGTATCTGTATGTATCTGTATGTATCTGAATGTATCTGTATGTATCTCTGTATGTATCTGGATGTATCTGTATGTGTCTGTATGTATCTGTTAGTATCTGTATGTATCTGTATGTATCTTTATGTATCTTTATGTATCTGTATGTATCTGTATGTATCTGTATGTATCTGTATGTATCTGTATGTATCTGTATGTATCTGTATGTATCTGTATGTATCTGTATGTATCTGTATGTATCTGTATGTATCTGTATGTATCTGTATGTATCTGTATGTATCTGTATGTATCTGTATGTATTTGAATGTATCTGTATGTATCTGCATGTATCTTAATGTATCTTTATGTATCTGTATGTATCTGTATGTATCTGTATGTATCTGTATGTATCTCTGTATGTATCTGTATGTATCTGTATGTATCTGTATGTATCTGTATGTATCTGTATGGATAAATATGTATCTGTATGTATCTGTATGTATCTGTATGTATCTGTATGTATCTTTATGTATCTTTATGTATCTGTATGTATCTGTATCTATCTGTATGTATCTAGAGGTATATGTATGTTTCTGTATGTATCTGTATGTGTCTGTTTGTATTTGTATGTATCTGTATGTATCTGTATGGATAAGTATGTATCTGTATGTATCTGTATGTATCTGTATGTATCTTTATGTATCTGTATGTATCTGTACGTATCTGTATGTATCTGTATGTATCTGTATGTATCTGTATGTATCTGTATGTATCTGTATGTATCTAGAGGTATCTGTATGTATCTGTATGTATCTGTATGTATCTGTATGTATCTGTATGGATAAATATGTATCTGTATGTATCTGTATGTATCTGTATGTATCTGTATGTATCTTTATGTATCTTTATGTATCTGTATGTATCTGTATGTATCTGTATGTATCTAGAGGTATATGTATGTTTCTGTATGTATCTGTATGTGTCTGTTTGTATTTGTATGTATCTGTATGTATCTGTATGGAAAAGTATGTATCTGTATGTATCTGTATGTATCTGTATGTATCTCTATGTATCTCTATGTATCTGTATGTATCTGGATGTATCTGTATGTATATGTATGTATCTGTATGTATCTGTATGTATCTGTATGGATAAGTATGTATCTTTATGTATCTGTATGTATCTGTATATATCTGTATGTATCTGTATGTATCTTTGTTTGTATCTGTATGTATCTGTATATGTATGTATCTGTATCTGTATGTATCTGTATGTATCTGTATGTATCTGTATATATCTGTATGAATCTTTATGTATCTGTATGTAGCTGTATGTATCTGAATGTATCTGTATGTATCTCTGTATGTATCTGGATGTATCTGTATGTATCTGTATGTATCTGTATGTATCTGTATGTATCTGTATGTATCGGTATGTATCTGTATGTATCTTTATGTATCTGTATGTATCTGTATGTATCTGTATGTATCTGTATGTATCTGTATGTATCTTTATGTATCTGTATGTATCTCTATGTATCTGTATGTATCTGTATGTATCTGGATGTATCTGTATGTATATGTATGTATCTGTATGTATCTGTATGTATCTGTATGTATCTGTATGTATCTGTATGTATCTGTATGTATCTGTATGTATCTGTATGTATCTGTATGTATCTGTATGTATCCTTATGTATCTGTATGTATCTGTATGTATCTGTATGTATCTGTATGTATCTGTATGTATCTGTATGTATCTCTATGTATCTGTATGTATCTGTATGTATCTGTATGTATCTGTATGTATCTGTATGCATCTTTATGTATCTGTATGTAGCGGTATGTATCTGTATGTATCTGTATGTATCTGAATGTATCTGTATGTATCTCCATGTATCTTTATGTATGTTTATGTATCTTTATGTATCTGCATGTATCTGTATGTATCTGTATTTATCTCTGTATGTATCTGTATCTGTATGTATCTGTATGTATCTGTATGTATCTGTATGTATCTTTATGTATCTGTTTGTAGCTGTATGTATCTGTATGTATATGTATGTATCTGTATGTATCTGTATGTATCTGTATGTATCTGTATGTATCTGTATGTATCTGTATGTATCTGTATGTATCTGTATGTATCTTTATGTATCTTTATGTATCTGTATGTATCTGTATCTATCTGTATGTATCTGTATGTATCTAGAGGTATATGTATGTTTCTGTATGTATCTGTATGTATCTGTATGTGTCTGTTTGTATTTGTATGTATCTGTATGTATCTGTATGGATAAGTATGTATCTGTATGTATCTGTATGAATCTGTATGTATCTGTATGTATCTGTATGTATCTCTGTTTGTATCTGTATGTATCTGTATCTGTATGTATCTGTATCTGTATGTATCTGTATCTGTATGTATCTGTATGTATCTGTATGTATCTGTATGTATCTGTATATATCTGTATGTATCTTTATGTATCTTTATGTATCTTTATGTATCTGTATGTATCTGTATGTATCTGTATGTATCTGTATGTATCTGTATGTATCTGTATGTATCTGTATGTATTTGTATGTATCTGTATGTATGTGTGTATCTTTATGGATAAGTATGTATCTTTATGTCTGTATGTATCTTTATGTATCTTTATGTATCTTTATGTATCTTTATGTATCTTTATGTATCTGTATGTATCTGTATGTATCTGTATGTATCTGTATGTATCTGTTTGTATCTGTATGTATCTGTATGTATCTGTATGTATCTGTATGTATCTGTTTGTAGTATGTATCTGTATGTATCTGTATGTATCTGTATGTATCTGTATGTATCTGTATGTATCTGTATGTATCTGTATGTATCTGTATGTATCTGTATGTATCTGTATGTATCTGTATGCATCTCTATGTATCTCTATGTATCTGTATGTATCTGTATGTATCTGGATGTATCTGTATGTATCTGTATGTATCTGTATGTATCTGTATGTATCTGTATGTATCTGTATGTATCTGTATGGATAAGTATGTATCTTTGTGAATCATTATGTATCTCTGTTTGTATTTGTATGTATCTGTATGTATCTGTATGGATAAGTATGTATCTGTATGTATCTGTATGTATCTGTATGTATCTGTATGTATCTTTATGTATCTGTATGTATCTGTACGTATCTGTATGTATCTGTATGTATCTGTATGTATCTGTATGTATCTGTATGTATCTGTATGTATCTAGAGGTATATGTTTGTTTCTGTATGTATCTGTTTGTATCTGTATGTGTCTGTTTGTATTTGCATGTATCTGTATGTATCTTTATGTATCTGTATGTATCTGTATGTATCTGTATGTATCTGTATGTATCTGTATGTATCTGTATGTATCTGTATGTATCTGTATGTATCTGTATGTATCTGTATGTATCTGTATGTATCTGTATGTATCTGTATGTATCTGTATGTATCTGTATGTATCTGTATGTATCTGTATGTATCTGGATGTATCTGTATGTATCTGTATGTATCTGTATGTATCTGTATGTATCTGTATGAATCTGTATGTATCTCTATGTATCTGTATGTATCTTTATGTATCTTTATGTATCTGTATGTATCTGTATGTATCTGTATGTATCTGTATGTATCTAGAGGTATATGTATGTTTCTGTATGTATCTGTATGTATCTTTGTATGTATCTGGATGTATCTGTATGTATCTGTATGTATCTGTATGTATCTGTATGTGTCAGTATGTATCTGTATGTATCTGTATGTATCTGTATGTATCTGTATGTATCTGTATCTATCTGTATGTATCTGTATGTATCTAGAGGTATATGTATGTTTCTGTATGTATCTGTATGTATCTGTATGTGTCTGTTTGTATTTGTATGTATCTGGATGTATCTGTATGTATCTATATGTATCTGTATGTATCTGTATGTATCTGTTTGTATCTGTATGTATCTGTATGTATCTCTATGTATCTGTATGTATCTGTATGTATCTGGATGTATCTGTATGTATATGTATGTATCTGTATGTATCTGTATGTATCTGTATGGATAAGTATGTATCTTTGTGAATCTTTATGTATCTTTATGTATCTGTATGTATCTTTGTATGTATCTGGATGTATCTGTATGTATCTGTATGTATCTGTATGTATCTGTATGTATATGTATGTATCTGTATGTATATGTACTTATTTGTATGTATCTTTATGAATCTTTCTGTATCTGTATGTATCTTTATGTATCTTTATTTATCTTTATGTATCTTTATGTATCTGTATGTATCTGTATGTATCTGTATGTATCTGTATGTATCTGTATGTATCTGTATGTATCTGTATGTATTTGTATGTATCTGTATGTATCTGTGTGTATCTTTATGGATAAGTATGTATCTTTATGTCTGTATGTATCTTTATGTATCTTTATGTATCTTTATGTATCTGTATGTATCTGTATGTATCTGTATGTATCTGTATGTATCTGTTTGTATCTGTATCTGTATGTATCTGTATGTATCTGTTTGTAGTATGTATCTGTATGTATCTGTATGTATCTGTATGTATCTGTATGTATCTGTATGTATCTGTATGTATCTGTATGTATCTGTATGTATCTGTATGTATCTGTATGTATCTGTATGTATCTCTATGTATCTGTATGTATCTGTATGTATCTGGATGTATCTATGTATCTGTATGTATCTGTATGTATCTGTATGTATCTCTATGTATCTCTATGTATCTGTATGTATCTGTATGTATCTGGATGTATCTGTATGTATCTGTATGTATCTTAATGTATCTGTATGTAGCGGTATGTATCTGTATGTATCTGTATGTATCTGAATGTATCTGTATGTATCTGCATGTATCTTTATGTATCTCTATGTATCTGTATGTATCTGTATGTATCTGGATGTATCTGTATGTATCTGTATGTATCTTTATGTATCTGTATGTAGCGGTATGTATCTGTATGTATCTGTATGTATCTGAATGTATCTGTATGTATCTGCATGTATCTTTATGTATCTTTATGTATCTTTATGTATCTGCATGTATCTGTATATATCTGTATTTATCTCTGTATGTATCTGTATGTATCTGTATGTATCTGTATGTATCTGTATGTATCTGTATGTATCTGTATGTATCTCTATGTATCTGTATGTATCTGTATGTATCTGGATGTATCTGTATGTATCTGTATGTATCTGAATGTATCTGTATGTATCTGTATGTATCTGTATGTATCCTTATGTATCTGTATGTATCTGTATGTATCTGTATGTATCTGTATGTATCTGTATGTATCTGTATGTATCTGTATGTATCTCTATGTATCTCTATGTATCTGTATGTATCTGTATGTATCTGGATGTATCTGTATGTATCTGTATGTATCTGTATGTATCTTTATGTATCTGTATGTAGCGGTATGTATCTGTATGTATCTGTATGTATCTGAATGTATCTGTATGTATCTGCATGTATCTTTATGTATCTTTATGTATCTTTATGTATCTGTATGTATCTGTATGTATCTGTATGTATCTGTATGTATCTGTATGTATCTGTATGTATATGTATGTATTTGTATGTATCTTTATGAATCTTTCTGTATCTGTATGTATCTTTATGTATCTTTATTTATCTTTATGTATCTTTATGTATCTGTATGTATCTGTATGTATCTGTATGTATCTGTATGTATCTGTATGTATCTGTATGTATTTGTATGTATCTGTATGTATCTGTGTGTATCTTTATGGATAAGTATGTATCTTTATGTCTGTATGTATCTTTATGTATCTTTATGTATCTTTATGTATCTTTATGTATCTGTATGTATCTGTATGTATCTGTATGTATCTGTATGTATCTGTATGTATCTGTTTGTATCTGTATCTGTATGTATCTGTATGTATCTGTTTGTAGTATGTATCTGTATGTATCTGTATGTATCTGTATGTATCTGTATGTATCTGTATGTATCTGTATGTATCTGTATGTATCTCTATGTATCTGTATGTATCTGTATGTATCTGTATGTATCTGGATGTATCTGTATGTATCTGTATGTATCTGTATGTATCTGTATGTATCCTTATGTATCTGTATGTATCTGTATGTATCTGTATGTATCTGTATGTATCTGTATGTATCTGTATGTATCTGTATGTATCTTTATGTATCTGTATGTAGCGGTATGTATCTGTATGTATCTGTATGTATCTGAATGTATCTGTATGTATCTGCATGTATCTTTATGTATCTTAATGTATCTGCATGTATCTGTATGTATCTGTATTATGTATCTGTATGTATCTGTATGTATCTGTATGTATCTGTATGTATCTGTATGTGTCAGTATGTATCTGTATGTATCTGTATGTATCTGTATGTATCTGAATGTATCTTTATGTATCTGTATGTAGCTGTATGTATCTGTATGTATCTGTATGTATCTGTATGTATCTGTATGTATCTGTATGTATCTGTATGTATCTGTATGTATCTGTATGTATCTTTATGTATCTTTATGTATCTGTATGTATCTGTATCTATCTGTATGTATCTGTATGTATCTAGAGGTATATGTATGTTTCTGTATGTATCTGTATGTATCTGTATGTGTCTGTTTGTATTTGTATGTATCTGGATGTATCTGTATGTATCTATATGTATCTGTATGTATCTGTATGTAGTATATATCTGTATGTATCTGTATGTATCTGTATGTATCTGTTTGTATCAATATGTATCTGTATATATCTCTATGTATCTGTATGTATCTGTATGTATCTGGATGTATCTGTATATATATGTATGTATCTGTATGTATCTTTATGTATCTTTATGTATCTGTATGTATCTGTATGTATCTGTATGTATCTAGAGGTATATGTATGTTTCTGTATGTATCTGTATGTATCTGTATGTGTCTGTTTGTATTTGTATGTATCTGTATGTATCTGTATGTATCTGTATGCATCTGTATGTATCTGTATGTATCTGTATGGATAAGTATGTATCTTTATGTATCTTTATGTATCTGTATGTATCTGTATGTATCTGTATGTATCTGTATGTATCTGTATGTATTTGTATGTATGGATAAGTATGTATCTGTATGTATCTGTATGTATCTGTATGTATCTTTATGTATCTTTATGTATCTGTATGTATCTGTATGTATCTGTATGTATCTAGAGGTATATGTATGTTTCTGTATGTATCTGTATGTATCTGTATGTATCTGTATGTGTCTGTTTGTATTTGTATGTATCTGTTTGTATCTGTATGCATCTGTATGTATCTGTATGTATCTGTATGTATCTGTATGTATCTGAATGTATCTGTATGTATCTCTGTATGTATCTGGATGTATCTGTATGTGTCTGTATGTATCTGTTAGTATCTGTATGTATCTGTATGTATCTTTATGTATCTTTATGTATCTGTATGTATCTGTATGTATCTGTATGTATCTGTATGTATCTGTATGTATCTGTATGTATCTGTATGTATCTGTATGTATCTGTATGTATCTGTATGTATCTGTATGTATCTGTATGTATCTGTATGTATCTGTATGTATCGGTATGTATCTGTATGTATCTGTATGTATTTGAATGTATCTGTATGTATCTGCATGTATCTTAATGTATCTTTATGTATCTGTATGTATCTGTATGTATCTGTATGTATCTGTATGTATCTCTGTATGTATCTGTATGTATCTGTATGTATCTGTATGTATCTGTATGTATCTGTATGGATAAATATGTATCTGTATGTATCTGTATGTATCTGTATGTATCTGTATGTATCTTTATGTATCTTTATGTATCTGTATGTATCTGTATCTATCTGTATGTATCTAGAGGTATATGTATGTTTCTGTATGTATCTGTATGTGTCTGTTTGTATTTGTATGTATCTGTATGTATCTGTATGGATAAGTATGTATCTGTATGTATCTGTATGTATCTGTATGTATCTTTATGTATCTGTATGTATCTGTACGTATCTGTATGTATCTGTATGTATCTGTATGTATCTGTATGTATCTGTATGTATCTGTATGTATCTAGAGGTATCTGTATGTATCTGTATGTATCTGTATGTATCTGTATGTATCTGTATGGATAAATATGTATCTGTATGTATCTGTATGTATCTGTATGTATCTGTATGTATCTTTATGTATCTTTATGTATCTGTATGTATCTGTATCTATCTGTATGTATCTAGAGGTATATGAATGTTTCTGTATGTATCTGTATGTGTCTGTTTGTATTTGTATGTATCTGTATGTATCTGTATGGATAAGTATGTATCTGTATGTATCTGTATGTATCTGTATGTATCTCTATGTATCTCTATGTATCTGTATGTATCTGGATGTATCTGTATGTATATGTATGTATCTGTATGTATCTGTATGGATAAGTATGTATCTTTATGTATCTGTATGTATCTGTATATATCTGTATGTATCTGTATGTATCTTTGTTAGTATCTGTATGTATCTGTATATGTATGTATCTGTATCTGTATGTATCTGTATGTATCTGTATGTATCTGTATATATCTGTATGAATCTTTATGTATCTGTATGTAGCTGTATGTATCTGAATGTATCTGTATGTATCTCTGTATGTATCTGGATGTATCTGTATGTATCTGTATGTATCTGTATGTATCTGTATGTATCTGTATGTATCGGTATGTATCTGTATGTATCTTTATGTATCTGTATGTATCTGTATGTATCTGTATGTATCTGTATGTATCTGTATGTATCTTTATGTATCTGTATGTATCTCTATGTATCTGTATGTATCTGTATGTATCTGTATGTATCTGTATGTATCTGTATGTATCTGTATGTATCTGTATGTATCTGTATGTATCTGTATGTATCTGTATGTATCTGTATGTATCTGTATGTATCTGTATGTATCCTTATGTATCTGTATGTATCTGTATGTATCTGTATGTATCTGTATGTATCTGTATGTATCTGTATGTATCTCTATGTATCTGTATGTATCTGTATGTATCTGGATGTATCTGTATGTATCTGTATGTATCTGTATGCATCTTTATGTATCTGTATGTAGCGGTATGTATCTGTATGTATCTGTATGTATCTGAATGTATCTGTATGTATCTCCATGTATCTTTATGTATGTTTATGTATCTTTATGTATCTGCATGTATCTGTATGTATCTGTATTTATCTCTGTATGTATCTGTATGTATCTGTATGTATCTGTATGTATCTTTATGTATCTGTTTGTAGCTGTATGTATCTGTATGTATATGTATGTATCTGTATGTATCTGTATGTATCTGTATGTATCTGTATGTATCTGTATGTATCTGTATGTATCTGTATGTATCTGTATGTATCTTTATGTATCTTTATGTATCTGTATGTATCTGTATCTATCTGTATGTATCTGTATGTATCTAGAGGTATATGTATGTTTCTGTATGTATCTGTATGTATCTGTATGTGTCTGTTTGTATTTGTATGTATCTGTATGTATCTGTATGGATAAGTATGTATCTGTATGTATCTGTATGAATCTGTATGTATCTGTATGTATCTGTATGTATCTCTGTTTGTATCTGTATGTATCTGTATCTGTATGTATCTGTATCTGTATGTATCTGTATCTGTATGTATCTGTATGTATCTGTATGTATCTGTATGTATCTGTATGTATCTTTATGTATCTTTATGTATCTTTATGTATCTGTATGTATCTGTATGTATCTGTATGTATCTGTATGTATCTGTATGTATCTGTATGTATCTGTATGTATCTGTATGTATTTGTATGTATCTGTATGTATGTGTGTATCTTTATGGATAAGTATGTATCTTTATGTCTGTATGTATCTTTATGTATCTTTATGTATCTTTATGTATCTTTATGTATCTTTATGTATCTTTATGTATCTGTATGTATCTGTATGTATCTGTATGTATCTGTATGTATCTGTTTGTATCTGTATGTATCTGTATGTATCTGTATGTATCTGTATGTATCTGTTTGTAGTATGTATCTGTATGTATCTGTATGTATCTGTATGTATCTGTATGTATCTGTATGTATCTGTATGTATCTGTATGTATCTGTATGTATCTGTATGTATCTGTATGCATCTCTATGTATCTCTATGTATCCTTATGTATCTGTATGTATCTGTATGTATCTGTATGTATCTGTATGTATCTGTATGTATCTGTATGTATCTCTATGTATCTGTATGTATCTGTATGTATCTGGATGTATCTGTATGTATCTGTATGTATCTGTATGCATCTTTATGTATCTGTATGTAGCGGTATGTATCTGTATGTATCTGTATGTATCTGAATGTATCTGTATGTATCTCCATGTATCTTTATGTATGTTTATGTATCTTTATGTATCTGCATGTATCTGTATGTATCTGTATTTATCTCTGTATGTATCTGTATGTATCTGTATGTATCTGTATGTATCTTTATGTATCTGTTTGTAGCTGTATGTATCTGTATGTATATGTATGTATCTGTATGTATCTGTATGTATCTGTATGTATCTGTATGTATCTGTATGTATCTGTATGTATCTGTATGTATCTGTATGTATCTTTATGTATCTTTATGTATCTGTATGTATCTGTATCTATCTGTATGTATCTGTATGTATCTAGAGGTATATGTATGTTTCTGTATGTATCTGTATGTATCTGTATGTGTCTGTTTGTATTTGTATGTATCTGTATGTATCTGTATGGATAAGTATGTATCTGTATGTATCTGTATGAATCTGTATGTATCTGTATGTATCTGTATGTATCTCTGTTTGTATCTGTATGTATCTGTATCTGTATGTATCTGTATCTGTATGTATCTGTATCTGTATGTATCTGTATGTATCTGTATGTATCTGTATGTATCTGTATGTATCTTTATGTATCTTTATGTATCTTTATGTATCTGTATGTATCTGTATGTATCTGTATGTATCTGTATGTATCTGTATGTATCTGTATGTATCTGTATGTATCTGTATGTATTTGTATGTATCTGTATGTATGTGTGTATCTTTATGGATAAGTATGTATCTTTATGTCTGTATGTATCTTTATGTATCTTTATGTATCTTTATGTATCTTTATGTATCTTTATGTATCTTTATGTATCTGTATGTATCTGTATGTATCTGTATGTATCTGTATGTATCTGTTTGTATCTGTATGTATCTGTATGTATCTGTATGTATCTGTATGTATCTGTTTGTAGTATGTATCTGTATGTATCTGTATGTATCTGTATGTATCTGTATGTATCTGTATGTATCTGTATGTATCTGTATGTATCTGTATGTATCTGTATGTATCTGTATGCATCTCTATGTATCTCTATGTATCTGTATGTATCTGTATGTATCTGGATGTATCTGTATGTATCTGTATGTATCTGTATGTATCTGTATGTATCTGTATGTATCTGTATGTATCCTTATGTATCTGTATGTATCTGTATGTATCTGTATGTATCTGTATGTATCTGTATGTATCTCTATGTATCTCTATGTATCTGTATGTATCTGTATGTATCTGGATGTATCTGTATGTATCTGTATGTATCTGTATGTATCTTTATGTATCTGTATGTAGCGGTATGTATCTGTATGTATCTGTATGTATCTGAATGTATCTGTATGTATCTCCATGTATCTTTATGTATGTTTATGTATCTTTATGTATCTGCATGTATCTGTATGTATCTGTATTTATCTCTGTATGTATCTGTATGTATCTGTATGTATCTGTATGTATCTGTATGTATCTTTATGTATCTGTTTGTAGCTGTATGTATCTGTATGGATAAGTATGTATCTTCATGTGTCTTTATGTATCTTTATGTATCTGTATGTATCTGTATGTATCTAGAGGTATATGTATGTTTCTGTATGTATCTGTATGTATCTGTATGTGTCTGTTTGTATTTGTATGTATCTGTATGTATCTGTATGTATTTGTATGTATCTGGATGTATCTGTATGTATCTTTATGTATCTGTATGCATCTGTATGTATCTGTATCTGTATGTATCTGTATGTATCTGTATGTATCTGTATGTATCTCTATGTATCTCTATGTATCTCTATGTATCTGTATGTATCTGTATGTATCTGGATGTATCTGTATGTATCTGTATGTATCTGTATGTATCTTTATGTATCTTTATGTAACTGTATGTAGCGGTATGTATCTGTATGTATCTGTATGTATCTGAATGTATCTGTATGTATCTGCATGTATCTTTATGTATCTTTATGTATCTTTATGTATCTGCATGTATCTGTATGTATCTGTATGTATCTCTGTATGTATCTGTATGTATCTGTATGTATCTTCTGTATGTAGCTGTATGTATCTGTATGTATCTGTATGTATCTGTATGTATCTGTATGTATCTGTTTGTAGTATGTATCTGTATGTATCTGTATGTATCTGTATGTATCTGTATGTATCTGTTTGTATCTGTATGTATCTGTATGTATCTGTATGTATCTGTATGTATCTGTATGTATCTGTATGTATCTGTATGTATCTGTATGTATCTGTATGTATCTGTATGTATCTGTATGTATCTGTATTTATCTCTATGTATCTCTATGTATCTGTATGTATCTGTATGTATCTGGATGTATCTGTATGTATCTGTATGTATCTGTATGTATCTGTATGTATCTGTATGTATCCTTATGTATCTGTATGTATCTGTATGTATCTGTATGTATCTGTATGTATCTGTATGTATCTGTATGTATCTCTATGTATCTCTATGTATCTGTATGTATCTGTATGTATCTGGATGTATCTGTTTGTATCTGTATGTATCTGTATGCATCTTTATGTATCTGTATGTAGCGGTATGTATCTGTATGTATCTGTATGTATCTGAATGTATCTGTATGTATCTCCATGTATCTTTATGTATGTTTATGTATCTTTATGTATCTGCATGTATCTGTATGTATCTGTATTTATCTCTGTATGTATCTGTATGTATCTGTATGTATCTGTATGTATCTGTATGTATCTTTATGTATCTGTTTGTAGCTGTATGTATCTGTATGTATATGTATGTATCTGTATGTATCTGTATGTATCTGTATGTATCTGTATGTATCTGTATGTATCTGTATGTATCTGTATGTATCTGTATGTATCTTTATGTATCTTTATGTATCTGTATGTATCTGTATGTATCTGTATGTATCTGTATGTATCTAGAGGTATATGTATGTTTCTGTATGTATCTGTATGTATCTGTATGTGTCTGTTTGTATTTGTATGTATCTGTATGTATCTGTATGGATAAGTATGTATCTGTATGTATCTGTTTGAATCTGTATGTATCTGTATGTATCTGTATGTATCTCTGTTTGTATCTGTATGTATCTGTATCTGTATGTATCTGTATCTGTATGTATCTGTATCTGTATGTATCTGTATGTATCTGTATGTATCTGTATGTATCTGTATATATCTGTATGTATCTTTATGTATCTTTATGTATCTTTATGTATCTGTATGTATCTGTATGTATCTGTATGTATCTGTATGTATCTGTATGTATCTGTATGTATTTGTATGTATCTGTATGTATCTGTGTGTATCTTTATGGATAAGTATGTATCTTTATGTCTGTATGTATCTTTATGTATCTTTATGTATCTTTATGTATCTTTATGTATCTTTATGTATCTTTATGTATCTGTATGTATCTGTATGTATCTGTATGTATCTGTATGTATCTGTTTGTATCTGTATGTATCTGTATGTATCTGTATGTATCTGTATGTATCTGTTTGTAGTATGTATCTGTATGTATCTGTATGTATCTGTATGTATCTGTATGTATCTGTATGTATCTGTATGTATCTGTATGTATCTGTATGTATCTGTATGTATCTGTATGTATCTGTATGTATCTCTATGTATCTTTATGTATCTCTATGTATCTGTATGTATCTGTATGTATCTGGATGTATCTGTATGTATCTGTATGTATCTGTATGTATCTGTATGTATCTGTATGTATCTGTATGTATCCTTATGTATCTGTATGTATCTGTATGTATCTGTATGTATCTGTATGTATCTCTATGTATCTCTATGTATCTAAATGTATCTGTATGTATCTGGATGTATCTGTATGTATCTGTATGTATCTGTATGTATCTTTATGTATCTGTATGTAGCGGTATGTATCTGTATGTATCTGTATGTATCTGAATGTATCTGTATGTATCTCCATGTATCTTTATGTATGTTTATGTATCTTTATGTATCTGCATGTATCTGTATGTATCTGTATGTATCTGTATGTATCTGTATGTATCTGTATGTATCTGTATGTATCTGTATGTATCTTTATGTATCTTTATGTATCTGTATGTATCTGTATCTATCTGTATGTATCTATATGTATCTAGAGGTATATGTATGTTTCTGTATGTATCTGTATGTATCTGTATGTGTCTGTTTGTATTTGTATGTATCTGTATGTATCTGTATGGATGAGTTTGTATCTGTATGTATCTGTATGTATCTGTATGTATCTCTGTTTGTATCTGTATGTATCTGTATCTGTATGTATCTGTATCTGTATGTATCTGTATGTATCTGTATGTATCTGTATGTATCTGTATGTATCTGTATATATCTGTATGTATCTTTATGTATCTTTATGTATCTGTATGTAGCTGTATGTATCTGAATGTATCTGTATGTATCTCTGTATGTATCTGGATGTATCTGTATGTATCTGTATGTATCTGTATGTATCTGTATGTATTAGTATGTATCTGTATGTATCTGTATGTATCTGTATGTATCTGTTTGTATCTGTATGTATCTGTATGAATCTGTATGTATCTGTATGTATCTGTATGTATCTGTATGTATCTGTATGGATAAGTATGTATCTCTTTATGTATCTGTATGTATCTATATTTATCTTTATGTATCTTTATGTATCTTTATGTATCTGTATGTATCTGTTTGTATCTGTATGTATCTAGAGGTATATGTATGTTTCTGTATGTATCTGTATGTGTCTGTATGTATCTGTATGTATCTGTATGTATCTCTGTTTGTATCTGTATGTATCTGTATCTGTATGTATCTGTATCTGTATGTATCTGTATGTATCTGTATGTATCTGTATGTATCTGTATGTATCTGTATATATCTGTATGTATCTTTATGTATCTTTATGTATCTGTATGTAGCTGTATGTATCTTTATGTATCTGTATGTATCTGTATGTATCTGTATGTATCTGAATGTATCTGTATGTATCTCTGTATGTATCTGGATGTATCTGTATGTATCTGTATGTATCTGTTAGTATCTGTATGTATCTGTATGTATCTGAATGTATCTGTATGTATCTCCATGTATCTTTATGTATGTTTATGTATCTTTATGTATCTGCATGTATCTGTATGTATCTGTATTTATCTCTGTATGTATCTGTATGTATCTGTATGTATCTGTATGTATCTGTATGTATCTTTATGTATCTGTTTGTAGCTGTATGTATCTGTATGGATAAGTATGTATCTTCATGTGTCTTTATGTATCTTTATGTATCTGTATGTATCTGTATGTATCTAGAGGTATATGTATGTTTCTGTATGTATCTGTATGTATCTGTATGTGTCTGTTTGTATTTGTATGTATCTGTATGTATCTGTATGTATTTGTATGTATCTGGATGTATCTGTATGTATCTTTATGTATCTGTATGCATCTGTATGTATCTGTATCTGTATGTATCTGTATGTATCTGTATGTATCTGTATGTATCTCTATGTATCTCTATGTATCTCTATGTATCTGTATGTATCTGTATGTATCTGGATGTATCTGTATGTATCTGTATGTATCTGTATGTATCTTTATGTATCTTTATGTAACTGTATGTAGCGGTATGTATCTGTATGTATCTGTATGTATCTGAATGTATCTGTATGTATCTGCATGTATCTTTATGTATCTTTATGTATCTTTATGTATCTGCATGTATCTGTATGTATCTGTATGTATCTCTGTATGTATCTGTATGTATCTGTATGTATCTTCTGTATGTAGCTGTATGTATCTGTATGTATCTGTATGTATCTGTATGTATCTGTATGTATCTGTATGTATCTGTTTGTAGTATGTATCTGTATGTATCTGTATGTATCTGTATGTATCTGTATGTATCTGTTTGTATCTGTATGTATCTGTATGTATCTGTATGTATCTGTATGTATCTGTATGTATCTGTATGTATCTGTATGTATCTGTATGTATCTGTATGTATCTGTATGTATCTGTATGTATCTGTATTTATCTCTATGTATCTCTATGTATCTGTATGTATCTGTATGTATCTGGATGTATCTGTATGTATCTGTATGTATCTGTATGTATCTGTATGTATCTGTATGTATCTTTATGTATCTGTATGTATCTGTATGTATCTGTATGTATCTGTATGTATCTGTATGTATCTGTATGTATCTCTATGTATCTCTATGTATCTGTATGTATCTGTATGTATCTGGATGTATCTGTTTGTATCTGTATGTATCTGTATGCATCTTTATGTATCTGTATGTAGCGGTATGTATCTGTATGTATCTGTATGTATCTGAATGTATCTGTATGTATCTCCATGTATCTGTATGTATGTTTATGTATCTTTATGTATCTGCATGTATCTGTATGTATCTGTATTTATCTCTGTATGTATCTGTATGTATCTGTATGTATCTGTATGTATCTGTATGTATCTTTATGTATCTGTTTGTAGCTGTATGTATCTGTATGTATATGTATGTATCTGTATGTATCTGTATGTATCTGTATGTATCTGTATGTATCTGTATGTATCTGTATGTATCTGTATGTATCTGTATGTATCTTTATGTATCTTTATGTATCTGTATGTATCTGTATCTATCTGTATGTATCTGTATGTATCTAGAGGTATATGTATGTTTCTGTATGTATCTGTATGTATCTGTATGTGTCTGTTTGTATTTGTATGTATCTGTATGTATCTGTATGGATAAGTATGTATCTGTATGTATCTGTTTGAATCTGTATGTATCTGTATGTATCTGTATGTATCTCTGTTTGTATCTGTATGTATCTGTATCTGTATGTATCTGTATCTGTATGTATCTGTATCTGTATGTATCTGTATGTATCTGTATGTATCTGTATGTATCTGTATATATCTGTATGTATCTTTATGTATCTTTATGTATCTTTATGTATCTGTATGTATCTGTATGTATCTGTATGTATCTGTATGTATCTGTATGTATCTGTATGTATTTGTATGTATCTGTATGTATCTGTGTGTATCTTTATGGATAAGTATGTATCTTTATGTCTGTATGTATCTTTATGTATCTTTATGTATCTTTATGTATCTTTATGTATCTTTATGTATCTTTATGTATCTGTATGTATCTGTATGTATCTGTATGTATCTGTATGTATCTGTTTGTATCTGTATGTATCTGTATGTATCTGTATGTATCTGTATGTATCTGTTTGTAGTATGTATCTGTATGTATCTGTATGTATCTGTATGTATCTGTATGTATCTGTATGTATCTGTATGTATCTGTATGTATCTGTATGTATCTGTATGTATCTGTATGTATCTGTATGTATCTCTATGTATCTTTATGTATCTCTATGTATCTGTATGTATCTGTATGTATCTGGATGTATCTGTATGTATCTGTATGTATCTGTATGTATCTGTATGTATCTGTATGTATCTGTATGTATCCTTATGTATCTGTATGTATCTGTATGTATCTGTATGTATCTGTATGTATCTCTATGTATCTCTATGTATCTGTATGTATCTGTATGTATCTGGATGTATCTGTATGTATCTGTATGTATCTGTATGTATCTTTATGTATCTGTATGTAGCGGTATGTATCTGTATGTATCTGTATGTATCTGAATGTATCTGTATGTATCTCCATGTATCTTTATGTATGTTTATGTATCTTTATGTATCTGCATGTATCTGTATGTATCTGTATGTATCTGTATGTATCTGTATGTATCTGTATGTATCTGTATGTATCTGTATGTATCTTTATGTATCTTTATGTATCTGTATGTATCTGTATCTATCTGTATGTATCTATATGTATCTAGAGGTATATGTATGTTTCTGTATGTATCTGTATGTATCTGTATGTGTCTGTTTGTATTTGTATGTATCTATATGTATCTGTATGGATGAGTTTGTATCTGTATGTATCTGTATGTATCTGTATGTATCTCTGTTTGTATCTGTATGTATCTGTATCTGTATGTATCTGTATCTGTATGTATCTGTATGTATCTGTATGTATCTGTATGTATCTGTATGTATCTGTATATATCTGTATGTATCTTTATGTATCTTTATGTATCTGTATGTAGCTGTATGTATCTGAATGTATCTGTATGTATCTCTGTATGTATCTGGATGTATCTGTATGTATCTGTATGTATCTGTATGTATCTGTATGTATTAGTATGTATCTGTATGTATCTGTATGTATCTGTATGTATCTGTTTGTATCTGTATGTATCTGTATGAATCTGTATGTATCTGTATGTATCTGTATGTATCTGTATGTATCTGTATGGATAAGTATGTATCTCTTTATGTATCTGTATGTATCTATATTTATCTTTATGTATCTTTATGTATCTTTATGTATCTGTATGTATCTGTTTGTATCTGTATGTATCTAGAGGTATATGTATGTTTCTGTATGTATCTGTATGTGTCTGTATGTATCTGTATGTATCTGTATGTATCTCTGTTTGTATCTGTATGTATCTGTATCTGTATGTATCTGTATCTGTATGTATCTGTATGTATCTGTATGTATCTGTATGTATCTGTATGTATCTGTATATATCTGTATGTATCTTTATGTATCTTTATGTATCTGTATGTAGCTGTATGTATCTTTATGTATCTGTATGTATCTGTATGTATCTGTATGTATCTGAATGTATCTGTATGTATCTCTGTATGTATCTGGATGTATCTGTATGTATCTGTATGTATCTGTTAGTATCTGTATGTATCTGTATGTATCTTTATGTATCTTTATGTATCTGTATGTATCTGTATGTATCTGTATGTATCTGTATGTATCTGTATGTATCTGTATGTATGGATAAGTATGTATCTGTATGTATCTGTATGTATCTGTATGTATCTTTATGTATCTTTATGTATCTGTATGTATCTGTATGTATCTGTATGTATCTAGAGGTATATGTATGTTTCTGTATGTATCTGTATGTATCTGTATGTGTCTGTTTGTATTTGTATGTATCTGTATGTATCTGTATGTATCTGTATGCATCTGTATGTATCTGTATGTATCTGTATGTATCTGAATGTATCTGTATGTATCTGTATGTATCTGTATGTATCTGTATGTATCTGTATGTATCTGTATGTATCTGTATGTATCTGTATGTATTTGTATGTATCTGTATGTATCTGTATGTATCTGTATGTATCTGTATGTATCTGTATGTATCTTTATGTCTGTATCTTTATGTATCTTTATGTATCTGTATGTATCTGTATGTATCTGTATGTATCTGTATGTATCTGTTTGTATCTGTATGTATCTGTATGTATCTGTATGTATCTGTATGTATCTGTTTGTAGTATGTATCTGTATGTATCTGTATGTATCTGTATGTATCTGTATGTATCTGTATGTATCTGTATGTATCTGTATGTATCTGTATGTATCTGTATGTATCTCTATGTATCTCTATGTATCTGTATGTATCTGTATGTATCTGGATGTATCTGTATGTATCTTTATGTATCTGTATGTATCTGTATGTATCTGTATGTATCTGTATGTATCTGTATGTATCTGTATGTATCTCTATGTATCTCTATGTATCTGTATGTATCTGTATGTATCTGGTTGTATCTGTATGTATCTGTATGTATCTGTATGTATCTGTATGTATCTTTATGTATCTGTATGTAGCGGTATGTATCTGTATGTATCTGTATGTATCTGAATGTATCTGTATGTATCTGCATGTATCTTTATGTATCTTTATGTATCTTTATGTATCTGCATGTATCTGTATGTATCTGTATGTATCTCTGTATGTATCTGTATGTATCTGTATGTATCTGTATGTATCTGTTTGTAGTATGTATCTGTATGTATCTGTATGTATCTGTATGTATCTGTATGTATCTGTATGTATCTGTATGTATCTGTATGTATCTGTATGTATCTGTATGTATCTGTATGTATCTGTATGCATCTCTATGTATCTCTATGTATCTGTATGTATCTGTATGTATCTGGATGTATCTGTATGTATCTGTATGTATCAGTATGTATCTGTATGTATCTGTATGTATCTGTATGTATCCTTATGTATCTGTATGTATCTGTATGTATCTGTATGTATCTGTATGTAACTGTATGTATCTCTATGTATCTCTATGTATCTGTATGTATCTGTATGTATCTGGATGTATCTGTATGTATCTGTATGTATCTGTATGTATCTTTATGTATCTGTATGTAGCGGTATGTATCTGTATGTATCTGTATGTATCTGAATGTATCTGTATGTATCTCCATGTATCTTTATGTATGTTTATGTATCTTTATGTATCTGCATGTATCTGTATGTATCTGTATTTATCTCTGTATGTATCTGTATGTATCTGTATGTATCTGTATGTATCTGTATGTATCTTTATGTATCTGTTTGTAGCTGTATGTATCTGTATGGATAAGTATGTATCTTCATGTGTCTTTATGTATCTTTATGTATCTGTATGTATCTGTATGTATCTAGAGGTATATGTATGTTTCTGTATGTATCTGTATGTATCTGTATGTGTCTGTTTGTATTTGTATGTATCTGTATGTATCTGTATGTATCTGTATGTATCTGTATGTATCTGTATGTATCTTTATGGATAAGTATGTATCTGTATGGATAAGTATGTATCTGTATGTATCTGTATGAATCTGTATGTATCTGTATGTATCTGTATGTATCTCTGTTTGTATCTGTATGTATCTGTATCTGTATGTATCTGTATCTGTATGTATCTGTATCTGTATGTATCTGTATGTATCTGTATGTATCTGTATGTATCTGTATATATCTGTATGTATCTTTATGTATCTTTATGTATCTTTATGTATCTGTATGTATCTGTATGTATCTGTATGTATCTGTATGTATCTGTATGTATCTGTATGTATTTGTATGTATCTGTATGTATCTGTATGTATCTTTATGGATAAGTATGTATCTTTATGTCTGTATGTATCTTTATGTATCTTTATGTATCTTTATGTATCTTTATGTATCTTTATGTATCTTTATGTATCTGTATGTATCTGTATGTATCTGTATGTATCTGTATGTATCTGTTTGTATCTGTATGTATCTGTATGTATCTGTATGTATCTGTATGTATCTGTTTGTAGTATGTATCTGTATGTATCTGTATGTATCTGTATGTATCTGTATGTATCTGTATGTATCTGTATGTATCTGTATGTATCTGTATGTATCTGTATGTATCTGTATGTATCTCTATGTATCTTTATGTATCTCTATGTATCTGTATGTATCTGTATGTATCTGGATGTATCTGTATGTATCTGTATGTATCTGTATGTATCTGTATGTATCTGTATGTATCTGTATGTATCCTTATGTATCTGTATGTATCTGTATGTATCTGTATGTATCTGTATGTATCTGTATGTATCTGTATGTATCTCTATGTATCTCTATGTATCTGTATGTATCTGTATGTATCTGGATGTATCTGTATGTATCTGTATGTATCTGTATGTATCTTTATGTATCTGTATGTAGCGGTATGTATCTGTATGTATCTGTATGTATCTGAATGTATCTGTATGTATCTCCATGTATCTTTATGTATGTTTATGTATCTTTATGTATCTGCATGTATCTGTATGTATCTGTATGTATCTGTATGTATCTGTATGTATCTGTATGTATCTGTATGTATCTGTATGTATCTTTATGTATCTTTATGTATCTGTATGTATCTGTATCTATCTGTATGTATCTATATGTATCTAGAGGTATATGTATGTTTCTGTATGTATCTGTATGTATCTGTATGTGTCTGTTTGTATTTGTATGTATCTGTATGTATCTGTATGGATGAGTTTGTATCTGTATGTATCTGTATGTATCTGTATGTATCTCTGTTTGTATCTGTATGTATCTGTATCTGTATGTATCTGTATCTGTATGTATCTGTATGTATCTGTATGTATCTGTATGTATCTGTATGTATCTGTATGTATCTGTATATATCTGTATGTATCTTTATGTATCTTTATGTATCTGTATGTAGCTGTATGTATCTGAATGTATCTGTATGTATCTCTGTATGTATCTGGATGTATCTGTATGTATCTGTATGTATCTGTATGTATCTGTATGTATTTGTATGTATCTGTATGCATCTGTATGTATCTGTATGTATCTGTTTGTATCTGTATGTATCTGTATGAATCTGTATGTATCTGTATGTATCTGTATGTATCTGTATGTATCTGTATGGATAAGTATGTATCTCTTTATGTATCTGTATGTATCTATATTTATCTTTATGTATCTTTATGTATCTTTATGTATCTGTATGTATCTGTTTGTATCTGTATGTATCTGTATGTATCTGTATGTTTCTGTATGTATCTGTATGTATCTGTATGTATCTGTATGGATAAGTATGTATCTTCATGTGTCTTTATGTATCTTTATGTATCTGTATGTATCTGTATGTATCTAGAGGTATATGTATGTTTCTGTATGTATCTGTATGTATCTGTATGTATCTGTATGTATCTGTATGTATCTCTGTTTGTATCTGTATGTATCTGTATCTGTATGTATCTGTATCTGTATGTATCTGTATGTATCTGTATGTATCTGTATGTATCTGTATGTATCTGTATGTATCTGTATATATCTGTATGTATCTTTATGTATCTTTATGTATCTGTATGTAGCTGTATGTATCTTTATGTATCTGTATGTATCTGTATGTATCTGTATGTATCTGTATGTATCTCTGTATGTATCTGGATGTATCTGTATGTATCTGTATGTATCATTTAGTATCTGTATGTATCTGTATGTATCTGTATGTATCTTTATGTATCTGTATGTATCTGTATGTATCTGTATGTATCTGTATGTATCTGTATGTATCTGTATGTATGGATAAGTATGTATCTGTATGTATCTGTATGTATCTGTATGTATCTGTATGTATCTTTATGTATCTGTATGTATCTGTATGTATCTGTATGTATCTAGAGGTATATGTATGTTTCTGTATGTATCTGTATGTATCTGTATGTGTCTGTTTGTATTTGTATGTATCTGTATGTATCTGTATGTATCTGTATGCATCTGTATGTATCTGTATGTATCTGTATGTATCTGAATGTATCTGTATGTATCTGTATGTATCTGTATGTATCTGTATGTATCTGTATGTATCTGTATGTATCTGTATGTATCTGTATGTATCTGTATGTATCTGTATGTATCTGTATGTATCTTTATGGATAAGTATGTATCTTTATGTCTGTATCTTTATGTATCTTTATGTATCTGTATGTATCTGTATGTATCTGTATGTATCTGTATGTATCTGTATGTATCTGTATGTATCTGTATGTATCTGTATGTATCTGTATGTATCTGTTTGTAGTATGTATCTGTATGTATCTGTATGTATCTGTATGTATCTGTATGTATCTGTATGTATCTGTATGTATCTGTATGTATCTGTATGTATCTCTATGTATCTCTATGTATCTGTATGTTTCTGTATGTATCTGGATGTATCTGTATGTATCTTTATGTATCTGTATGTATCTGTATGTATCTGTATGTATCTGTATGTATCTGTATGTATCTGTATGTATCTGTATGTATCTCTATGTATCTGTATGTATCTGTATGTATCTGGTTGTATCTGTATGTATCTGTATGTATCTGTATGTATCTGTATGTATCTTTATGTATCTGTATGTAGCGGTATGTATCTGTATGTATCTGTATGTATCTGAATGTATCTGTATGTATCTGCATGTATCTTTATGTATCTTTATGTATCTTTATGTATCTGTATGTATCTGTATGTATCTGTATGTATCTCTGTATGTATCTGTATGTATCTGTATGTATCTTTATGTATCTGTATGTAGCTGTATGTATCTGTATGTATCTGTATGTATCTGTATGTATCTGTATGTATCTGTATGTATCTGTATGTATCTGTATGTATCTGTATGTATCTGTATGTATCTGTATGTATCTGTATGTATCTGTATGTATCTGTATGTATCTGTATGCATCTGTATGTATCTGTATGTATCTGTTTGTATCTGTATGTATCTGTATGTATCTGTATGTATCTGTATGTATCTGTATGTATCTGTATGTATCTGTATGGATAAGTATGTATCTCTTTATGTATCTGTATGTATCTATATTTATCTTTATGTATCTTTATGTATCTTTATGTATCTTTATGTATCTTTATGTATCTTTATGTATCTGTATGTATCTGTATGTATCTGTATGTATCTGTATGTATCTAGAGGTATATGTATGTTTCTGTATGTATCTGTATGTATCTGTATGTGTCTGTTTGTATTTGTATGTATCTGTATGTATCTGTATGTATCTGTATGTATCTGTATGTATCTGTATGTATCTGTATGTATCTGAATGTATCTGTATGTATCTGTATGTATCTGTATGTATCTGTATGTATCTGTATGTATCTGTATGTATCTGTATGTATCTGTATGTATTTGTATGTATCTGTATGTATCTGTATGTATCTCTATGTATCTTTATGTATCTCTATGTATCTGTATGTATCTGTATGTATCTGTATGTATCTGTATGTATCTGTATGTATCTGTATGTATCTGTATGTATCTGTATGTATCTGTATGTATCCTTATGTATCTGTATGTATCTGTATGTATCTGTATGTATCTGTATGTATCTGTATGTATCTCTATGTATCTCTATGTATCTGTATGTATCTGTATGTATCTGGATGTATCTGTATGTATCTGTATGTATCTGTATGTATCTTTATGTATCTGTATGTAGCGGTATGTATCTGTATGTATCTGTATGTATCTGAATGTATCTGTATGTATCTCCATGTATCTTTATGTATGTTTATGTATCTTTATGTATCTGCATGTATCTGTATGTATCTGTATGTATCTGTATGTATCTGTATGTATCTGTATGTATCTGTATGTATCTGTATGTATCTTTATGTATCTTTATGTATCTGTATGTATCTGTATCTATCTGTATGTATCTATATGTATCTAGAGGTATATGTATGTTTCTGTATGTATCTGTATGTATCTGTATGTGTCTGTTTGTATCTGTATGTATCTGTATGTATCTGTATGGATGAGTTTGTATCTGTATGTATCTGTATGTATCTGTATGTATCTCTGTTTGTATCTGTATGTATCTGTATCTGTATGTATCTGTATCTGTATGTATCTGTATGTATCTGTATGTATCTGTATGTATCTGTATGTATCTGTATATATCTGTATGTATCTTTATGTATCTTTATGTATCTGTATGTAGCTGTATGTATCTGAATGTATCTGTATGTATCTCTGTATGTATCTGGATGTATCTGTATGTATCTGTATGTATCTGTATGTATCTGTATGTATTTGTATGTATCTGTATGTATCTGTTTGTATCTGTATGTATCTGTTTGTATCTGTATGTATCTGTATGAATCTGTATGTATCTGTATGTATCTGTATGTATCTGTATGTATCTGTATGGATAAGTATGTATCTCTTTATGTATCTGTATGTATCTATATTTATCTTTATGTATCTTTATGTATCTTTATGTATCTGTATGTATCTGTTTGTATCTGTATGTATCTGTATGTATCTGTATGTTTCTGTATGTATCTGTATGTATCTGTATGTATCTGTATGGATAAGTATGTATCTTCATGTGTCTTTATGTATCTTTATGTATCTGTATGTATCTGTATGTATCTAGAGGTATATGTATGTTTCTGTATGTATCTGTATGTGTCTGTATGTATCTGTATGTATCTGTATGTATCTCTGTTTGTATCTGTATGTATCTGTATCTGTATGTATCTGTATCTGTATGTATCTGTATGTATCTGTATGTATCTGTATGTATCTGTATGTATCTGTATATATCTGTATGTATCTTTATGTATCTTTATGTATCTGTATGTAGCTGTATGTATCTTTATGTATCTGTATGTATCTGTATGTATCTGAATGTATCTGTATGTATCTCTGTATGTATCTGGATGTATCTGTATGTATCTGTATGTATCTGTTAGTATCTGTATGTATCTGTATGTATCTTTATGTATCTTTATGTATCTGTATGTATCTGTATGTATCTGTATGTATCTGTATGTATCTGTATGTATCTGTATGTATGGATAAGTATGTATCTGTATGTATCTGTATGTATCTGTATGTATCTTTATGTATCTTTATGTATCTGTATGTATCTGTATGTATCTGTATGTATCTAGAGGTATATGTATGTTTCTGTATGTATCTGTATGTATCTGTATGTGTCTGTTTGTATTTGTATGTATCTGTATGTATCTGTATGTATCTGTATGCATCTGTATGTATCTGTATGTATCTGTATGTATCTGAATGTATCTGTATGTATCTGTATGTATCTGTATGTATCTGTATGTATCTGTATGTATCTGTATGTATCTGTATGTATCTGTATGTATTTGTATGTATCTGTATGTATCTGTATGTATCTTTATGGATAAGTATGTATATTTATGTCTGTATCTTTATGTATCTTTATGTATCTGTATGTATCTGTATGTATCTGTATGTATCTGTATGTATCTGTTTGTATCTGTATGTATCTGTATGTATCTGTATGTATCTGTATGTATCTGTATGTATCTGTTTGTAGTATGTATCTGTATGTATCTGTATGTATCTGTATGTATCTGTATGTATCTGTATGTATCTGTATGTATCTGTATGTATCTCTATGTATCTCTATGTATCTGTATGTATCTGTATGTATCTGGATGTATCTGTATGTATCTTTATGTATCTGTATGTATCTGTATGTATCTGTATGAATCTGTATGTATCTGTATGTATCTGTATGTATCTGTATGTATCTCTATGTATCTCTATGTATCTGTATGTATCTGTATGTATCTGGTTGTATCTGTATGTATCTGTATGTATCTGTATGTATCTTTATGTATCTTTATGTATCTGTATGTAGCGGTATGTATCTGTATGTATCTGTATGTATCTGAATGTATCTGTATGTATCTGCATGTATCTTTATGTATCTTTATGTATCTTTATGTATCTGCATGTATCTGTATGTATCTGTATGTATCTCTGTATGTATCTGTATGTATCTGTATGTATCTGTATGTATCTGTTTGTAGTATGTATCTGTATGTATCTGTATGTATCTGTATGTATCTGTATGTATCTGTATGTATCTGTATGTATCTGTATGTATCTGTATGTATCTGTATGTATCTGTATGTATCTGTATGCATCTCTATGTATCTCTATGTATCTGTATGTATCTGTATGTATCTGGATGTATCTGTATGTATCTGTATGTATCTGTATGTATCTGTATGTATCTGTATGTATCTGTATGTATCTGTATGTATCTGTATGTATCTGTATGTATCTGTATGTATCTGTATGTATCTGTATGTATCTCTATGTATCTCTATGTATCTGTATGTATCTGTATGTATCTGGATGTATCTGAATGTATCTGTATGTATCTGTATGTATCTTTATGTATCTGTATGTAGCGGTATGTATCTGTATGTATCTGTATGTATCTGAATGTATCTGTATGTATCTCCATGTATCTTTATGTATGTTTATGTATCTTTATGTATCTGCATGTATCTGTATGTATCTGTATTTATCTCTGTATGTATCTGTATGTATCTGTATGTATCTGTATGTATCTGTATGTATCTTTATGGATAAGTATGTATCTTTATGTATCTCTGTATGTATCTGGATGTATGTATCTGTTTGTAGTATGTATCTGTATGTATCTGTATGTATCTGTATGTATCTGTATGTATCTGTATGTATCTGTATGTCTCTGTATGTATCTGTATGTATCTGTATGTATCTGTATGTATCTGTATGTATCTGTATGTATCTGTATGTATCTCTATGTATCTCTATGTATCTGTATGTATCTGTATGTATCTGGATGTATCTGTATGTATCTTTATGTATCTGTATGCATCTGTATGTATCTGTATGTATCTGTATGTATCTGTATGTATCTGTATGTATCTGTATGTATCTGTTTGTATCTCTATGTATCTCTATGTATCTGTATGTATCTGTATGTATCTGGATGTATCTGTATGTATCTTTATGTATCTGTATGTATCTGTATGTATCTGTATGTATCTGTTTGTATCTGTATGTATCTGTATCTGTATGTATCTGTATGTATCTGTATGTATCTGTATGTATCTGTATGTATCTTTATGGATAAGTATGTATCTTTATGTCTGTATGTATCTTTATGTATCTGAATGTATCTGTATGTATCTCTGTATGTATCTGGATGTATGTATCTGTTTGTAGTATGTATCTGTATGTATCTGTATGTATCTGTATGTATCTGTATGTATCTGTATGTATCTGTATGTATCTGTATGTATCTGTATGTATCTGTATGTATCTGTATGTATCTGTATGTATCTCTATGTATCTCTATGTATCTGTATGTATCTGTATGTATCTGGTTGTATCTGTATGTATCTGTATGTATCTGTATGTATCTTTATGTATCTTTATGTATCTGTATGTAGCGGTATGTATCTGTATGTATCTGTATGTATCTGAATGTATCTGTATGTATCTGCATGTATCTTTATGTATCTTTATGTATCTTTATGTATCTGCATGTATCTGTATGTATCTGTATGTATCTCTGTATGTATCTGTATGTATCTGTATGTATCTTTATATATCTGTATGTAGCTGTATGTATCTGTATGTATCTGTATGTATCTGTATGTATCTGTATGTATCTGTATGTATCTGTATGTATCTCTGTTTGTATCTGTATGTATCTGTATCTGTATGTATCTGTATCTGTATGTATCTGTATGTATCTGTATGTATCTGTATGTATCTGTATGTATCTGTATGTATCTGTATATATCTGTATGTATCTTTATGTATCTTTATGTATCTGTATGTAGCTGTATGTATCTTTATGTATCTGTATGTATCTGTATGTATCTGAATGTATCTGTATGTATCTCTGTATGTATCTGGATGTATCTGTATGTATCTGTATGTATCATTTAGTATCTGTATGTATCTGTATGTATCTTTATGTATCTTTATGTATCTGTATGTATCTGTATGTATCTGTATGTATCTGTATGTATCTGTATGTATCTGTATGTATGGATAAGTATGTATCTGTATGTATCTGTATGTATCTGTATGTATCTTTATGTATCTTTATGTATCTGTATGTATCTGTATGTATCTGTATGTATCTAGAGGTATATGTATGTTTCTGTATGTATCTGTATGTATCTGTATGTGTCTGTTTGTATTTGTATGTATCTGTATGTATCTGTATGTATCTGTATGCATCTGTATGTATCTGTATGTATCTGTATGTATCTGAATGTATCTGTATGTATCTGTATGTATCTGTATGTATCTGTATGTATCTGTATGTATCTGTATGTATCTGTATGTATCTGTATGTATTTGTATGTATCTGTATGTATCTGTATGTATCTTTATGGATAAGTATGTATCTTTATGTCTGTATCTTTATGTATCTTTATGTATCTGTATGTATCTGTATGTATCTGTATGTATCTGTATGTATCTGTTTGTATCTGTATGTATCTGTATGTATCTGTATGTATCTGTATGTATCTGTTTGTAGTATGTATCTGTATGTATCTGTATGTATCTGTATGTATCTGTATGTATCTGTATGTATCTGTATGTATCTGTATGTATCTGTATGTATCTGTATGTATCTCTATGTATCTGTATGTTTCTGTATGTATCTGGATGTATCTGTATGTATCTTTATGTATCTGTATGTATCTGTATGTATCTGTATGTATCTGTATGTATCTGTATGTATCTGTATGTATCTTTATGTATCTGTATGTATCTGTATGTATCTGTATGTATCTGGTTGTATCTGTATGTATCTGTATGTATCTGTATGTATCTTTATGTATCTTTATGTATCTGTATGTAGCGGTATGTATCTGTATGTATCTGTATGTATCTGAATGTATCTGTATGTATCTGCATGTATCTTTATGTATCTTTATGTATCTTTATGTATCTGCATGTATCTGTATGTATCTGTATGTATCTCTGTATGTATCTGTATGTATCTGTATGTATCTTTATATATCTGTATGTAGCTGTATGTATCTGTATGTATCTGTATGTATCTGTATGTATCTGTATGTATCTGTATGTATCTGTATGTATCTGTATGTATCTGTATGTATCTGTATGTATCTGTATGTATCTGTATGTATCTGTATGTATCTGTATGCATCTGTATGTATCTGTATGTATCTGTTTGTATCTGTATGTATCTGTATGAATCTGTATGTATCTGTATGTATCTGTATGTATCTGTATGTATCTGTATGGATAAGTATGTATCTCTTTATGTATCTGTATGTATCTATATTTATCTTTATGTATCTTTATGTATCTTTATGTATCTTTATGTATCTTTATGTATCTTTATGTATCTGTATGTATCTGTATGTATCTGTATGTATCTGTATGTATCTAGAGGTATATGTATGTTTCTGTATGTATCTGTATGTATCTGTATGTGTCTGTTTGTATTTGTATGTATCTGTATGTATCTGTATGTATCTGTATGCATCTGTATGTATCTGTATGTATCTGTATGTATCTGAATGTATCTGTATGTATCTGTATGTATCTGTATGTATCTGTATGTATCTGTATGTATCTGTATGTATCTGTATGTATCTGTATGTATTTGTATGTATCTGTATGTATCTGTATGTATCTCTATGTATCTTTATGTATCTCTATGTATCTGTATGTATCTGTATGTATCTGTATGTATCTGTATGTATCTCTGTATGTATCTGTATGTATCTGTATGTATCTTCTGTATGTAGCTGTATGTATCTGTATGTATCTGTATGTATCTGTATGTATCTGTATGTATCTGTTTGTAGTATGTATCTGTATGTATCTGTATGTATCTGTATGTATCTGTATGTATCTGTATGTATCTGTATGTATCTGTATGTATCTGTATGTATCTGTATGTATCTGTTTGTATCTGTATGTATCTCTATGTATCTCTATGTATCTGTATGTATCTGTATGTATCTGGATGTATCTGTATGTATCTTTATGTATCTGTATGCATCTGTATGTATCTGTATGTATCTGTATCTGTATGTATCTGTATGTATCTGTATGTATCTGTATGTATCTCTATGTATCTCTATGTATCTGTATGTATCTGTATGTATCTGGATGTATCTGTATGTATCTGTATGTATCTGGATGTATCTGTATGTATCTGTATGTATCTGTATGTATCTTTATGTATCTTTATGTATCTGTATGTAGCGGTATGTATCTGTATGTATCTGTATGTATCTGAATGTATCTGTATGTATCTGCATGTATCTTTATGTATCTTTATGTATCTTTATGTATCTGCATGTATCTGTATGTATCTGTATGTATCTCTGTATGTATCTGTATGTATCTGTATGTATCTTCTGTATGTAGCTGTATGTATCTGTATGTATCTGTATGTATCTGTATGTATCTGTATGTATCTGTTTGTAGTATGTATGTGTATGTATCTGTATGTATCTGCATGTATCTGTATGTATCTGTATGTATCTAGAGGTATATGTATGTTTCTGTATGTATCTGTATGTATCTGTATGTGTCTGTTTGTATTTGTATGTATCTGTATGTATCTGTATGTATCTGTATGTATCTGTATGTATCTGTATGTATCTGTATGTATCTGTATGTATTTGTATGTATCTGTATGTATCTGTATGTATCTTTATGGATAAGTATGTATCTTATCTCATGTATCTTATCTTATGTATGTTGTCTGTATCTGCATGTATCTGTATGTATCTGTATTATGTATCTGTATGTATCTGTATGTATCTGTATGTATCTGTATGTATCTTTATGTATCTGTATGTAGCTGTATGTATCTGTATGTATCTGTATGTATCTGTATGTATCTGTATGTATCTGTATGTATCTGTATGTATCTGTATGTATCTGTATGTATCTGTATGTATCTGTATGTATCTGTATGTATCTGTATGTATCTGTATGTATCTGTATGTATCTGTATGTATCTGTATGTATCTTTATGTATCTTTATGTATCTGTATGTATCTGTATCTATCTGTATGTATCTGTATGTATCTAGAGGTATATGTATGTTTCTGTATGTATCTGTATGTATCTGTATGTGTCTGTTTGTATTTGTATGTATCTGTATGTATCTGTATGGATAAGTATGTATCTGTATGTATCTGTATGTATCTGTATGTATCTGTATGTATCTGTATGTGTCAGTATGTATCTGTATGTATCTGTATGTATCTGTATGTATCTGTATGTATCTGTATGTATCTGTATGTATCTGTATGTATCTGTATGTATCTGTATGTATCTGTATGTATATTTATGTATCTTTATGTATCTGTATGTAGCTGTATGTATCTGTATGTATCTGTATGTATCTGAATGTATCTGTATGTATCTGCATGTATCTTTATGTATCTTTATGTATCTGTATGTATCTGTATGTATCTGTATGTATCTGTATGTATCTGTATGTATCTGTATGTATCTAGAGGTATATGTATGTTTCTGTATGTATCTGTATGTATCTGTATGTGTCTGTTTGTATTTGTATGTATCTGGATGTATCTGTATGTATCTATATGTATCTGTATGTATCTGTATGTAGTATATATCTGTATGTATCTGTATGTATCTGTTTGTATCTGTATGTATCTGTATGTATCTGTATGTATCTGTATGTATCTGTATGTATCTGGATGTATCTGTATGTATATGTATGTATCTGTATGTATCTGTATGTATCTGTATGGATAAGTATGTATCTTTGTGAATCATTATGTATCTCTGTTTGTATTTGTATGTATCTGTATGTATCTGTATGGATAAGTATGTATCTGTATGTATCTGTATGTATCTGTATGTATCTGTATGTATCTGTATGTATCTGTATGTATCTGTATGTATCTGTATGTATCTGTATGTATCTGTATGTATCTGTATGTATCTGTATGTATCTAGAGGTATATGTTTGTTTCTGTATGTATCTGTTTGTATCTGTATGTGTCTGTTTGTATTTGCATGTATCTGTATGTATCTTTATGTATCTGTATGTATCTGTATGTATCTGTATGTATCTGTATGTATCTGTATGTATCTGTATGTATCTGTATGTATCTGTATGTATCTGTATGTATCTGTATGTATCTGTATGTATCTGTATGTATCTGTATGTATCTGTATGTATCTGTATGTATCTGTATGTATCTGTATGTATCTGGATGTATCTGTATGTATCTGTATGTATCTGTATGTATCTGTATGTATCTGTATGTATCTGTATGTATCTCTATGTATCTGTATGTATCTTTATGTATCTTTATGTATCTGTATGTATCTGTATGTATCTGTATGTATCTGTATGTATCTAGAGGTATATGTATGTTTCTGTATGTATCTGTATGTATCTTTGTATGTATCTGTATGTATCTGTATGTATCTGTATGTATCTGTATGTATCTGTATGTGTCAGTATGTATCTGTATGTATCTGTATGTATCTGTATGTATCTGTATGTATCTGTATCTATCTGTATGTATCTGTATGTATCTAGAGGTATATGTATGTTTCTGTATGTATCTGTATGTATCTGTATGTGTCTGTTTGTATTTGTATGTATCTGGATGTATCTGTATGTATCTGTATGTATCTGTATGTATCTGTATGTATCTGTTTGTATCTGTATGTATCTGTATGTATCTGTATGTATCTGTATGTATCTGTATGTATCTGGATGTATCTGTATGTATATGTATGTATCTGTATGTATCTGTATGTATCTGTATGGATAAGTATGTATCTTTGTGAATCTTTATGTATCTTTATGTATCTGTATGTATCTTTATGTATCTTTATGTATCTTTATGTATCTGTATGTATCTGTATGTATCTGTATGTATCTATATGTATATGTATGTATCTGTATGTATATGTATGTATTTGTATGTATCTTTATGAATCTTTCTGTATCTGTATGTATCTTTATGTATCTTTATTTATCTTTATGTATCTTTATGTATCTGTATGTATCTGTATGTATCTGTATGTATCTGTATGTATCTGTATGTATCTGTATGTATCTGTATGTATCTGTATGTATTTGTATGTATCTGTATGTATCTGTGTGTATCTTTATGGATAAGTATGTATCTTTATGTCTGTATGTATCTTTATGTATCTTTATGTATCTTTATGTATCTGTATGTATCTGTATGTATCTGTATGTATCTGTTTGTATCTGTATCTGTATGTATCTGTATGTATCTGTTTGTAGTATGTATCTGTATGTATCTGTATGTATCTGTATGTATCTGTATGTATCTGTATGTATCTGTATGTATCTGTATGTATCTGTATGTATCTGTATGTATCTGTATGTATCTCTATGTATCTGTATGTATCTGTATGTATCTGGATGTATCTCTATGTATCTGTATGTATCTGTATGTATCTGTATGTATCTCTATGTATCTCTATGTATCTGTATGTATCTGTATGTATCTGGATGTATCTGTATGTATCTGTATGTATCTTAATGTATCTGTATGTAGCGGTATGTATCTGTATGTATCTGTATGTATCTGAATGTATCTGTATGTATCTGCATGTATCTTTATGTATCTCTATGTATCTGTATGTATCTGTATGTATCTGGATGTATCTGTATGTATCTGTATGTATCTTTATGTATCTGTATGTAGCGGTATGTATCTGTATGTATCTGTATGTATCTGAATGTATCTGTATGTATCTGCATGTATCTTTATGTATCTTTATGTGTCTTTATGTATCTGCATGTATCTGTATATATCTGTATTTATCTCTGTATGTATCTGTATGTATCTGTATGTATCTGTATGTATCTGTATGTATCTGTATGTATCTCTATGTATCTGTATGTATCTGTATGTATCTGGATGTATCTGTATGTATCTGTATGTATCTGTATGTATCTGTATGTATCTGTATGTATCTGTATGTATCCTTATGTATCTGTATGTATCTGTATGTATCTGTATGTATCTGTATGTATCTGTATGTATCTGTATGTATCTGTATGTATCTCTATGTATCTCTATGTATCTGTATGTATCTGTATGTATCTGGATGTATCTGTATGTATCTGTATGTATCTGTATGTATCTTTATGTATCTGTATGTAGCGGTATGTATCTGTATGTATCAGTATGTATCTGAATGTATCTGTATGTATCTGCATGTATCTTTCTTTATGTATCTTTATGTATCTGTATGTATCTGTTTGTATCTGTATGTATCTGTATGTATCTGTATGTATCTGTATGTATATGTATGTATTTGTATGTATCTTTATGAATCTTTCTGTATCTGTATGTATCTTTATGTATCTTTATTTATCTTTATGTATCTTTATGTATCTGTATGTATCTGTATGTATCTGTATGTATCTGTATGTATTTGTATGTATCTGTATGTATCTGTGTGTATCTTTATGGATAAGTATGTATCTTTATGTCTGTATGTATCTTTATGTATCTTTATGTATCTTTATGTATCTTTATGTATCTTTATGTATCTGTATGTATCTGTATGTATCTGTATGTATCTGTATGTATCTGTATGTATCTGTTTGTATCTGTATCTGTATGTATCTGTATGTATCTGTTTGTAGTATGTATCTGTATGTATCTGTATGTATCTGTATGTATCTGTATGTATCTGTATGTATCTGTATGTATCTGTATGTATCTCTATGTATCTGTATGTATCTGTATGTATCTGTATGTATCTGGATGTATCTGTATGTATCTGTATGTATCTGTATGTATCTGTATGTATCCTTATGTATCTGTATGTATCTGTATGTATCTGTATGTATCTGTATGTATCTGTATGTATCTGTATGTATCTGTATGTATCTGTATGTATCTTTATGTATCTGTATGTAGCGGTATGTATCTGTATGTATCTGTATGTATCTGAATGTATCTGTATGTATCTGCATGTATCTTTATGTATCTTAATGTATCTGCATGTATCTGTATGTATCTGTATTATGTATCTGTATGTATCTGTATGTATCTGTATGTATCTGTATGTATCTTTATGTATCTGTATGTATCTGTATGTATCTGTATGTATCTGTATGTATCTGTATGTATCTGTATGTATCTGTATGTATCTGTATGTATCTGTATGTATCTGTATGTATCTGTATGTATCTGTATGTATCTGTATGTATCTGTATGTATCTTTATGTATCTTTATGTATCTTTATGTATCTGAATCTGTATCAATCTGTATGTATCTGTATCTAGAGGTATATGTATGTTTCTGTATGTATCTGTATGTATCTGTATGTGTCTGTTTGTATTTGTATGTATCTGTATGTATCTGTATGGATAAGTATGTATCTGTATGTATCTGTATGTATCTGTATGTATCTGTATGTATCTGTATGTATCTGTATGTATCTGTATGTATCTGTATGTATCTGTATGTATCTGTATGTATCTGAATGTATCTTTATGTATCTGTATGTAGCTGTATGTATCTGTATGTATCTGTATGTATCTGTATGTATCTGTATGTATCTGTATGTATCTGTATGTATCTGTATGTATCTGTATGTATCTGTATGTATCTGTATGTATCTGTATGTATCTGTATGTATCTTTATGTATCTTTATGTATCTGTATGTATCTGTATCTATCTGTATGTATCTGTATGTATCTAGAGGTATATGTATGTTTCTGTATGTATCTGTATGTATCTGTATGTGTCTGTTTGTATTTGTATGTATCTGGATGTATCTGTATGTATCTATATGTATCTGTATGTATCTGTATGTAGTATATATCTGTATGTATCTGTATGTATCTGTATGTATCTGTTTGTATCAATATGTATCTGTATATATCTCTATGTATCTGTATGTATCTGTATGTATCTGTATGTATCTGTATGTATCTGTATGTATCTGTATGTATCTGTATGTATCTGTATGGATAAGTATGTATCTTTATGTATCTTTATGTATCTGTATGTATCTGTATGTATCTGTATGTATCTGTATGTATCTGTATGTATTTGTATGTATGGATAAGTATGTATCTGTATGTATCTGTATGTATCTGTATGTATCTTTATGTATCTTTATGTATCTGTATGTATCTGTATGTATCTGTATGTATCTAGAGGTATATGTATGTTTCTGTATGTATCTGTATGTATCTGTATGTGTCTGTTTGTATTTGTATGTATCTGTTTGTATCTGTATGCATCTGTATGTATCTGTATGTATCTGTATGTATCTGTATGTATCTGAATGTATCTGTATGTATCTCTGTATGTATCTGGATGTATCTGTATGTGTCTGTATGTATCTGTTAGTATCTGTATGTATCTGTATGTATCTTTATGTATCTTTATATATCTGTATGTATCTGTATGTATCTGTATGTATCTGTATGTATCTGTATGTATCTGTATGTATCTGTATGTATCTGTATGTATCTGTATGTATCTGTATGTATCTGTATGTATCTGTATGTATCTGTATGTATCTGTATGTATCTGTATGTATCTGTATGTATTTGAATGTATCTGTATGTATCTGCATGTATCTTAATGTATCTTTATGTATCTGTATGTATCTGTATGTATCTGTATGTATCTGTATGTATCTCTGTATGTATCTGTATGTATCTGTATGTATCTGTATGTATCTGTATGTATCTGTATGGATAAGTATGTATCTGTATGTATCTGTATGTATCTGTATGTATCTGTATGTATCTTTATGTATCTTTATGTATCTGTATGTATCTGTATCTATCTGTATGTATCTAGAGGTATATGTATGTTTCTGTATGTATCTGTATGTGTCTGTTTGTATTTGTATGTATCTGTATGTATCTGTATGGATAAGTATGTATCTGTATGTATCTGTATGTATCTGTATGTATCTTTATGTATCTGTATGTATCTGTACGTATCTGTATGTATCTGTATGTATCTGTATGTATCTGTATGTATCTGTATGTATCTGTATGTATCTAGAGGTATCTGTATGTATCTGTATGTATCTGTATGTATCTGTATGTATCTGTATGGATAAATATGTATCTGTATGTATCTGTATGTATCTGTATGTATCTGTATGTATCTTTATGTATCTTTATGTATCTGTATGTATCTGTATCTATCTGTATGTATCTAGAGGTATATGTATGTTTCTGTATGTATCTGTATGTGTCTGTTTGTATTTGTATGTATCTGTATGTATCTGTATGGAAAAGTATGTATCTGTATGTATCTGTATGTATCTGTATGTATCTCTATGTATCTCTATGTATCTGTATGTATCTGGATGTATCTGTATGTATATGTATGTATCTGTATGTATCTGTATGTATCTGTATGGATAAGTATGTATCTTTATGTATCTGTATGTATCTGTATATATCTGTATGTATCTGTATGTATCTTTGTTTGTATCTGTATGTATCTGTATATGTATGTATCTGTATCTGTATGTATCTGTATGTATCTGTATGTATCTGTATGTATCTGTATGTATCTGTATGTATCTGTATGTATCTGTATGTATCTGAATGTATCTGTATGTATCTCTGTATGTATCTGGATGTATCTGTATGTATCTGTATGTATCTGTATGTATCTGTATGTATCTGTATGTATCTGTATGTATCTGTATGTATCTTTATGTATCTGTATGTATCTGTATGTATCTGTATGTATCTGTATGTATCTGTATGTATCTTTATGTATCTGTATGTATCTCTATGTATCTGTATGTATCTGTATGTATCTGGATGTATCTGTATGTATATGTATGTATCTGTATGTATCTGTATGTATCTGTATGTATCTGTATGTATCTGTATGTATCTGTATGTATCTGTATGTATCTGTATGTATCTGTATGTATCTGTATGTATCTGTATGTATCCTTATGTATCTGTATGTATCTGTATGTATCTGTATGTATCTGTATGTATCTGTATGTATCTGTATGTATCTCTATGTATCTGTATGTATCTGTATGTATCTGGATGTATCTGTATGTATCTGTATGTATCTGTATGCATCTTTATGTATCTGTATGTAGCGGTATGTATCTGTATGTATCTGTATGTATCTGAATGTATCTGTATGTATCTCCATGTATCTTTATGTATGTTTATGTATCTTTATGTATCTGCATGTATCTGTATGTATCTGTATTTATCTCTGTATGTATCTGTATGTATCTGTATGTATCTGTATGTATCTGTATGTATCTGTATGTATCTTTATGTATCTGTTTGTAGCTGTATGTATCTGTATGTATATGTATGTATCTGTATGTATCTGTATGTATCTGTATGTATCTGTATGTATCTGTATGTATCTGTATGTATCTGTATGTATCTGTATGTATCTTTATGTATCTTTATGTATCTGTATGTATCTGTATCTATCTGTATGTATCTGTATGTATCTAGAGGTATATGTATGTTTCTGTATGTATCTGTATGTATCTGTATGTGTCTGTTTGTATTTGTATGTATCTGTATGTATCTGTATGGATAAGTATGTATCTGTATGTATCTGTATGAATCTGTATGTATCTGTATGTATCTGTATGTATCTCTGTTTGTATCTGTATGTATCTGTATCTGTATGTATCTGTATCTGTATGTATCTGTATCTGTATGTATCTGTATGTATCTGTATGTATCTGTATGTATCTGTATATATCTGTATGTATCTTTATGTATCTGAATGTATCTGTATGTATCTGCATGTATCTTTATGTATCTCTATGTATCTGTATGTATCTGTATGTATCTGGATGTATCTGTATGTATCTGTATGTATCTTTATGTATCTGTATGTAGCGGTATGTATCTGTATGTATCTGTATGTATCTGAATGTATCTGTATGTATCTGCATGTATCTTTATGTATCTTTATGTGTCTTTATGTATCTGCATGTATCTGTATATATCTGTATTTATCTCTGTATGTATCTGTATGTATCTGTATGTATCTGTATGTATCTGTATGTATCTGTATGTATCTCTATGTATCTGTATGTATCTGTATGTATCTGGATGTATCTGTATGTATCTGTATGTATCTGTATGTATCTGTATGTATCTGTATGTATCTGTATGTATCCTTATGTATCTGTATGTATCTGTATGTATCTGTATGTATCTGTATGTATCTGTATGTATCTGTATGTATCTGTATGTATCTCTATGTATCTCTATGTATCTGTATGTATCTGTATGTATCTGGATGTATCTGTATGTATCTGTATGTATCTGTATGTATCTTTATGTATCTGTATGTAGCGGTATGTATCTGTATGTATCAGTATGTATCTGAATGTATCTGTATGTATCTGCATGTATCTTTCTTTATGTATCTTTATGTATCTGTATGTATCTGTTTGTATCTGTATGTATCTGTATGTATCTGTATGTATCTGTATGTATTTGTATGTATCTTTATGAATCTTTCTGTATCTGTATGTATCTTTATGTATCTTTATTTATCTTTATGTATCTTTATGTATCTGTATGTATCTGTATGTATCTGTATGTATCTGTATGTATTTGTATGTATCTGTATGTATCTGTGTGTATCTTTATGGATAAGTATGTATCTTTATGTCTGTATGTATCTTTATGTATCTTTATGTATCTTTATGTATCTTTATGTATCTTTATGTATCTGTATGTATCTGTATGTATCTGTATGTATCTGTATGTATCTGTATGTATCTGTTTGTATCTGTATCTGTATGTATCTGTATGTATCTGTTTGTAGTATGTATCTGTATGTATCTGTATGTATCTGTATGTATCTGTATGTATCTGTATGTATCTGTATGTATCTGTATGTATCTCTATGTATCTGTATGTATCTGTATGTATCTGTATGTATCTGGATGTATCTGTATGTATCTGTATGTATCTGTATGTATCTGTATGTATCCTTATGTATCTGTATGTATCTGTATGTATCTGTATGTATCTGTATGTATCTGTATGTATCTGTATGTATCTGTATGTATCTGTATGTATCTTTATGTATCTGTATGTAGCGGTATGTATCTGTATGTATCTGTATGTATCTGAATGTATCTGTATGTATCTGCATGTATCTTTATGTATCTTAATGTATCTGCATGTATCTGTATGTATCTGTATTATGTATCTGTATGTATCTGTATGTATCTGTATGTATCTGTATGTATCTTTATGTATCTGTATGTAGCTGTATGTATCTGTATGTATCTGTATGTATCTGTATGTATCTGTATGTATCTGTATGTATCTGTATGTATCTGTATGTATCTGTATGTATCTGTATGTATCTGTATGTATCTGTATGTATCTGTATGTATCTTTATGTATCTTTATGTATCTTTATGTATCTGAATCTGTATCAATCTGTATGTATCTGTATCTAGAGGTATATGTATGTTTCTGTATGTATCTGTATGTATCTGTATGTGTCTGTATGTATTTGTATGTATCTGTATGTATCTGTATGGATAAGTATGTATCTGTATGTATCTGTATGTATCTGTATGTATCTGTATGTATCTGTATGTATCTGTATGTGTCAGTATGTATCTGTATGTATCTGTATGTATCTGTATGTATCTGAATGTATCTTTATGTATCTGTATGTAGCTGTATGTATCTGTATGTATCTGTATGTATCTGTATGTATCTGTATGTATCTGTATGTATCTGTATGTATCTGTATGTATCTGTATGTATCTGTATGTATCTGTATGTATCTGTATGTATCTGTATGTATCTTTATGTATCTTTATGTATCTGTATGTATCTGTATGTATCTGTATGTATCTGTATGTATCTAGAGGTATATGTATGTTTCTGTATGTATCTGTATGTATCTGTATGTGTCTGTTTGTATTTGTATGTATCTGGATGTATCTGTATGTATCTATATGTATCTGTATGTATCTGTATGTAGTATATATCTGTATGTATCTGTATGTATCTGTATGTATCTGTTTGTATCAATATGTATCTGTATATATCTCTATGTATCTGTATGTATCTGTATGTATCTGGATGTATCTGTATATATATGTATGTATCTGTATGTATCTGTATGTATCTGTATGGATAAGTATGTATCTTTATGTATCTTTATGTATCTGTATGTATCTGTATGTATCTGTATGTATCTGTATGTATCTGTATGTATTTGTATGTATGGATAAGTATGTATCTGTATGTATCTGTATGTATCTGTATGTATCTTTATGTATCTTTATGTATCTGTATGTATCTGTATGTATCTGTATGTATCTAGAGGTATATGTATGTTTCTGTATGTATCTGTATGTATCTGTATGTGTCTGTTTGTATTTGTATGTATCTGTTTGTATCTGTATGCATCTGTATGTATCTGTATGTATCTGTATGTATCTGTATGTATCTGAATGTATCTGTATGTATCTCTGTATGTATCTGGATGTATCTGTATGTGTCTGTATGTATCTGTTAGTATCTGTATGTATCTGTATGTATCTTTATGTATCTTTATGTATCTGTATGTATCTGTATGTATCTGTATGTATCTGTATGTATCTGTATGTATCTGTATGTATCTGTATGTATCTGTATGTATCTGTATGTATCTGTATGTATCTGTATGTATCTGTATGTATCTGTATGTATCTGTATGTATCTGTATGTATCTGTATGTATTTGAATGTATCTGTATGTATCTGCATGTATCTTAATGTATCTTTATGTATCTGTATGTATCTGTATGTATCTGTATGTATCTGTATGTATCTCTGTATGTATCTGTATGTATCTGTATGTATCTGTATGTATCTGTATGTATCTGTATGGATAAATATGTATCTGTATGTATCTGTATGTATCTGTATGTATCTGTATGTATCTTTATGTATCTTTATGTATCTGTATGTATCTGTATGTATCTGTATGTATCTAGAGGTATATGTATGTTTCTGTATGTATCTGTATGTGTCTGTTTGTATTTGTATGTATCTGTATGTATCTGTATGGATAAGTATGTATCTGTATGTATCTGTATGTATCTGTATGTATCTTTATGTATCTGTATGTATCTGTATGTATCTGTATGTATCTGTATGTATCTGTATGTATCTGTATGTATCTGTATGTATCTGTATGTATCTAGAGGTATCTGTATGTATCTGTATGTATCTGTATGTATCTGTATGTATCTGTATGTATCTGTATGTATCTGTATGTATCTGTATGTATCTGTATGTATCTTTATGTATCTTTATGTATCTGTATGTATCTGTATCTATCTGTATGTATCTAGAGGTATATGTATGTTTCTGTATGTATCTGTATGTGTCTGTTTGTATTTGTATGTATCTGTATGTATCTGTATGGAAAAGTATGTATCTGTATGTATCTGTATGTATCTGTATGTATCTCTATGTATCTCTATGTATCTGTATGTATCTGTATGTATCTGTATGTATCTGTATGTATCTGTATGTATCTGTATGTATCTGTATGGATAAGTATGTATCTTTATGTATCTGTATGTATCTGTATATATCTGTATGTATCTGTATGTATCTTTGTTTGTATCTGTATGTATCTGTATATGTATGTATCTGTATCTGTATGTATCTGTATGTATCTGTATGTATCTGTATGTATCTGTATGTATCTTTATGTATCTGTATGTAGCTGTATGTATCTGAATGTATCTGTATGTATCTCTGTATGTATCTGGATGTATCTGTATGTATCTGTATGTATCTGTATGTATCTGTATGTATCTGTATGTATCTGTATGTATCTGTATGTATCTTTATGTATCTGTATGTATCTGTATGTATCTGTATGTATCTGTATGTATCTGTATGTATCTTTATGTATCTGTATGTATCTCTATGTATCTGTATGTATCTGTATGTATCTGGATGTATCTGTATGTATATGTATGTATCTGTATGTATCTGTATGTATCTGTATGTATCTGTATGTATCTGTATGTATCTGTATGTATCTGTATGTATCTGTATGTATCTGTATGTATCTGTATGTATCTGTATGTATCCTTATGTATCTGTATGTATCTGTATGTATCTGTATGTATCTGTATGTATCTGTATGTATCTGTATGTATCTCTATGTATCTGTATGTATCTGTATGTATCTGGATGTATCTGTATGTATCTGTATGTATCTGTATGCATCTTTATGTATCTGTATGTAGCGGTATGTATCTGTATGTATCTGTATGTATCTGAATGTATCTGTATGTATCTCCATGTATCTTTATGTATGTTTATGTATCTTTATGTATCTGCATGTATCTGTATGTATCTGTATTTATCTCTGTATGTATCTGTATGTATCTGTATGTATCTGTATGTATCTGTATGTATCTGTATGTATCTTTATGTATCTGTTTGTAGCTGTATGTATCTGTATGTATATGTATGTATCTGTATGTATCTGTATGTATCTGTATGTATCTGTATGTATCTGTATGTATCTGTATGTATCTGTATGTATCTGTATGTATCTTTATGTATCTTTATGTATCTGTATGTATCTGTATCTATCTGTATGTATCTGTATGTATCTAGAGGTATATGTATGTTTCTGTATGTATCTGTATGTATCTGTATGTGTCTGTTTGTATTTGTATGTATCTGTATGTATCTGTATGGATAAGTATGTATCTGTATGTATCTGTATGAATCTGTATGTATCTGTATGTATCTGTATGTATCTCTGTTTGTATCTGTATGTATCTGTATCTGTATGTATCTGTATCTGTATGTATCTGTATCTGTATGTATCTGTATGTATCTGTATGTATCTGTATGTATCTGTATATATCTGTATGTATCTTTATGTATCTTTATGTATCTTTATGTATCTGTATGTATCTGTATGTATCTGTATGTATCTGTATGTATCTGTATGTATCTGTATGTATCTGTATGTATTTGTATGTATCTGTATGTATGTGTGTATCTTTATGGATAAGTATGTATCTTTATGTCTGTATGTATCTTTATGTATCTTTATGTATCTTTATGTATCTTTATGTATCTTTATGTATCTGTATGTATCTGTATGTATCTGTATGTATCTGTATGTATCTGTTTGTATCTGTATGTATCTGTATGTATCTGTATGTATCTGTATGTATCTGTTTGTAGTATGTATCTGTATGTATCTGTATGTATCTGTATGTATCTGTATGTATCTGTATGTATCTGTATGTATCTGTATGTATCTGTATGTATCTGTATGTATCTGTATGTATCTGTATGCATCTCTATGTATCTCTATGTATCTGTATGTATCTGTATGTATCTGGATGTATCTGTATGTATCTGTATGTATCTGTATGTATCTGTATGTATCTGTATGTATCTGTATGTATCTGTATGGATAAGTATGTATCTTTGTGAATCATTATGTATCTCTGTTTGTATTTGTATGTATCTGTATGTATCTGTATGGATAAGTATGTATCTGTATGTATCTGTATGTATCTGTATGTATCTTTATGTATCTGTATGTATCTGTACGTATCTGTATGTATCTGTATGTATCTGTATGTATCTGTATGTATCTGTATGTATCTGTATGTATCTAGAGGTATATGTTTGTTTCTGTATGTATCTGTTTGTATCTGTATGTGTCTGTTTGTATTTGCATGTATCTGTATGTATCTTTATGTATCTGTATGTATCTGTATGTATCTGTATGTATCTGTATGTATCTGTATGTATCTGTATGTATCTGTATGTATCTGTATGTATCTGTATGTATCTGTATGTATCTGTATGTATCTGTATGTATCTGTATGTATCTGTATGTATCTGTATGTATCTGTATGTATCTGTATGTATCTGTATGTATCTGGATGTATCTGTATGTATCTGTATGTATCTGTATGTATCTGTATGTATCTGTATGAATCTGTATGTATCTCTATGTATCTGTATGTATCTTTATGTATCTTTATGTATCTGTATGTATCTGTATGTATCTGTATGTATCTAGAGGTATATGTATGTTTCTGTATGTATCTGTATGTATCTTTGTATGTATCTGGATGTATCTGTATGTATCTGTATGTATCTGTATGTATCTGTATGTATCTGTATGTATCTGTATGTATCTGTATGTATCTGTATGTATCTGTATGTATCTGTATCTATCTGTATGTATCTGTATGTATCTAGAGGTATATGTATGTTTCTGTATGTATCTGTATGTATCTGTATGTGTCTGTTTGTATTTGTATGTATCTGGATGTATCTGTATGTATCTATATGTATCTGTATGTATCTGTATGTATCTGTTTGTATCTGTATGTATCTGTATGTATCTCTATGTATCTGTATGTATCTGTATGTATCTGGATGTATCTGTATGTATATGTATGTATCTGTATGTATCTGTATGTATCTGTATGGATAAGTATGTATCTTTGTGAATCTTTATGTATCTTTATGTATCTGTATGTATCTTTGTATGTATCTGGATGTATCTGTATGTATCTGTATGTATCTGTATGTATCTGTATGTATATGTATGTATCTGTATGTATATGTATGTATTTGTATGTATCTTTATGAATCTTTCTGTATCTGTATGTATCTTTATGTATCTTTATTTATCTTTATGTATCTTTATGTATCTGTATGTATCTGTATGTATCTGTATGTATCTGTATGTATCTGTATGTATCTGTATGTATCTGTATGTATTTGTATGTATCTGTATGTATCTGTGTGTATCTTTATGGATAAGTATGTATCTTTATGTCTGTATGTATCTTTATGTATCTTTATGTATCTTTATGTATCTGTATGTATCTGTATGTATCTGTATGTATCTGTATGTATCTGTTTGTATCTGTATCTGTATGTATCTGTATGTATCTGTTTGTAGTATGTATCTGTATGTATCTGTATGTATCTGTATGTATCTGTATGTATCTGTATGTATCTGTATGTATCTGTATGTATCTGTATGTATCTGTATGTATCTGTATGTATCTGTATGTATCTCTATGTATCTGTATGTATCTGTATGTATCTGGATGTATCTATGTATCTGTATGTATCTGTATGTATCTGTATGTATCTCTATGTATCTCTATGTATCTGTATGTATCTGTATGTATCTGGATGTATCTGTATGTATCTGTATGTATCTTAATGTATCTGTATGTAGCGGTATGTATCTGTATGTATCTGTATGTATCTGAATGTATCTGTATGTATCTGCATGTATCTTTATGTATCTCTATGTATCTGTATGTATCTGTATGTATCTGGATGTATCTGTATGTATCTGTATGTATCTTTATGTATCTGTATGTAGCGGTATGTATCTGTATGTATCTGTATGTATCTGAATGTATCTGTATGTATCTGCATGTATCTTTATGTATCTTTATGTATCTTTATGTATCTGCATGTATCTGTATATATCTGTATTTATCTCTGTATGTATCTGTATGTATCTGTATGTATCTGTATGTATCTGTATGTATCTGTATGTATCTCTATGTATCTGTATGTATCTGTATGTATCTGGATGTATCTGTATGTATCTGTATGTATCTGAATGTATCTGTATGTATCTGTATGTATCTGTATGTATCCTTATGTATCTGTATGTATCTGTATGTATCTGTATGTATCTGTATGTATCTGTATGTATCTGTATGTATCTGTATGTATCTCTATGTATCTCTATGTATCTGTATGTATCTGTATGTATCTGGATGTATCTGTATGTATCTGTATGTATCTGTATGTATCTTTATGTATCTGTATGTAGCGGTATGTATCTGTATGTATCTGTATGTATCTGAATGTATCTGTATGTATCTGCATGTATCTTTATGTATCTTTATGTATCTTTATGTATCTGTATGTATCTGTATGTATCTGTATGTATCTGTATGTATCTGTATGTATCTGTATGTATATGTATGTATTTGTATGTATCTTTATGAATCTTTCTGTATCTGTATGTATCTTTATGTATCTTTATTTATCTTTATGTATCTTTATGTATCTGTATGTATCTGTATGTATCTGTATGTATCTGTATGTATCTGTATGTATCTGTATGTATTTGTATGTATCTGTATGTATCTGTGTGTATCTTTATGGATAAGTATGTATCTTTATGTCTGTATGTATCTTTATGTATCTTTATGTATCTTTATGTATCTTTATGTATCTGTATGTATCTGTATGTATCTGTATGTATCTGTATGTATCTGTATGTATCTGTTTGTATCTGTATCTGTATGTATCTGTATGTATCTGTTTGTAGTATGTATCTGTATGTATCTGTATGTATCTGTATGTATCTGTATGTATCTGTATGTATCTGTATGTATCTGTATGTATCTCTATGTATCTGTATGTATCTGTATGTATCTGTATGTATCTGGATGTATCTGTATGTATCTGTATGTATCTGTATGTATCTGTATGTATCTGTATGTATCTGTATGTATCTGTATGTATCTGTATGTATCTGTATGTATCTGTATGTATCTGTATGTATCTGTATGTATCTTTATGTATCTGTATGTAGCGGTATGTATCTGTATGTATCTGTATGTATCTGAATGTATCTGTATGTATCTGCATGTATCTTTATGTATCTTAATGTATCTGCATGTATCTGTATGTATCTGTATTATGTATCTGTATGTATCTGTATGTATCTGTATGTATCTGTATGTATCTGTATGTGTCAGTATGTATCTGTATGTATCTGTATGTATCTGTATGTATCTGAATGTATCTTTATGTATCTGTATGTAGCTGTATGTATCTGTATGTATCTGTATGTATCTGTATGTATCTGTATGTATCTGTATGTATCTGTATGTATCTGTATGTATCTGTATGTATCTTTATGTATCTTTATGTATCTGTATGTATCTGTATCTATCTGTATGTATCTGTATGTATCTAGAGGTATATGTATGTTTCTGTATGTATCTGTATGTATCTGTATGTGTCTGTTTGTATTTGTATGTATCTGGATGTATCTGTATGTATCTATATGTATCTGTATGTATCTGTATGTAGTATATATCTGTATGTATCTGTATGTATCTGTTTGTATCAATATGTATCTGTATATATCTCTATGTATCTGTATGTATCTGTATGTATCTGGATGTATCTGTATATATATGTATGTATCTGTATGTATCTGTATGTATCTGTATGGATAAGTATGTATCTTTATGTATCTTTATGTATCTGTATGTATCTGTATGTATCTGTATGTATCTGTATGTATCTGTATGTATTTGTATGTATGGATAAGTATGTATCTGTATGTATCTGTATGTATCTGTATGTATCTTTATGTATCTTTATGTATCTGTATGTATCTGTATGTATCTGTATGTATCTAGAGGTATATGTATGTTTCTGTATGTATCTGTATGTATCTGTATGTATCTGTATGTGTCTGTTTGTATTTGTATGTATCTGTTTGTATCTGTATGCATCTGTATGTATCTGTATGTATCTGTATGTATCTGTATGTATCTGAATGTATCTGTATGTATCTCTGTATGTATCTGGATGTATCTGTATGTGTCTGTATGTATCTGTTAGTATCTGTATGTATCTGTATGTATCTTTATGTATCTTTATGTATCTGTATGTATCTGTATGTATCTGTATGTATCTGTAGTATCTGTATGTATCTGTATGTATCTGTATGTATCTGTATGTATCTGTATGTATCTGTATGTATCTGTATGTATCTGTATGTATCTGTATGTATCTGTATGTATCTGTATGTATCGGTATGTATCTGTATGTATCTGTATGTATTTGAATGTATCTGTATGTATCTGCATGTATCTTAATGTATCTTTATGTATCTGTATGTATCTGTATGTATCTGTATGTATCTGTATGTATCTCTGTATGTATCTGTATGTATCTGTATGTATCTGTATGTATCTGTATGTATCTGTATGTATCTGTATGGATAAATATGTATCTGTATGTATCTGTATGTATCTGTATGTATCTGTATGTATCTTTATGTATCTTTATGTATCTGTATGTATCTGTATCTATCTGTATGTATCTAGAGGTATATGTATGTTTCTGTATGTATCTGTATGTGTCTGTTTGTATTTGTATGTATCTGTATGTATCTGTATGGATAAGTATGTATCTGTATGTATCTGTATGTATCTGTATGTATCTTTATGTATCTGTATGTATCTGTACGTATCTGTATGTATCTGTATGTATCTGTATGTATCTGTATGTATCTGTATGTATCTGTATGTATCTAGAGGTATCTGTATGTATCTGTATGTATCTGTATGTATCTGTATGTATCTGTATGGATAAATATGTATCTGTATGTATCTGTATGTATCTGTATGTATCTGTATGTATCTTTATGTATCTTTATGTATCTGTATGTATCTGTATCTATCTGTATGTATCTAGAGGTATATGTATGTTTCTGTATGTATCTGTATGTGTCTGTTTGTATTTGTATGTATCTGTATGTATCTGTATGGATAAGTATGTATCTGTATGTATCTGTATGTATCTGTATGTATCTCTATGTATCTCTATGTATCTGTATGTATCTGGATGTATCTGTATGTATATGTATGTATCTGTATGTATCTGTATGGATAAGTATGTATCTTTATGTATCTGTATGTATCTGTATATATCTGTATGTATCTGTATGTATCTTTGTTTGTATCTGTATGTATCTGTATATGTATGTATCTGTATCTGTATGTATCTGTATGTATCTGTATGTATCTGTATATATCTGTATGAATCTTTATGTATCTGTATGTAGCTGTATGTATCTGAATGTATCTGTATGTATCTCTGTATGTATCTGGATGTATCTGTATGTATCTGTATGTATCTGTATGTATCTGTATGTATCTGTATGTATCGGTATGTATCTGTATGTATCTTTATGTATCTGTATGTATCTGTATGTATCTGTATGTATCTGTATGTATCTGTATGTATCTTTATGTATCTGTATGTATCTCTATGTATCTGTATGTATCTGTATGTATCTGTATGTATCTGTATGTATCTGTATGTATCTGTATGTATCTGTATGTATCTGTATGTATCTGTATGTATCTGTATGTATCTGTATGTATCTGTATGTATCTGTATGTATCCTTATGTATCTGTATGTATCTGTATGTATCTGTATGTATCTGTATGTATCTGTATGTATCTGTATGTATCTCTATGTATCTGTATGTATCTGTATGTATCTGGATGTATCTGTATGTATCTGTATGTATCTGTATGCATCTTTATGTATCTGTATGTAGCGGTATGTATCTGTATGTATCTGTATGTATCTGAATGTATCTGTATGTATCTCCATGTATCTTTATGTATGTTTATGTATCTTTATGTATCTGCATGTATCTGTATGTATCTGTATTTATCTCTGTATGTATCTGTATGTATCTGTATGTATCTGTATGTATCTTTATGTATCTGTTTGTAGCTGTATGTATCTGTATGTATCTGTATGTATCTGTATGTATCTGTATGTATCTGTATGTATCTGTATGTATCTGTATGTATCTGTATGTATCTGTATGTATCTGTATGTATCTTTATGTATCTTTATGTATCTGTATGTATCTGTATGTATCTGTATGTATCTGTATGTATCTAGAGGTATATGTATGTTTCTGTATGTATCTGTATGTATCTGTATGTGTCTGTTTGTATTTGTATGTATCTGTATGTATCTGTATGGATAAGTATGTATCTGTATGTATCTGTATGAATCTGTATGTATCTGTATGTATCTGTATGTATCTCTGTTTGTATCTGTATGTATCTGTATCTGTATGTATCTGTATCTGTATGTATCTGTATCTGTATGTATCTGTATGTATCTGTATGTATCTGTATATATCTGTATGTATCTTTATGTATCTTTATGTATCTTTATGTATCTGTATGTATCTGTATGTATCTGTATGTATCTGTATGTATCTGTATGTATCTGTATGTATCTGTATGTATTTGTATGTATCTGTATGTATGTGTGTATCTTTATGGATAAGTATGTATCTTTATGTCTGTATGTATCTTTATGTATCTTTATGTATCTTTATGTATCTTTATGTATCTTTATGTATCTTTATGTATCTGTATGTATCTGTATGTATCTGTATGTATCTGTATGTATCTGTTTGTATCTGTATGTATCTGTATGTATCTGTATGTATCTGTATGTATCTGTTTGTAGTATGTATCTGTATGTATCTGTATGTATCTGTATGTATCTGTATGTATCTGTATGTATCTGTATGTATCTGTATGTATCTGTATGTATCTGTATGTATCTGTATGCATCTCTATGTATCTCTATGTATCTGTATGTATCTGTATGTATCTGGATGTATCTGTATGTATCTGTATGTATATGTATGTATCTGTATGTATCTGTATGTATCTGTATGTATCCTTATGTATCTGTATGTATCTGTATGTATCTGTATGTATCTGTATGTATCTGTATGTATCTCTATGTATCTCTATGTATCTGTATGTATCTGTATGTATCTGGATGTATCTGTATGTATCTGTATGTATCTGTATGTATCTTTATGTATCTGTATGTAGCGGTATGTATCTGTATGTATCTGTATGTATCTGAATGTATCTGTATGTATCTCCATGTATCTTTATGTATGTTTATGTATCTTTATGTATCTGCATGTATCTGTATGTATCTGTATTTATCTCTGTATGTATCTGTATGTATCTGTATGTATCTGTATGTATCTGTATGTATCTTTATGTATCTGTATGTATCTGTATGTATCTGTATGGATAAGTATGTATCTTCATGTGTCTTTATGTATCTTTATGTATCTGTATGTATCTGTATGTATCTAGAGGTATATGTATGTTTCTGTATGTATCTGTATGTATCTGTATGTGTCTGTTTGTATTTGTATGTATCTGTATGTATCTGTATGTATCTGTATGTATCTGGATGTATCTGTATGTATCTTTATGTATCTGTATGCATCTGTATGTATCTGTATCTGTATGTATCTGTATGTATCTGTATGTATCTGTATGTATCTCTATGTATCTCTATGTATCTGTATGTATCTGTATGTATCTGTATGTATCTGGATGTATCTGTATGTATCTGTATGTATCTGTATGTATCTTTATGTATCTTTATGTATCTGTATGTAGCGGTATGTATCTGTATGTATCTGTATGTATCTGAATGTATCTGTATGTATCTGCATGTATCTTTATGTATCTTTATGTATCTTTATGTATCTGCATGTATCTGTATGTATCTGTATGTATCTCTGTATGTATCTGTATGTATCTGTATGTATCTTCTGTATGTAGCTGTATGTATCTGTATGTATCTGTATGTATCTGTATGTATCTGTATGTATCTGTATGTATCTGTTTGTAGTATGTATCTGTATGTATCTGTATGTATCTGTATGTATCTGTATGTATCTGTTTGTATCTGTATGTATCTGTATGTATCTGTATGTATCTGTATGTATCTGTATGTATCTGTATGTATCTGTATGTATCTGTATGTATCTGTATGTATCTGTATGTATCTGTATGTATCTGTATTTATCTCTATGTATCTCTATGTATCTGTATGTATCTGTATGTATCTGGATGTATCTGTATGTATCTGTATGTATCTGTATGTATCTGTATGTATCTGTATGTATCCTTATGTATCTGTATGTATCTGTATGTATCTGTATGTATCTGTATGTATCTGTATGTATCTGTATGTATCTGTATGTATCTCTATGTATCTGTATGTATCTGTATGTATCTGGATGTATCTGTTTGTATCTGTATGTATCTGTATGCATCTTTATGTATCTGTATGTAGCGGTATGTATCTGTATGTATCTGTATGTATCTGAATGTATCTGTATGTATCTCCATGTATCTTTATGTATGTTTATGTATCTTTATGTATCTGCATGTATCTGTATGTATCTGTATTTATCTCTGTATGTATCTGTATGTATCTGTATGTATCTGTATGTATCTGTATGTATCTTTATGTATCTGTTTGTAGCTGTATGTATCTGTATGTATATGTATGTATCTGTATGTATCTGTATGTATCTGTATGTATCTGTATGTATCTGTATGTATCTGTATGTATCTGTATGTATCTGTATGTATCTTTATGTATCTTTATGTATCTGTATGTATCTGTATCTATCTGTATGTATCTGTATGTATCTAGAGGTATATGTATGTTTCTGTATGTATCTGTATGTATCTGTATGTGTCTGTTTGTATTTGTATGTATCTGTATGTATCTGTATGGATAAGTATGTATCTGTATGTATCTGTTTGAATCTGTATGTATCTGTATGTATCTGTATGTATCTCTGTTTGTATCTGTATGTATCTGTATCTGTATGTATCTGTATCTGTATGTATCTGTATCTGTATGTATCTGTATGTATCTGTATGTATCTGTATGTATCTGTATATATCTGTATGTATCTTTATGTATCTTTATGTATCTTTATGTATCTTTATGTATCTTTATGTATCTTTATGTATCTGTATGTATCTGTATGTATCTGTATGTATCTGTATGTATCTGTATGTATCTGTTTGTATCTGTATGTATCTGTGTGTATCTGTATGTATCTGTATGTATCTGTTTGTAGTATGTATCTGTATGTATCTGTATGTATCTGTATGTATCTGTATGTATCTGTATGTATCTGTATGTATCTGTATGTATCTGTATGTATCTGTATGTATCTGTATGTATCTGTATGTATCTCTATGTATCTTTATGTATCTCTATGTATCTGTATGTATCTGTATGTATCTGGATGTATCTGTATGTATCTGTATGTATCTGTATGTATCTGTATGTATCTGTATGTATCTGTATGTATCCTTATGTATCTGTATGTATCTGTATGTATCTGTATGTATCTGTATGTATCTGTATGTATCTCTATGTATCTCTATGTATCTGTATGTATCTGTATGTATCTGGATGTATCTGTATGTATCTGTATGTATCTGTATGTATCTTTATGTATCTGTATGTAGCGGTATGTATCTGTATGTATCTGTATGTATCTGAATGTATCTGTATGTATCTCCATGTATCTTTATGTATGTTTATGTATCTTTATGTATCTGCATGTATCTGTATGTATCTGTATGTATCTGTATGTATCTGTATGTATCTGTATGTATCTGTATGTATCTGTATGTATCTTTATGTATCTTTATGTATCTGTATGTATCTGTATCTATCTGTATGTATCTATATGTATCTAGAGGTATATGTATGTTTCTGTATGTATCTGTATGTATCTGTATGTGTCTGTTTGTATTTGTATGTATCTGTATGTATCTGTATGGATGAGTTTGTATCTGTATGTATCTGTATGTATCTGTATGTATCTGTATGTATCTCTGTTTGTATCTGTATGTATCTGTATCTGTATGTATCTGTATCTGTATGTATCTGTATGTATCTGTATGTATCTGTATGTATCTGTATGTATCTGTATATATCTGTATGTATCTTTATGTATCTTTATGTATCTGTATGTAGCTGTATGTATCTGAATGTATCTGTATGTATCTCTGTATGTATCTGGATGTATCTGTATGTATCTGTATGTATCTGTATGTATCTGTATGTATTAGTATGTATCTGTATGTATCTGTATGTATCTGTATGTATCTGTATGTATCTGTATGTATCTGTATGTATCTGTATGTATCTGTATGTATCTGTATGTATCTGTATGTATCTGTATGGATAAGTATGTATCTCTTTATGTATCTGTATGTATCTATATTTATCTTTATGTATCTTTATGTATCTTTATGTATCTGTATGTATCTGTTTGTATCTGTATGTATCTAGAGGTATATGTATGTTTCTGTATGTATCTGTATGTGTCTGTATGTATCTGTATGTATCTGTATGTATCTCTGTTTGTATCTGTATGTATCTGTATCTGTATGTATCTGTATCTGTATGTATCTGTATGTATCTGTATGTATCTGTATGTATCTGTATGTATCTGTATATATCTGTATGTATCTTTATGTATCTTTATGTATCTGTATGTAGCTGTATGTATCTTTATGTATCTGTATGTATCTGTATGTATCTGAATGTATCTGTATGTATCTCTGTATGTATCTGGATGTATCTGTATGTATCTGTATGTATCTGTTAGTATCTGTATGTATCTGTATGTATCTTTATGTATCTTTATGTATCTGTATGTATCTGTATGTATCTGTATGTATCTGTATGTATCTGTATGTATCTGTATGTATGGATAAGTATGTATCTGTATGTATCTGTATGTATCTGTATGTATCTTTATGTATCTTTATGTATCTGTATGTATCTGTATGTATCTGTATGTATCTAGAGGTATATGTATGTTTCTGTATGTATCTGTATGTATCTGTATGTGTCTGTTTGTATTTGTATGTATCTGTATGTATCTGTATGTATCTGTATGCATCTGTATGTATCTGTATGTATCTGTATGTATCTGAATGTATCTGTATGTATCTGTATGTATCTGTATGTATCTGTATGTATCTGTATGTATCTGTATGTATCTGTATGTATCTGTATGTATTTGTATGTATCTGTATGTATCTGTATGTATCTGTATGTATCTGTATGTATCTTTATGTCTGTATCTTTATGTATCTTTATGTATCTGTATGTATCTGTATGTATCTGTATGTATCTGTATGTATCTGTTTGTATCTGTATGTATCTGTATGTATCTGTATGTATCTGTATGTATCTGTTTGTAGTATGTATCTGTATGTATCTGTATGTATCTGTATGTATCTGTATGTATCTGTATGTATCTGTATGTATCTGTATGTATCTGTATGTATCTGTATGTATCTCTATGTATCTCTATGTATCTGTATGTATCTGTATGTATCTGGATGTATCTGTATGTATCTTTATGTATCTGTATGTATCTGTATGTATCTGTATGTATCTGTATGTATCTGTATGTATCTGTATGTATCTCTATGTATCTCTATGTATCTGTATGTATCTGTATGTATCTGGTTGTATCTGTATGTATCTGTATGTATCTGTATGTATCTTTATGTATCTTTATGTATCTGTATGTAGCGGTATGTATCTGTATGTATCTGTATGTATCTGAATGTATCTGTATGTATCTGCATGTATCTTTATGTATCTTTATGTATCTTTATGTATCTGCATGTATCTGTATGTATCTGTATGTATCTCTGTATGTATCTGTATGTATCTGTATGTATCTGTATGTATCTGTTTGTAGTATGTATCTGTATGTATCTGTATGTATCTGTATGTATCTGTATGTATCTGTATGTATCTGTATGTATCTGTATGTATCTGTATGTATCTGTATGTATCTGTATGTATCTGTATGCATCTCTATGTATCTCTATGTATCTGTATGTATCTGTATGTATCTGGATGTATCTGTATGTATCTGTATGTATCAGTATGTATCTGTATGTATCTGTATGTATCTGTATGTATCCTTATGTATCTGTATGTATCTGTATGTATCTGTATGTATCTGTATGTATCTGTATGTATCTCTATGTATCTCTATGTATCTGTATGTATCTGTATGTATCTGGATGTATCTGTATGTATCTGTATGTATCTGTATGTATCTTTATGTATCTGTATGTAGCGGTATGTATCTGTATGTATCTGTATGTATCTGAATGTATCTGTATGTATCTCCATGTATCTTTATGTATGTTTATGTATCTTTATGTATCTGCATGTATCTGTATGTATCTGTATTTATCTCTGTATGTATCTGTATGTATCTGTATGTATCTGTATGTATCTGTATGTATCTTTATGTATCTGTTTGTAGCTGTATGTATCTGTATGGATAAGTATGTATCTTCATGTGTCTTTATGTATCTTTATGTATCTGTATGTATCTGTATGTATCTAGAGGTATATGTATGTTTCTGTATGTATCTGTATGTATCTGTATGTGTCTGTTTGTATTTGTATGTATCTGTATGTATCTGTATGTATCTGTATGTATCTGTATGTATCTGTATGTATCTTTATGGATAAGTATGTATCTGTATGGATAAGTATGTATCTGTATGTATCTGTATGTATCTGTATGTATCTGTATGTATCTGTATGTATCTCTGTTTGTATCTGTATGTATCTGTATCTGTATGTATCTGTATCTGTATGTATCTGTATCTGTATGTATCTGTATGTATCTGTATGTATCTGTATGTATCTGTATATATCTGTATGTATCTTTATGTATCTTTATGTATCTTTATGTATCTGTATGTATCTGTATGTATCTGTATGTATCTGTATGTATCTGTATGTATCTGTATGTATTTGTATGTATCTGTATGTATCTGTGTGTATCTTTATGGATAAGTATGTATCTTTATGTCTGTATGTATCTTTATGTATCTTTATGTATCTTTATGTATCTTTATGTATCTTTATGTATCTTTATGTATCTGTATGTATCTGTATGTATCTGTATGTATCTGTATGTATCTGTTTGTATCTGTATGTATCTGTATGTATCTGTATGTATCTGTTTGTAGTATGTATCTGTATGTATCTGTATGTATCTGTATGTATCTGTATGTATCTGTATGTATCTGTATGTATCTGTATGTATCTGTATGTATCTGTATGTATCTGTATGTATCTCTATGTATCTTTATGTATCTCTATGTATCTGTATGTATCTGTATGTATCTGGATGTATCTGTATGTATCTGTATGTATCTGTATGTATCTGTATGTATCTGTATGTATCTGTATGTATCCTTATGTATCTGTATGTATCTGTATGTATCTGTATGTATCTGTATGTATCTGTATGTATCTGTATGTATCTCTATGTATCTCTATGTATCTGTATGTATCTGTATGTATCTGGATGTATCTGTATGTATCTGTATGTATCTGTATGTATCTTTATGTATCTGTATGTAGCGGTATGTATCTGTATGTATCTGTATGTATCTGAATGTATCTGTATGTATCTCCATGTATCTTTATGTATGTTTATGTATCTTTATGTATCTGCATGTATCTGTATGTATCTGTATGTATCTGTATGTATCTGTATGTATCTGTATGTATCTGTATGTATCTGTATGTATCTTTATGTATCTTTATGTATCTGTATGTATCTGTATCTATCTGTATGTATCTATATGTATCTAGAGGTATATGTATGTTTCTGTATGTATCTGTATGTATCTGTATGTGTCTGTTTGTATTTGTATGTATCTGTATGTATCTGTATGGATGAGTTTGTATCTGTATGTATCTGTATGTATCTGTATGTATCTCTGTTTGTATCTGTATGTATCTGTATCTGTATGTATCTGTATCTGTATGTATCTGTATGTATCTGTATGTATCTGTATGTATCTGTATGTATCTGTATATATCTGTATGTATCTTTATGTATCTTTATGTATCTGTATGTAGCTGTATGTATCTGTATGTATCTGTATGTATCTCTGTATGTATCTGGATGTATCTGTATGTATCTGTATGTATCTGTATGTATCTGTATGTATTTGTATGTATCTGTATGCATCTGTATGTATCTGTATGTATCTGTTTGTATCTGTATGTATCTGTATGTATCTGTATGTATCTGTATGTATCTGTATGTATCTGTATGTATCTGTATGGATAAGTATGTATCTCTTTATGTATCTGTATGTATCTATATTTATCTTTATGTATCTTTATGTATCTTTATGTATCTGTATGTATCTGTTTGTATCTGTATGTATCTGTATGTATCTGTATGTTTCTGTATGTATCTGTATGTATCTGTATGTATCTGTATGGATAAGTATGTATCTTCATGTGTCTTTATGTATCTTTATGTATCTGTATGTATCTGTATGTATCTAGAGGTATATGTATGTATCTGTATGTATCTGTATGTGTCTGTATGTATCTGTATGTATCTGTATGTATCTCTGTTTGTATCTGTATGTATCTGTATCTGTATGTATCTGTATCTGTATGTATCTGTATGTATCTGTATGTATCTGTATGTATCTGTATGTATCTGTATGTATCTGTATATATCTGTATGTATCTGTATGTATCTTTATGTATCTGTATGTAGCTGTATGTATCTTTATGTATCTGTATGTATCTGTATGTATCTGAATGTATCTGTATGTATCTCTGTATGTATCTGGATGTATCTGTATGTATCTGTATGTATCATTTAGTATCTGTATGTATCTGTATGTATCTTTATGTATCTTTATGTATCTGTATGTATCTGTATGTATCTGTATGTATCTGTATGTATCTGTATGTATCTGTATGTATGGATAAGTATGTATCTGTATGTATCTGTATGTATCTGTATGTATCTTTATGTATCTTTATGTATCTGTATGTATCTGTATGTATCTGTATGTATCTAGAGGTATATGTATGTTTCTGTATGTATCTGTATGTATCTGTATGTGTCTGTTTGTATTTGTATGTATCTGTATGTATCTGTATGTATCTGTATGCATCTGTATGTATCTGTATGTATCTGTATGTATCTGAATGTATCTGTATGTATCTGTATGTATCTGTATGTATCTGTATGTATCTGTATGTATCTGTATGTATCTGTATGTATCTGTATGTATTTGTATGTATCTGTATGTATCTGTATGTATCTTTATGGATAAGTATGTATCTTTATGTCTGTATCTTTATGTATCTTTATGTATCTGTATGTATCTGTATGTATCTGTATGTATCTGTATGTATCTGTTTGTATCTGTATGTATCTGTATGTATCTGTATGTATCTGTATGTATCTGTTTGTAGTATGTATCTGTATGTATCTGTATGTATCTGTATGTATCTGTATGTATCTGTATGTATCTGTATGTATCTGTATGTATCTGTATGTATCTCTATGTATCTCTATGTATCTGTATGTTTCTGTATGTATCTGTATGTATCTGTATGTATCTGTATGTATCTGTATGTATCTGTATGTATCTGTATGTATCTGTATGTATCTGTATGTATCTGTATGTATCTCTATGTATCTCTATGTATCTGTATGTATCTGTATGTATCTGGTTGTATCTGTATGTATCTGTATGTATCTGTATGTATCTTTATGTATCTTTATGTATCTGTATGTAGCGGTATGTATCTGTATGTATCTGTATGTATCTGAATGTATCTGTATGTATCTGCATGTATCTTTATGTATCTTTATGTATCTTTATGTATCTGCATGTATCTGTATGTATCTGTATGTATCTCTGTATGTATCTGTATGTATCTGTATGTATCTTTATATATCTGTATGTAGCTGTATGTATCTGTATGTATCTGTATGTATCTGTATGTATCTGTATGTATCTGTATGTATCTGTATGTATCTGTATGTATCTGTATGTATCTGTATGTATCTGTATGTATCTGTATGTATCTGTATGTATCTGTATGTATCTGTATGCATCTGTATGTATCTGTATGTATCTGTTTGTATCTGTATGTATCTGTATGAATCTGTATGTATCTGTATGTATCTGTATGTATCTGTATGTATCTGTATGGATAAGTATGTATCTCTTTATGTATCTGTATGTATCTATATTTATCTTTATGTATCTTTATGTATCTTTATGTATCTTTATGTATCTTTATGTATCTGTATGTATCTGTATGTATCTGTATGTATCTGTATGTATCTAGAGGTATATGTATGTTTCTGTATGTATCTGTATGTATCTGTATGTGTCTGTTTGTATTTGTATGTATCTGTATGTATCTGTATGTATCTGTATGCATCTGTATGTATCTGTATGTATCTGTATGTATCTGAATGTATCTGTATGTATCTGTATGTATCTGTATGTATCTGTATGTATCTGTATGTATCTGTATGTATCTGTATGTATCTGTATGTATTTGTATGTATCTGTATGTATCTGTATGTATCTCTATGTATCTTTATGTATCTCTATGTATCTGTATGTATCTGTATGTATCTGGATGTATCTGTATGTATCTGTATGTATCTGTATGTATCTGTATGTATCTGTATGTATCTGTATGTATCCTTATGTATCTGTATGTATCTGTATGTATCTGTATGTATCTGTATGTATCTGTATGTATCTCTATGTATCTCTATGTATCTGTATGTATCTGTATGTATCTGGATGTATCTGTATGTATCTGTATGTATCTGTATGTATCTGTATGTATCTTTATGTATCTGTATGTAGCGGTATGTATCTGTATGTATCTGTATGTATCTGAATGTATCTGTATGTATCTCCATGTATCTTTATGTATGTTTATGTATCTTTATGTATCTGCATGTATCTGTATGTATCTGTATGTATCTGTATGTATCTGTATGTATCTGTATGTATCTGTATGTATCTGTATGTATCTTTATGTATCTTTATGTATCTGTATGTATCTGTATCTATCTGTATGTATCTATATGTATCTAGAGGTATATGTATGTTTCTGTATGTATCTGTATGTATCTGTATGTGTCTGTTTGTATTTGTATGTATCTGTATGTATCTGTATGGATGAGTTTGTATCTGTATGTATCTGTATGTATCTGTATGTATCTCTGTTTGTATCTGTATGTATCTGTATCTGTATGTATCTGTATCTGTATGTATCTGTATGTATCTGTATGTATCTGTATGTATCTGTATGTATCTGTATATATCTGTATGTATCTTTATGTATCTTTATGTATCTGTATGTAGCTGTATGTATCTGAATGTATCTGTATGTATCTCTGTATGTATCTGGATGTATCTGTATGTATCTGTATGTATCTGTATGTATCTGTATGTATTTGTATGTATCTGTATGTATCTGTATGTATCTGTATGTATCTGTTTGTATCTGTATGTATCTGTATGAATCTGTATGTATCTGTATGTATCTGTATGTATCTGTATGTATCTGTATGGATAAGTATGTATCTCTTTATGTATCTGTATGTATCTATATTTATCTTTATGTATCTTTATGTATCTTTATGTATCTGTATGTATCTGTTTGTATCTGTATGTATCTGTATGTATCTGTATGTATCTGTATGTATCTGTATGTATCTGTATGTATCTGTATGGATAAGTATGTATCTTCATGTGTCTTTATGTATCTGTATGTATCTGTATGTATCTGTATGTATCTAGAGGTATATGTATGTTTCTGTATGTATCTGTATGTGTCTGTATGTATCTGTATGTATCTGTATGTATCTCTGTTTGTATCTGTATGTATCTGTATCTGTATGTATCTGTATCTGTATGTATCTGTATGTATCTGTATGTATCTGTATGTATCTGTATGTATCTGTATATATCTGTATGTATCTTTATGTATCTTTATGTATCTGTATGTAGCTGTATGTATCTTTATGTATCTGTATGTATCTGTATGTATCTGAATGTATCTGTATGTATCTCTGTATGTATCTGGATGTATCTGTATGTATCTGTATGTATCTGTTAGTATCTGTATGTATCTGTATGTATCTTTATGTATCTTTATGTATCTGTATGTATCTGTATGTATCTGTATGTATCTGTATGTATCTGTATGTATCTGTATGTATGGATAAGTATGTATCTGTATGTATCTGTATGTATCTGTATGTATCTGTATGTATCTTTATGTATCTGTATGTATCTGTATGTATCTGTATGTATCTAGAGGTATATGTATGTTTCTGTATGTATCTGTATGTATCTGTATGTGTCTGTTTGTATTTGTATGTATCTGTATGTATCTGTATGTATCTGTATGCATCTGTATGTATCTGTATGTATCTGTATGTATCTGAATGTATCTGTATGTATCTGTATGTATCTGTATGTATCTGTATGTATCTGTATGTATCTGTATGTATCTGTATGTATCTGTATGTATCTGTATGTATCTGTATGTATCTGTATGTATCTTTATGGATAAGTATGTATATTTATGTCTGTATCTTTATGTATCTTTATGTATCTGTATGTATCTGTATGTATCTGTATGTATCTGTATGTATCTGTATGTATCTGTATGTATCTGTATGTATCTGTATGTATCTGTATGTATCTGTTTGTAGTATGTATCTGTATGTATCTGTATGTATCTGTATGTATCTGTATGTATCTGTATGTATCTGTATGTATCTGTATGTATCTCTATGTATCTCTATGTATCTGTATGTATCTGTATGTATCTGGATGTATCTGTATGTATCTTTATGTATCTGTATGTATCTGTATGTATCTGTATGAATCTGTATGTATCTGTATGTATCTGTATGTATCTGTATGTATCTCTATGTATCTCTATGTATCTGTATGTATCTGTATGTATCTGGTTGTATCTGTATGTATCTGTATGTATCTGTATGTATCTTTATGTATCTTTATGTATCTGTATGTAGCGGTATGTATCTGTATGTATCTGTATGTATCTGAATGTATCTGTATGTATCTGCATGTATCTTTATGTATCTTTATGTATCTTTATGTATCTGCATGTATCTGTATGTATCTGTATGTATCTCTGTATGTATCTGTATGTATCTGTATGTATCTGTATGTATCTGTTTGTAGTATGTATCTGTATGTATCTGTATGTATCTGTATGTATCTGTATGTATCTGTATGTATCTGTATGTATCTGTATGTATCTGTATGTATCTGTATGTATCTGTATGTATCTGTATGCATCTCTATGTATCTCTATGTATCTGTATGTATCTGTATGTATCTGGATGTATCTGTATGTATCTGTATGTATCTGTATGTATCTGTATGTATCTGTATGTATCTGTATGTATCTTTATGTATCTGTATGTATCTGTATGTATCTGTATGTATCTGTATGTATCTGTATGTATCTCTATGTATCTCTATGTATCTGTATGTATCTGTATGTATCTGGATGTATCTGAATGTATCTGTATGTATCTGTATGTATCTTTATGTATCTGTATGTAGCGGTATGTATCTGTATGTATCTGTATGTATCTGAATGTATCTGTATGTATCTCCATGTATCTTTATGTATGTTTATGTATCTTTATGTATCTGCATGTATCTGTATGTATCTGTATGTATCTCTGTATGTATCTGTATGTATCTGTATGTATCTGTATGTATCTGTATGTATCTTTATGGATAAGTATGTATCTTTATGTATCTCTGTATGTATCTGGATGTATGTATCTGTTTGTAGTATGTATCTGTATGTATCTGTATGTATCTGTATGTATCTGTATGTATCTGTATGTATCTGTATGTCTCTGTATGTATCTGTATGTATCTGTATGTATCTGTATGTATCTGTATGTATCTGTATGTATCTGTATGTATCTCTATGTATCTCTATGTATCTGTATGTATCTGTATGTATCTGGATGTATCTGTATGTATCTTTATGTATCTGTATGCATCTGTATGTATCTGTATGTATCTGTATGTATCTGTATGTATCTGTATGTATCTGTATGTATCTGTTTGTATCTCTATGTATCTCTATGTATCTGTATGTATCTGTATGTATCTGGATGTATCTGTATGTATCTTTATGTATCTGTATGTATCTGTATGTATCTGTATGTATCTGTTTGTATCTGTATGTATCTGTATCTGTATGTATCTGTATGTATCTGTATGTATCTGTATGTATCTGTATGTATCTTTATGGATAAGTATGTATCTTTATGTCTGTATGTATCTTTATGTATCTGAATGTATCTGTATGTATCTCTGTATGTATCTGGATGTATGTATCTGTTTGTAGTATGTATCTGTATGTATCTGTATGTATCTGTATGTATCTGTATGTATCTGTATGTATCTGTATGTATCTGTATGTATCTGTATGTATCTGTATGTATCTGTATGTATCTGTATGTATCTCTATGTATCTCTATGTATCTGTATGTATCTGTATGTATCTGGTTGTATCTGTATGTATCTGTATGTATCTGTATGTATCTTTATGTATCTTTATGTATCTGTATGTAGCGGTATGTATCTGTATGTATCTGTATGTATCTGAATGTATCTGTATGTATCTGCATGTATCTTTATGTATCTTTATGTATCTTTATGTATCTGCATGTATCTGTATGTATCTGTATGTATCTCTGTATGTATCTGTATGTATCTGTATGTATCTTTATATATCTGTATGTAGCTGTATGTATCTGAATGTATCTGTATGTATCTGTATGTATCTGTATGTATCTGTATGTATCTGTATGTATCTCTGTTTGTATCTGTATGTATCTGTATCTGTATGTATCTGTATCTGTATGTATCTGTATGTATCTGTATGTATCTGTATGTATCTGTATGTATCTGTATGTATCTGTATGTATCTGTATATATCTGTATGTATCTTTATGTATCTTTATGTATCTGTATGTAGCTGTATGTATCTTTATGTATCTGTATGTATCTGTATGTATCTGAATGTATCTGTATGTATCTCTGTATGTATCTGGATGTATCTGTATGTATCTGTATGTATCATTTAGTATCTGTATGTATCTGTATGTATCTTTATGTATCTTTATGTATCTGTATGTATCTGTATGTATCTGTATGTATCTGTATGTATCTGTATGTATCTGTATGTATGGATAAGTATGTATCTGTATGTATCTGTATGTATCTGTATGTATCTTTATGTATCTTTATGTATCTGTATGTATCTGTATGTATCTGTATGTATCTAGAGGTATATGTATGTTTCTGTATGTATCTGTATGTATCTGTATGTGTCTGTTTGTATTTGTATGTATCTGTATGTATCTGTATGTATCTGTATGCATCTGTATGTATCTGTATGTATCTGTATGTATCTGAATGTATCTGTATGTATCTGTATGTATCTGTATGTATCTGTATGTATCTGTATGTATCTGTATGTATCTGTATGTATCTGTATGTATTTGTATGTATCTGTATGTATCTGTATGTATCTTTATGGATAAGTATGTATCTTTATGTCTGTATCTTTATGTATCTTTATGTATCTGTATGTATCTGTATGTATCTGTATGTATCTGTATGTATCTGTTTGTATCTGTATGTATCTGTATGTATCTGTATGTATCTGTATGTATCTGTTTGTAGTATGTATCTGTATGTATCTGTATGTATCTGTATGTATCTGTATGTATCTGTATGTATCTGTATGTATCTGTATGTATCTGTATGTATCTGTATGTATCTCTATGTATCTCTATGTATCTGTATGTTTCTGTATGTATCTGGATGTATCTGTATGTATCTTTATGTATCTGTATGTATCTGTATGTATCTGTATGTATCTGTATGTATCTGTATGTATCTGTATGTATCTCTATGTATCTGTATGTATCTGTATGTATCTGTATGTATCTGGTTGTATCTGTATGTATCTGTATGTATCTGTATGTATCTTTATGTATCTTTATGTATCTGTATGTAGCGGTATGTATCTGTATGTATCTGTATGTATCTGAATGTATCTGTATGTATCTGCATGTATCTTTATGTATCTTTATGTATCTTTATGTATCTGCATGTATCTGTATGTATCTGTATGTATCTCTGTATGTATCTGTATGTATCTGTATGTATCTTTATATATCTGTATGTAGCTGTATGTATCTGTATGTATCTGTATGTATCTGTATGTATCTGTATGTATCTGTATGTATCTGTATGTATCTGTATGTATCTGTATGTATCTGTATGTATCTGTATGTATCTGTATGTATCTGTATGTATCTGTATGTATCTGTATGCATCTGTATGTATCTGTATGTATCTGTTTGTATCTGTATGTATCTGTATGAATCTGTATGTATCTGTATGTATCTGTATGTATCTGTATGTATCTGTATGGATAAGTATGTATCTCTTTATGTATCTGTATGTATCTGTATGTATCTTTATGTATCTTTATGTATCTTTATGTATCTTTATGTATCTTTATGTATCTTTATGTATCTGTATGTATCTGTATGTATCTGTATGTATCTGTATGTATCTAGAGGTATATGTATGTTTCTGTATGTATCTGTATGTATCTGTATGTGTCTGTTTGTATTTGTATGTATCTGTATGTATCTGTATGTATCTGTATGTATCTGTATGTATCTGTATGTATCTGTATGTATCTGAATGTATCTGTATGTATCTGTATGTATCTGTATGTATCTGTATGTATCTGTATGTATCTGTATGTATCTGTATGTATCTGTATGTATTTGTATGTATCTGTATGTATCTGTATGTATCTCTATGTATCTTTATGTATCTTTATGTATCTGTATGTATCTGTATGTATCTGGATGTATCTGTATGTATCTGTATGTATCTGTATGTATCTGTATGTATCTGTATGTATCTGTATGTATCCTTATGTATCTGTATGTATCTGTATGTATCTGTATGTATCTGTATGTATCTGTATGTATCTCTATGTATCTCTATGTATCTGTATGTATCTGTATGTATCTGGATGTATCTGTATGTATCTGTATGTATCTGTATGTATCTTTATGTATCTGTATGTAGCGGTATGTATCTGTATGTATCTGTATGTATCTGAATGTATCTGTATGTATCTCCATGTATCTTTATGTATGTTTATGTATCTTTATGTATCTGCATGTATCTGTATGTATCTGTATGTATCTGTATGTATCTGTATGTATCTGTATGTATCTGTATGTATCTTTATGTATCTTTATGTATCTGTATGTATCTGTATCTATCTGTATGTATCTATATGTATCTAGAGGTATATGTATGTTTCTGTATGTATCTGTATGTATCTGTATGTGTCTGTTTGTATTTGTATGTATCTGTATGTATCTGTATGGATGAGTTTGTATCTGTATGTATCTGTATGTATCTGTATGTATCTCTGTTTGTATCTGTATGTATCTGTATCTGTATGTATCTGTATCTGTATGTATCTGTATGTATCTGTATGTATCTGTATGTATCTGTATGTATCTGTATATATCTGTATGTATCTTTATGTATCTTTATGTATCTGTATGTAGCTGTATGTATCTGAATGTATCTGTATGTATCTCTGTATGTATCTGGATGTATCTGTATGTATCTGTATGTATCTGTATGTATCTGTATGTATTTGTATGTATCTGTATGTATCTGTATGTATCTGTATGTATCTGTTTGTATCTGTATGTATCTGTATGAATCTGTATGTATCTGTATGTATCTGTATGTATCTGTATGTATCTGTATGGATAAGTATGTATCTCTTTATGTATCTGTATGTATCTATATTTATCTTTATGTATCTTTATGTATCTTTATGTATCTGTATGTATCTGTTTGTATCTGTATGTATCTGTATGTATCTGTATGTTTCTGTATGTATCTGTATGTATCTGTATGTATCTGTATGGATAAGTATGTATCTTCATGTGTCTTTATGTATCTTTATGTATCTGTATGTATCTGTATGTATCTAGAGGTATATGTATGTATCTGTATGTATCTGTATGTATCTGTATGTATCTGTATGTATCTGTATGTATCTCTGTTTGTATCTGTATGTATCTGTATCTGTATGTATCTGTATCTGTATGTATCTGTATGTATCTGTATGTATCTGTATGTATCTGTATGTATCTGTATATATCTGTATGTATCTTTATGTATCTTTATGTATCTGTATGTAGCTGTATGTATCTTTATGTATCTGTATGTATCTGTATGTATCTGAATGTATCTGTATGTATCTCTGTATGTATCTGGATGTATCTGTATGTATCTGTATGTATCTGTATGGATGAGTTTGTATCTGTATGTATCTTTATGTATCTTTATGTATCTGTATGTATCTGTATGTATCTGTATGTATCTGTATGTATCTGTATGTATCTGTATGTATGGATAAGTATGTATCTGTATGTATCTGTATGTATCTGTATGTATCTTTATGTATCTTTATGTATCTGTATGTATCTGTATGTATCTGTATGTATCTAGAGGTATATGTATGTTTCTGTATGTATCTGTATGTATCTGTATGTGTCTGTTTGTATTTGTATGTATCTGTATGTATCTGTATGTATCTGTATGTATCTGTATGTATCTGTATGTATCTGTATGTATCTGAATGTATCTGTATGTATCTGTATGTATCTGTATGTATCTGTATGTATCTGTATGTATCTGTATGTATCTGTATGTATCTGTATGTATTTGTATGTATCTGTATGTATCTGTATGTATCTTTATGGATAAGTATGTATATTTATGTCTGTATCTTTATGTATCTTTATGTATCTGTATGTATCTGTATGTATCTGTATGTATCTGTATGTATCTGTATGTATCTGTATGTATCTGTATGTATCTGTATGTATCTGTATGTATCTGTTTGTAGTATGTATCTGTATGTATCTGTATGTATCTGTATGTATCTGTATGTATCTGTATGTATCTGTATGTATCTGTATGTATCTCTATGTATCTCTATGTATCTGTATGTATCTGTATGTATCTGGATGTATCTGTATGTATCTTTATGTATCTGTATGTATCTGTATGTATCTGTATGAATCTGTATGTATCTGTATGTATCTGTATGTATCTCTATGTATCTCTATGTATCTGTATGTATCTGTATGTATCTGGTTGTATCTGTATGTATCTGTATGTATCTGTATGTATCTTTATGTATCTTTATGTATCTGTATGTAGCGGTATGTATCTGTATGTATCTGTATGTATCTGAATGTATCTGTATGTATCTGCATGTATCTTTATGTATCTTTATGTATCTTTATGTATCTGCATGTATCTGTATGTATCTGTATGTATCTCTGTATGTATCTGTATGTATCTGTATGTATCTGTATGTATCTGTTTGTAGTATGTATCTGTATGTATCTGTATGTATCTGTATGTATCTGTATGTATCTGTATGTATCTGTATGTATCTGTATGTATCTGTATGTATCTGTATGTATCTGTATGTATCTGTATGTATCTGTATGCATCTCTATGTATCTCTATGTATCTGTATGTATCTGTATGTATCTGGATGTATCTGTATGTATCTGTATGTATCTGTATGTATCTGTATGTATCTGTATGTATCTGTATGTATCCTTATGTATCTGTATGTATCTGTATGTATCTGTATGTATCTGTATGTATCTGTATGTATCTCTATGTATCTCTATGTATCTGTATGTATCTGTATGTATCTGGATGTATCTGAATGTATCTGTATGTATCTGTATGTATCTTTATGTATCTGTATGTAGCGGTATGTATCTGTATGTATCTGTATGTATCTGAATGTATCTGTATGTATCTCCATGTATCTTTATGTATGTTTATGTATCTTTATGTATCTGCATGTATCTGTATGTATCTGTATTTATCTCTGTATGTATCTGTATGTATCTGTATGTATCTGTATGTATCTGTATGTATCTTTATGGATAAGTATGTATCTTTATGTATCTCTGTATGTATCTGGATGTATGTATCTGTTTGTAGTATGTATCTGTATGTATCTGTATGTATCTGTATGTATCTGTATGTATCTGTATGTATCTGTATGTCTCTGTATGTATCTGTATGTATCTGTATGTATCTGTATGTATCTGTATGTATCTGTATGTATCTGTATGTATCTCTATGTATCTCTATGTATCTGTATGTATCTGTATGTATCTGGATGTATCTGTATGTATCTTTATGTATCTGTATGCATCTGTATGTATCTGTATGTATCTGTATGTATCTGTATGTATCTGTATGTATCTGTATGTATCTGTTTGTATCTCTATGTATCTCTATGTATCTGTATGTATCTGTATGTATCTGGATGTATCTGTATGTATCTTTATGTATCTGTATGTATCTGTATGTATCTGTATGTATCTGTTTGTATCTGTATGTATCTGTATCTGTATGTATCTGTATGTATCTGTATGTATCTGTATGTATCTGTATGTATCTTTATGGATAAGTATGTATCTTTATGTCTGTATGTATCTTTATGTATCTGAATGTATCTGTATGTATCTCTGTATGTATCTGGATGTATGTATCTGTTTGTAGTATGTATCTGTATGTATCTGTATGTATCTGTATGTATCTGTATGTATCTGTATGTATCTGTATGTATCTGTATGTATCTGTATGTATCTGTATGTATCTGTATGTATCTCTATGTATCTCTATGTATCTGTATGTATCTGTATGTATCTGGATGTATCTGTATGTATCTGTATGTATCTGTATGTATCTTTATGTATCTTTATGTAACTGTATGTAGCGGTATGTATCTGTATGTATCTGTATGTATCTGAATGTATCTGTATGTATCTGCATGTATCTTTATGTATCTTTATGTATCTTTATGTATCTGCATGTATCTGTATGTATCTGTATGTATCTCTGTATGTATCTGTATGTATCTGTATGTATCTTCTGTATGTAGCTGTATGTATCTGTATGTATCTGTATGTATCTGTATGTATCTGTATGTATCTGTATGTATCTGTTTGTAGTATGTATCTGTATGTATCTGTATGTATCTGTATGTATCTGTATGTATCTGTTTGTATCTGTATGTATCTGTATGTATCTGTATGTATCTGTATGTATCTGTATGTATCTGTATGTATCTGTATGTATCTGTATGTATCTGTATGTATCTGTATGTATCTGTATGTATCTCTATGTATCTCTATGTATCTGTATGTATCTGTATGTATCTGGATGTATCTGTATGTATCTGTATGTATCTGTATGTATCTGTATGTATCTGTATGTATCCTTATGTATCTGTATGTATCTGTATGTATCTGTATGTATCTGTATGTATCTGTATGTATCTGTATGTATCTCTATGTATCTCTATGTATCTGTATGTATCTGTATGTATCTGGATGTATCTGTATGTATCTGTATGTATCTGTATGCATCTTTATGTATCTGTATGTAGCGGTATGTATCTGTATGTATCTGTATGTATCTGAATGTATCTGTATGTATCTCCATGTATCTTTATGTATGTTTATGTATCTTTATGTATCTGCATGTATCTGTATGTATCTGTATTTATCTCTGTATGTATCTGTATGTATCTGTATGTATCTGTATGTATCTGTATGTATCTTTATGTATCTGTTTGTAGCTGTATGTATCTGTATGTATATGTATGTATCTGTATGTATCTGTATGTATCTGTATGTATCTGTATGTATCTGTATGTATCTGTATGTATCTGTATGTATCTGTATGTATCTTTATGTATCTTTATGTATCTGTATGTATCTGTATCTATCTGTATGTATCTGTATGTATCTAGAGGTATATGTATGTTTCTGTATGTATCTGTATGTATCTGTATGTGTCTGTTTGTATTTGTATGTAACTGTATGTATCTGTATGGATAAGTATGTATCTGTATGTATCTGTATGAATCTGTATGTATCTGTATGTATCTGTATGTATCTCTGTTTGTATCTGTATGTATCTGTATCTGTATGTATATGTATCTGTATGTATCTGTATCTGTATGTATCTGTATGTATCTGTATGTATCTGTATGTATCTGTATATATCTGTATGTATCTTTATGTATCTTTATGTATCTTTATGTATCTGTATGTATCTGTATGTATCTGTATGTATCTGTATGTATCTGTATGTATCTGTATGTATTTGTATGTATCTGTATGTATCTGTGTGTATCTTTATGGATAAGTATGTATCTTTATGTCTGTATGTATCTTTATGTATCTTTATGTATCTTTATGTATCTTTATGTATCTTTATGTATCTTTATGTATCTTTATGTATCTGTATGTATCTGTATGTATCTGTATGTATCTGTATGTATCTGATTGTATCTGTATGTATCTGTATGTATCTGTATGTATCTGTATGTATCTGTTTGTAGTATGTATCTGTATGTATCTGTATGTATCTGTATGTATCTGTATGTATCTGTATGTATCTGTATGTATCTGTATGTATCTGTATGTATCTGTATGTATCTGTATGTATCTCTATGTATCTTTATGTATCTCTATGTATCTGTATGTATCTGTATGTATCTGGATGTATCTGTATGTATCTGTATGTATCTGTATGTATCTGTATGTATCTGTATGTATCTGTATGTATCTTTATGTATCTGTATGTATCTGTATGTATCTGTATGTATCTGTATGTATCTCTATGTATCTCTATGTATCTGTATGTATCTGTATGTATCTGGATGTATCTGTATGTATCTGTATGTATCTGTATGTATCTTTATGTATCTGTATGTAGCGGTATGTATCTGTATGTATCTGTATGTATCTGAATGTATCTGTATGTATCTCCATGTATCTTTATGTATGTTTATGTATCTTTATGTATCTGCATGTATCTGTATGTATCTGTATGTATCTGTATGTATCTGTATGTATCTGTATGTATCTGTATGTATCTGTATGTATCTTTATGTATCTTTATGTATATGTATGTATCTGTATCTATCTGTATGTATCTATATGTATCTAGAGGTATATGTATGTTTCTGTATGTATCTGTATGTATCTGTATGTGTCTGTTTGTATTTGTATGTATCTGTATGTATCTGTATGGATGAGTTTGTATCTGTATGTATCTGTATGTATCTGTATGTATCTCTGTTTGTATCTGTATGTATCTGTATCTGTATGTATCTGTATCTGTATGTATCTGTATGTATCTGTATGTATCTGTATGTATCTGTATGTATCTGTATATATCTGTATGTATCTTTATGTATCTTTATGTATCTGTATGTAGCTGTATGTATCTGAATGTATCTGTATGTATCTCTGTATGTATCTGGATGTATCTGTATGTATCTGTATGTATCTGTATGTATCTGTATGTATTTGTATGTATCTGTATGTATCTGTATGTATCTGTATGTATCTGTATGTATCTGTATGTATCTGTATGTATCTGTATGTATCTGTATGTATCTGTATGTATCTGTATGTATCTGTATGGATAAGTATGTATCTCTTTATGTATCTGTATGTATCTATATTTATCTTTATGTATCTTTATGTATCTGTATGTATCTGTTTGTATCTGTATGTATCTGTATGTATCTGTATGTTTCTGTATGTATCTGTATGTATCTGTATGTATCTGTATGGATAAGTATGTATCTTCATGTGTCTTTATGTATCTTTATGTATCTGTATGTATCTGTATGTATCTAGAGGTATATGTATGTTTCTGTATGTATCTGTATGTGTCTGTATGTATCTGTATGTATCTGTATGTATCTCTGTTTGTATCTGTATGTATCTGTATCTGTATGTATCTGTATCTGTATGTATCTGTATGTATCTGTATGTATCTGTATGTATCTGTATGTATCTGTATATATCTGTATGTATCTTTATGTATCTTTATGTATCTGTATGTAGCTGTATGTATCTTTATGTATCTGTATGTATCTGTATGTATCTGAATGTATCTGTATGTATCTCTGTATGTATCTGGATGTATCTGTATGTATCTGTATGTATCTGTTTGTATCTGTATGTATCTGTATGTATCTTTATGTATCTTTATGTATCTGTATGTATCTGTATGTATCTGTATGTATCTGTATGTATCTGTATGTATCTGTATGTATGGATAAGTATGTATCTGTATGTATCTGTATGTATCTGTATGTATCTTTATGTATCTTTATGTATCTGTATGTATCTGTATGTATCTGTATGTATCTAGAGGTATATGTATGTTTCTGTATGTATCTGTATGTATCTGTATGTGTCTGTTTGTATTGGTATGTATCTGTATGTATCTGTATGTATCTGTATGCATCTGTATGTATCTGTATGTATCTGTATGTATCTGTATGTATCTGTATGTATCTGTATGTATCTGTATGTATCTGTATGTATCTGTATGTATCTGTATGTATCTGTATGTATCTGTATGTATTTGTATGTATCTGTATGTATCTGTATGTATCTTTATGGATAAGTATGTATCTTTATGTCTGTATCTTTATGTATCTTTATGTATCTGTATGTATCTGTATGTATCTGTATGTATCTGTATGTATCTGTATGTATCTGTATGTATCTGTATGTATCTGTATGTATCTGTATGTATCTGTTTGTAGTATGTATCTGTATGTATCTGTATGTATCTGTATGTATCTGTATGTATCTGTATGTATCTGTATGTATCTGTATGTATCTGTATGTATCTCTATGTATCTCTATGTATCTGTATGTATCTGTATGTATCTGGATGTATCTGTATGTATCTTTATGTATCTGTATGTATCTGTATGTATCTGTATGTATCTGTATGTATCTGTATGTATCTGTATGTATCTCTATGTATCTCTATGTATCTGTATGTATCTGTATGTATCTGGTTGTATCTGTATGTATCTGTATGTATCTGTATGTATCTTTATGTATCTTTATGTATCTGTATGTAGCGGTATGTATCTGTATGTATCTGTATGTATCTGAATGTATCTGTATGTATCTGCATGTATCTTTATGTATCTTTATGTATCTTTATGTATCTGCATGTATCTGTATGTATCTGTATGTATCTCTGTATGTATCTGTATGTATCTGTATGTATCTTTATATATCTGTATGTAGCTGTATGTATCTGTATGTATCTGTATGTATCTGTATGTATCTGTATGTATCTGTATGTATCTGTATGTATCTGTATGTATCTGTATGTATCTGTATGTATCTGTATGTATCTGTATGTATCTGTATGTATCTGTATGCATCTGTATGTATCTGTATGTATCTGTATGTATCTGAATGTATCTGTATGTATCTGTATGTATCTGTATGTATCTGTATGTATCTGTATGTATCTGTATGTATTTGTATGTATCTGTATGTATCTGTATGTATCTTTATGGATAAGTATGTATCTTTATGTCTGTATCTTTATGTATCTTTATGTATCTTTATGTATCTGTATGTATCTGTATGTATCTGTATGTATCTGTATGTATCTAGAGGTATATGTATGTTTCTGTATGTATCTGTATGTATCTGTATGTGTCTGTTTGTATTTGTATGTATCTGTATGTATCTGTATGTATCTGTATGTATCTGTATGTATCTGTATGTATCTGTATGTATCTGAATGTATCTGTATGTATCTGTATGTATCTGTATGTATCTGTATGTATCTGTATGTATCTGTATGTATCTGTATGTATCTGTATGTATTTGTATGTATCTGTATGTATCTGTATGTATCTTTATGGATAAGTATGTATCTTTATGTCTGTATCTTTATGTATCTTTATGTATCTTTATGTATCTGTATGTATCTGTATGTATCTGTATGTATCTGTATGTATCTGTTTGTATCTGTATGTATCTGTATGTATCTGTATGTATCTGTTTGTAGTATGTATCTGTATGTATCTGTATGTATCTGTATGTATCTGTATGTATCTGTATGTATCTGTATGTATCTGTATGTATATGTATGTATCTCTATGTATCTCTATGTATCTGTATGTATCTGTATGTATCTGGATGTATCTGTATGTATCTTTATGTATCTTTATGTATCTGTATGTATCTGTATCTATCTGTATGTATCTGTATGTATCTAGAGGTATATGTATGTTTCTGTATGTATCTGTATGTGTCTGTTTGTATTTGTATGTATCTGTATGTATCTGTATGGATAAGTATGTATCTGTATGTATCTGTATGTATCTGTATGTATCTGTATGTATCTGTATGTATCTCTGTTTGTATCTGTATGTATCTGTATCTGTATGTATCTGTATCTGTATGTATCTGTATGTATCTGTATGTATCTGTATGTATCTGTATATATCTGTATGTATCTTTATGTATCTTTATGTATCTGTATGTAGCTGTATGTATCTGAATGTATCTGTATGTATCTCTGTATGTATCTGTATGTATCTGTATGTATCTGTATGTATCTTTATGTATCTGTATGTAGCGGTATGTATCTGTATGTATCTGTATGTATCTGAATGTATCTGTATGTATCTGCATGTATCTTTATGTATCTTTATGTATCTTTATGTATCTGCATGTATCTGTATGTATCTATATGTATCTCTGTATGTATCTGTATGTATCTGTATGTATCTGTATGTATCTTTATGTATCTGTATGTAGCTGTATGTATCTGTATGTATCTGTATGTATCTGTATGTATCTGTATGTATCTGTATGTATCTGTATGTATCTGTATGTATCTGTATGTATCTGTATGTATCTGTATGTATCTTTATGTATCTTTATGTATCTGTATGTATCTGTATCTATCTGTATGTATCTATATGTATCTAGAGGTATATGTATGTTTCTGTATGTATCTGTATGTATCTGTATGTGTCTGTTTGTATTTGTATGTATCTGTATGTATCTGTATGGATGAGTATGTATCTGTATGTATCTGTATGTATCTGTATGTATCTGTATGTATCTGTATGTATCTGTATGTATCTGTATGTATCTGTATGTATCTGTATGTATCTAGAGGTATATGTATGTTTCTGTATGTATCTGTATGTGTCTGTTTGTATTTGTATGTATCTGTATGTATCTGTATGTATATGTATGTATCTGTATGTATCTGTATGTATCTGTATGTATCTGTATGTATCTGTATGTATCTGTATGTATCTGTATGTATCTGTATATATCTGTATGTATCTGTATGTATCTGTATGTATCTCTATGTATCTCTATGTATCTGTATGTATCTGTATGTATCTGGATGTATCTGTATGTATCTTTATGTATCTGTATGCATCTATATGTATCTGTATGTATCTGTATGTATCTGTATGTATCTGTATGTATCTGTATGTATCTGTATGTATCTCTATGTATCTCTATGTATCTGTATGTATCTGTATGTATCTGGATGTATCTGTATGTATTTGTATGTATCTGTATGTATCTTTATGTATCTTTATGTATCTGTATGTAGCGGTATGTATCTGTATGTATCTGTATGTATCTGAATGTATCTGTATGTATCTGCATGTATCTTTATGTATCTTTATGTATCTTTATGTATCTGCATGTATCTGTATGTATCTGTATGTATCTCTGTATGTATCTGTATGTATCTGTATGTATCTTCTGTATGTAGCTGTATGTATCTGTATGTATCTGTATGTATCTGTATGTATCTGTATGTATCTGTTTGTAGTATGTATCTGTATGTATCTGTATGTATCTGCATGTATCTGTATGTATCTGTATGTATCTAGAGGTATATGTATGTTTCTGTATGTATCTGTATGTATCTGTATGTGTCTGTTTGTATTTGTATGTATCTGTATGTATCTGTATGTATCTGTATGTATCTGTATGTATCTGTATGTATCTGTATGTATCTGTATGTATCTGTATGTATCTGTATGTATCTTTATGGATAAGTATGTATCTTTATGTCTGTATGTATCTTTATGTATCTGTATGTTTCTTTATGTATCTTTATGTATCTGTATGTATCTGTATGTATCTGTATGTATCTGTATATATCTCTATGTATCTGTATGTATCTGTATGTATCTTTATGTATCTGTATAAATCTGTATGTATCTGTATTTATCTTTATGTATCTTTATGTATCTTTATGTATCTGTATGTATCTGTATGTATCTGTATGTATCTGTATATATCTCTATGTATCTGTATGTATCTGTATGTATCTTTATGTATCTGTATAAATCTGTATGTATCTGTATGTATCTGTATGTATCTGGATGTATCTGTATGTATCTGTATGTATCTGTATGTATCTTTATGTATCTGTATGTAGCGGTATGTATCTGTATGTATCTGTATGTATCTGAATGTATCTGTATGTATCTGCATGTATCTTTATGTATCTTTATGTATCTTTATGTATCTGCATGTATCTGTATGTATCTATATGTATCTCTGTATGTATCTGTATGTATCTGTATGTATCTGTATGTATCTTTATGTATCTGTATGTAGCTGTATGTATCTGTATGTATCTGTATGTATCTGTATGTATCTGTATGTATCTGTATGTATCTGTATGTATCTGTATGTATCTGTATGTATCTGTATGTATCTGTATGTATCTTTATGTATCTTTATGTATCTGTATGTATCTGTATCTATCTATATGTATCTATATGTATCTAGAGGTATATGTATGTTTCTGTATGTATCTGTATGTATCTGTATGTGTCTGTTTGTATTTGTATGTATCTGTATGTATCTGTATGGATGAGTATGTATCTGTATGTATCTGTATGTATCTGTATGTATCTGTATGTATCTGTATGTATCTCTGTTTGTATCTGTATGTATCTGTATCTGTATGTATCTGTATGTATCTGTATGTATCTGTATGTATCTGTATGTATCTGTATGTATCTGTATGTATCTTTATGTATCTTTATGTATCTGTATGTAGCTGTATGTATCTGAATGTATCTGTATGTATCTCTGTATGTATCTGTATCTTTATGTATCTTTATGTATCTGCATGTATCTGTATGTATCTGTATGTATCTCTGTATGTATCTGTATGTATCTGTATGTATCTTTATATATCTGTATGTAGCTGTATGTATCTGTATGTATCTGTATGTATCTGTATGTATCTGTATGTATCTGTATGTATCTGTATGTATCTGTATGTATCTGTATGTATCTGTATGTATCTGTATGTATCTGTATGTATCTGTATGTATCTGTATGTATCTGTATGTATCTTTATGTATCTTTATGTATCTGTATGTATCTGTATCTATCTGTATGTATCTATATGTATCTAGAGGTATATGTATGTTTCTGTATGTATCTGTATGTATCTGTATGTGTCTGTTTGTATTTGTATGTATCTGTATGTATCTGTATGGATAAGTATGTATCTGTATGTATCTGTATGTATCTGTATGTATCTGTATGTATCTGTATGTATCTCTGTTTGTATCTGTATGTTTCTGTATCTGTATGTATCTGTATCTGTATGTATCTGTATGTATCTGTATGTATCTGTATGTATCTGTATATATCTGTATGTATCTTTATGTATCTTTATGTATCTGTATGTAGCTGTATGTATCTGAATGTATCTGTATGTATCTCTGTATGTATCTGGATGTATCTGTATGTATCTGTATGTATCTGTATGTATCTGTATGTATCTGTATGTATCTGCATGTATCTGTATGTATCTGTATGTATCTAGAGGTATATGTATGTTTCTGTATGTATCTGTATGTATCTGTATGTGTCTGTTTGTATTTGTATGTATCTGTATGTATCTGTATGTATATGTATGTATCTGTATGTATCTGTATTTATCTGTATGTAATTGTATGTATCTGTATGTATCTGTATGTATCTTTATGGATAAGTATGTATCTTTATGTCTGTATGTATCTTTATGTATCTCTGTATGTATCTGGATGTATGTATCTGTTTGTAGTATGTATCTGTATGTATCTGTATGTATCTGTAGGTATCTGTATGTATCTGTATGTATCTGTATGTATCTGTATGTATCTGTATGTATCTGTATGTATCTGTATGTATCTGTATGTATCTCTATGTATCTCTATGTATCTGTATGTATCTGTATGTATCTGGATGTATCTGTATGTATCTTTATGTATCTGTATGCATCTGTATGTATCTGTATGTATCTGTATGTATCTGTATGTATCTGTATGTATCTGTATGTATCTGTATGTATCTCTATGTATCTCTATGTATCTGTATGTATCTGTATGTATCTGGATGTATCTGTATGTATCTGTATGTATCAGTATGTATCTTTATGTATCTTTATGTATCTGTATGTATCTGTATGTATCTCTGTATGTATCTGTATGTATCTGAATGTATCTGTATGTATCTGCATGTATCTTTATGTATCTTTATGTATCTTTATGTATCTGCATGTATCTGTATGTATCTGTATGTATCTCTGTATGTATCTGTATGTATCTGTATGTATCTTCTGTATGTAGCTGTATGTATCTGTATGTATCTGTATGTATCTGTATGTATCTGTATGTATCTGTATGTATCTGTATGTATCTGTATGTATCTGTTTGTAGTATGTATCTGTATGTATCTGTATGTATCTGTATGTATCTGTATGTATCTGTATGTATCTCTATGTATCTCTATGTATCTGTATGTATCTGTATGTATCTGGATGTATCTGTATGTATCTTTATGTATCTGTATGTATCTGTATGTATCTGTATGTATCTGTATGTATCTGTATGTATCTTCTGTATGTAGCTGTATGTATCTGTATGTATCTGTATGTATCTGTATGTATCTGTATGTATCTGTATGTATCTGTATGTATCTGTTTGTAGTATGTATCTGTATGTATCTGTATGTATCTGTATGTATCTGTATGTATCTGTATGTATCTGTATGTATCTGTATGTATCTGTATGTATCTGTATGTATCTGTATGTATCTGTATGTATCTCTATGTATCTCTATGTATCTGTTTGTATCTGTATGTATCTGGATGTATCTGTATGTATCTGTATGTATCTGTATGTATCTGTATGTATCTGTATGTATCTGTTTGTATCTGTATGTATCTGTATCTGTATGTATCTGTATGTATCTGTATGTATCTGTATGTATCTGTATGTATCTGTATATATCTGTATGTATCTTTATGTATCTTTATGTATCTGTATGTAGCTGTATGTATCTGAATGTATCTGTATGTATCTCTGTATGTATCTGGATGTATCTGTATGTATCTGTATGTATCTGTATGTATCTAGAGGTATATGTATGTTTCTGTATGTATCTGTATGTGTCTGTTTGTATTTGTATGTATCTGTATGTATCTGTATGTATTTGTATGTATCTGTATGTATCTGTATGTATCTTTATGGATAAGTATGTATCTTTATGTATCTCTGTATGTATCTGGATGTATGTATCTGTTTGTAGTATGTATCTGTATGTATCTGTATGTATCTGTATGTATCTGTATGTATCTGTATGTATCTGTATGTATCTCTATGTATCTCTATGTATCTGTATGTATCTGTATGTATCTGGATGTATCTGTATGTATCTTTATGTATCTGTATGCATCTATATGTATCTGTATGTATCTGTATGTATCTGTATGTATCTGTATGTATCTGTATGTATCTGTATGTATCTCTATGTATCTCTATGTATCTGTATGTATCTGTATGTATCTGGATGTATCTGTATGTATTTGTATGTATCTGTATGTATCTTTATGTATCTTTATGTATCTGTATGTAGCGGTATGTATCTGTATGTATCTGTATGTATCTGAATGTATCTGTATGTAACTGCATGTATCTTTATGTATCTTTATGTATCTTTATGTATCTGCATGTATCTGTATGTATCTGTATGTATCTCTGTATGTATCTGTATGTATCTGTATGTATCTTCTGTATGTAGCTGTATGTATCTGTATGTATCTGTATGTATCTGTATGTATCTGTTTGTAGTATGTATCTGTATGTATCTGTATGTATCTGTATGTATCTGTATGTATCTGTATGTATCTAGAGGTATATGTATGTTTCTGTATGTATCTGTATGTATCTGTATGTGTCTGTTTGTATTTGTATGTATCTGTATGTATCTGTATGTATCTGTATGTATCTGTATGTATCTGTATGTATCTGTATGTATCTGTATGTATTTGTATGTATCTGTATGTATCTGTATGTATCTTTATGGATAAGTATGTATCTTTATGTCTGTATGTATCTTTATGTATCTGTATGTTTCTTTATGTATCTGTATGTATCTGTATGTATCTGTATGTATCTGTATGTATCTGTATATATCTCTATGTATCTGTATGTATCTGTATGTATCTTTATGTATCTGTATAAATCTGTATGTATCTGTATTTATCTTTATGTATCTTTATGTATCTTTATGTATCTGTATGTATCTGTATGTATCTGTATGTATCTGTATATATCTCTATGTATCTGTATGTATCTGTATGTATCTTTATGTATCTGTATAAATCTGTATGTATCTGTATGTATCTGTATGTATCTGGATGTATCTGTATGTATCTGTATGTATCTGTATGTATCTTTATGTATCTTTATGTATCTGTATGTAGCGGTATGTATCTGTATGTATCTGTATGTATCTGAATGTATCTGTATGTATCTGCATGTATCTTTATGTATCTTTATGTATCTTTATGTATCTGCATGTATCTGTATGAATCTATATGTATCTCTGTATGTATCTGTATGTATCTGTATGTATCTGTATGTATCTTTATGTATCTGTATGTATCTGTATGTATCTGTATGTATCTGTATGTATCTGTATGTATCTGTATGTATCTGTATGTATCTGTATGTATCTGTATGTATCTGTATGTATCTGTATGTATCTGTATGTATCTTTATGTATCTTTATGTATCTGTATGTATCTGTATCTATCTGTATGTATCTATATGTATCTAGAGGTATATGTATGTTTCTGTATGTATCTGTATGTATCTGTATGTGTCTGTTTGTATTTGTATGTATCTGTATGTATCTGTATGGATGAGTATGTATCTGTATGTATCTGTATGTATCTGTATGTATCTGTATGTATCTGTATGTATCTCTGTATGTATCTGTATGTATCTGTATCTGTATGTATCTGTATGTATCTGTATGTATCTGTATATATCTGTATGTATCTTTATGTATCTTTATGTATCTGTATGTAGCTGTATGTATCTGAATGTATCTGTATGTATCTCTGTATGTATCTGTATCTTTATGTATCTTTATGTATCTGCATGTATCTGTATGTATCTGTATGTATCTCTGTATGTATCTGTATGTATCTGTATGTATCTTTATATATCTGTATGTAGCTGTATGTATCTGTATGTATCTGTATGTATCTGTATGTATCTGTATGTATCTGTATGTATCTGTATGTATCTGTATGTATCTGTATGTATCTGTATGTATCTGTATGTATCTGTATGTATCTGTATGTATCTGTATGTATCTGTATGTATCTTTATGTATCTTTATGTATCTGTATGTATCTGTATGTATCTGTATGTATCTGTATGTATGTAGAGGTATATGTATGTTTCTGTATGTATCTGTATGTATCTGTATGTGTCTGTTTGTATTTGTATGTATCTGTATGTATCTGTATGGATAAGTATGTATCTGTATGTATCTGTATGTATCTGTATGTATCTGTATGTATCTCTGTTTGTATCTGTATGTATCTGTATCTGTATGTATCTGTATCTGTATGTATCTGTATGTATCTGTATGTATCTGTATGTATCTGTATGTATCTGTATGTATCTTTATGTATCTTTATGTATCTGTATGTAGCTGTATGTATCTGAATGTATCTGTATGTATCTCTGTATGTATCTGGATGTATCTGTATGTATCTGTATGTATCTGTATAAATCTGTATGTATCTGTATGTATCTGCATGTATCTGTATGTATCTGTATGTATCTAGAGGTATATGTATGTATCTGTATGTATCTGTATGTATCTGTATGTGTCTGTTTGTATTTGTATGTATCTGTATGTATCTGTATGTATATGTATGTATCTGTATGTATCTGTATGTATCTGTTTGTATTTGTATGTATCTGTATGTATCTGTATGTATCTTTATGGATAAGTATGTATCTTTATGTCTGTATGTATCTTTATGTATCTCTGTATGTATCTGGATGTATGTATCTGTTTGTAGTATGTATCTGTATGTATCTGTATGTATCTGTAGGTATCTGTATGTATCTGTATGTATCTGTATGTATCTGTATGTATCTGTATGTATCTGTATGTATCTGTATGTATCTGTATGTATCTGTATGTATCTGTATGTATCTCTATGTATCTCTATGTATCTGTATGTATCTGTATGTATCTGGATGTATCTGTATGTATCTTTATGTATCTGTATGTATCTGTATGTATCTGTATGTATCTGTATGTATCTGTATGTATCTGTATGTATCTGTATGTATCTGTATGTATCTCTATGTATCTCTATGTATCTGTATGTATCTGTATGTATCTGGATGTATCTGTATGTATCTGTATGTATCTGTATGTATCTTTATGTATCTTTATGTATCTGTATGTAGCGGTATGTATCTGTATGTATCTGTATGTATCTGAATGTATCTGTATGTATCTGCATGTATCTTTATGTATCTTTATGTATCTTTATGTATCTGCATGTATCTGTATGTATCTGTATGTATCTCTGTATGTATCTGTATGTATCTGTATGTATCTTCTGTATGTAGCTGTATGTATCTGTATGTATCTGTATGTATCTGTATGTATCTGTATGTATCTGTATGTATCTGTATGTATCTGTTTGTAGTATGTATCTGTATGTATCTGTATGGTATGTATCTGTATGTATCTGTATGTATCTGTATGTATCTCTATGTATCTCTATGTATCTGTATGTATCTGTATGTATCTGGATGTATCTGTATGTATATTTATGTATCTGTATGTATCTGTATGTATCTGTATGTATCTGTATGTATCTGTATGTATCTTCTGTATGTAGCTGTATGTATCTGTATGTATCTGTATGTATCTGTATGTATCTGTATGTATCTGTATGTATCTGTATGTATCTGTATGTATCTCTATGTATCTCTATGTATCTGTATGTATCTGTATGTATCTGGATGTATCTGTATGTATCTGTATGTATCTGTATGTATCTTTATGTATCTTTATGTATCTGTATGTAGCGGTATGTATCTGTATGTTTCTGTATGTATCTGAATGTATCTGTATGTATCTGCATGTATCTTTATGTATCTTTATGTATCTTTATGTATCTGCATGTATCTGTATGTATCTGTATGTATCTCTGTATGTATCTGTATGTATCTGTATGTATCTGTATGTATCTGTATGTATCTCTATGTATCTCTATGTATCTGTATGTATCTGTATGTATCTGGATGTATCTGTATGTATCTTTATGTATCTGTATGTATCTGTATGTATCTGTATGTATCTGTATGTATCTGTATGTATCTGTATGTATCTTCTGTATGTAGCTGTATGTATCTGTATGTATCTGTATGTATCTGTATGTATCTGTATGTATCTGTATGTTTCTGTTTGTAGTATGTATCTGTATGTATCTGTATGTATCTGTATGTATCTGTATGTATCTGTATGTATCTGTATGTATCTGTATGTATCTGTATGTATCTGTATGTATCTCTATGTATCTCTATGTATCTGTTTGTATCTGTATGTATCTGGATGTATCTGTATGTATCTGTATGTATCTGTATGTATCTTTATGTATCTTTATGTATCTGTATGTAGCGGTATGTATCTGTATGTATCTGTATGTATCTGTATGTATCTGTATGTATCTGTATGTATCTTTATGTATCTTTATGTATCTTTATGTATCTGCATGTATCTGTATGTATCTGTATGTATCTCTGTATGTATCTGTATGTATCTGTATGTATCTTTATGTATCTGTATGTAGCTGTATGTATCTGTATGTATCTGTATGTATCTGTATGTATCTGTATGTATCTGTATGTAGCTGTATGTATCTGTATGTATCTGTATGTATCTGTATGTATCTGTATGTATCTGTATGTATCTGTATGTATTTGTATTTATCTGTATGTATCTGTATGTATCTGTATGTATCTGTATGTATCTGTATATATCTGTATGTATCTTTATGTATCTTTATGTATCTGTATGTAGCTGTATCTGAATGTATCTGTATGTATCTCTGTATGTATCTGGATGTATCTGTATGTATCTGTATGTATCTGTATAAATCTGTATGTATCTGTATGTATCTGCATGTATCTGTATGTATCTGTATGTATCTAGAGGTATATGTATGTTTCTGTATGTATCTGTATGTATCTGTATGTGTCTGTTTGTATTTGTATGTATCTGTATGTATCTGTATGTATATGTATGTATATGTATGTATCTGTATGTATCTGTATGTATCTGTATGTATTTGTATGTATCTGTATGTATCTGTATGTATCTTTATGGATAAGTATGTATCTTTATGTCTGTATGTATCTTTATGTATCTGTATGTTTCTTTATGTATCTTTATGTATCTGTATGTATCTGTATGTATCTGTATGTATCTGTATATATCTCTATGTATCTGTATGTATCTGTATGTATCTTTATGTATCTGTATAAATCTGTATGTATCTGTATTTATCTTTATGTATCTTTATGTATCTTTATGTATCTGTATGTATCTGTATGTATCTGTATGTATCTGTATGTATCTGTATGTATCTGTATGTATCTGTATGTATCTTTATGTATCTGTATAAATCTGTATGTATCTGTATGTATCTGTATGTATCTGGATGTATCTGTATGTATCTGTATGTATCTGTATGTATCTTTATGTATCTTTATGTATCTGTATGTAGCGGTATGTATCTGTATGTATCTGTATGTATCTGAATGTATCTGTATGTATCTGCATGTATCTTTATGTATCTTTATGTATCTTTATGTATCTGCATGTATCTGTATGAATCTATATGTATCTCTGTATGTATCTGTATGTATCTGTATGTATCTGTATGTATCTTTATGTATCTGTATGTATCTGTATGTATCTGTATGTATCTGTATGTATCTGTATGTATCTGTATGTATCTGTATGTATCTGTATGTATCTGTATGTATCTGTATGTATCTGTATGTATCTGTATGTATCTTTATGTATCTTTATGTATCTGTATGTATCTGTATCTATCTGTATGTATCTATATGTATCTAGAGGTATATGTATGTTTCTGTATGTATCTGTATGTATCTGTATGTGTCTGTTTGTATTTGTATGTATCTGTATGTATCTGTATGGATGAGTATGTATCTGTATGTATCTGTATGTATCTGTATGTATCTGTATGTATCTGTATGTATCTCTGTTTGTATCTGTATGTATCTGTATCTGTATGTATCTGTATGTATCTGTATGTATCTGTATATATCTGTATGTATCTTTATGTATCTTTATGTATCTGTATGTAGCTGTATGTATCTGAATGTATCTGTATGTATCTCTGTATGTATCTGTATCTTTATGTATCTTTATGTATCTGCATGTATCTGTATGTATCTGTATGTATCTCTGTATGTATCTGTATGTATCTGTATGTATCTTTATATATCTGTATGTAGCTGTATGTATCTGTATGTATCTGTATGTATCTGTATGTATCTGTATGTATCTGTATGTATCTGTATGTATCTGTATGTATCTGTATGTATCTGTATGTATCTGTATGTATCTGTATGTATCTGTATGTATCTGTATGTATCTGTATGTATCTTTATGTATCTTTATGTATCTGTATGTATCTGTATCTATCTGTATGTATCTGTATGTATGTAGAGGTATATGTATGTTTCTGTATGTATCTGTATGTATCTGTATGTGTCTGTTTGTATTTGTATGTATCTGTATGTATCTGTATGGATAAGTATGTATCTGTATGTATCTGTATGTATCTGTATGTATCTGTATGTATCTGTATGTATCTCTGTTTGTATCTGTATGTATCTGTATCTGTATGTATCTGTATCTGTATGTATCTGTATGTATCTGTATGTATCTGTATGTATCTGTATATATCTGTATGTATCTGTATGTATCTGTATGTATCTGTATGTATCTGTATGTATCTGTATGTATCTCTATGTATCTCTATGTATCTGTATGTATCTGTATGTATCTGGATGTATCTGTATGTATCTTTATGTATCTGTATGTATCTGTATGTATCTGTATGTATCTGTATGTATCTGTATGTATCTGTATGTATCTCTATGTATCTCTATGTATCTGTATGTATCTGTATGTATCTGGTTGTATCTGTATGTATCTGTATGTATCTGTATGTATCTTTATGTATCTTTATGTATCTGTATGTAGCGGTATGTATCTGTATGTATCTGTATGTATCTGAATGTATCTGTATGTATCTGCATGTATCTTTATGTATCTTTATGTATCTTTATGTATCTGCATGTATCTGTATGTATCTGTATGTATCTCTGTATGTATCTGTATGTATCTGTATGTATCTTTATATATCTGTATGTAGCTGTATGTATCTGTATGTATCTGTATGTATCTGTATGTATCTGTATGTATCTGTATGTATCTGTATGTATCTGTATGTATCTGTATGTATCTGTATGTATCTGTATGTATCTGTATGTATCTGTATGTATCTGTATGCATCTGTATGTATCTGTATGTATCTGTATGTATCTGAATGTATCTGTATGTATCTGTATGTATCTGTATGTATCTGTATGTATCTGTATGTATCTGTATGTATTTGTATGTATCTGTATGTATCTGTATGTATCTTTATGGATAAGTATGTATCTTTATGTCTGTATCTTTATGTATCTTTATGTATCTTTATGTATCTGTATGTATCTGTATGTATCTGTATGTATCTGTATGTATCTAGAGGTATATGTATGTTTCTGTATGTATCTGTATGTATCTGTATGTGTCTGTTTGTATTTGTATGTATCTGTATGTATCTGTATGTATCTGTATGCATCTGTATGTATCTGTATGTATCTGTATGTATCTGAATGTATCTGTATGTATCTGTATGTATCTGTATGTATCTGTATGTATCTGTATGTATCTGTATGTATCTGTATGTATCTGTATGTATTTGTATGTATCTGTATGTATCTGTATGTATCTTTATGGATAAGTATGTATCTTTATGTCTGTATCTTTATGTATCTTTATGTATCTTTATGTATCTGTATGTATCTGTATGTATCTGTATGTATCTGTATGTATCTGTTTGTATCTGTATGTATCTGTATGTATCTGTATGTATCTGTTTGTAGTATGTATCTGTATGTATCTGTATGTATCTGTATGTATCTGTATGTATCTGTATGTATCTGTATGTATCTGTATGTATCTGTATGTATCTGTATGTATATGTATGTATCTCTATGTATCTCTATGTATCTGTATGTATCTGTATGTATCTGGATGTATCTGTATGTATCTTTATGTATCTTTATGTATCTGTATGTATCTGTATCTATCTGTATGTATCTGTATGTATCTAGAGGTATATGTATGTTTCTGTATGTATCTGTATGTGTCTGTTTGTATTTGTATGTATCTGTATGTATCTGTATGGATAAGTATGTATCTGTATGTATCTGTATGTATCTGTATGTATCTGTATGTATCTGTATGTATCTCTGTTTGTATCTGTATGTATCTGTATCTGTATGTATCTGTATCTGTATGTATCTGTATGTATCTGTATGTATCTGTATGTATCTGTATATATCTGTATGTATCTTTATGTATCTTTATGTATCTGTATGTAGCTGTATGTATCTGAATGTATCTGTATGTATCTCTGTATGTATCTGTATGTATCTGTATGTATCTGTATGTATCTTTATGTATCTGTATGTAGCGGTATGTATCTGTATGTATCTGTATGTATCTGAATGTATCTGTATGTATCTGCATGTATCTTTATGTATCTTTATGTATCTTTATGTATCTGCATGTATCTGTATGTATCTATATGTATCTCTGTATGTATCTGTATGTATCTGTATGTATCTGTATGTATCTTTATGTATCTGTATGTAGCTGTATGTATCTGTATGTATCTGTATGTATCTGTATGTATCTGTATGTATCTGTATGTATCTGTATGTATCTGTATGTATCTGTATGTATCTGTATGTATCTGTATGTATCTTTATGTATCTTTATGTATCTGTATGTATCTGTATCTATCTGTATGTATCTGTATGTATCTAGAGGTATATGTATGTTTCTGTATGTATCTGTATGTATCTGTATGTGTCTGTTTGTATTTGTATGTATCTGTATGTATCTGTATGGATGAGTATGTATCTGTATGTATCTGTATGTATCTGTATGTATCTGTATGTATCTGTATGTATCTGTATGTATCTGTATGTATCTGTATGTATCTGTATGTATCTAGAGGTATATGTATGTTTCTGTATGTATCTGTATGTGTCTGTTTGTATTTGTATGTATCTGTATGTATCTGTATGTATATGTATGTATCTGTATGTATCTGTATGTATCTGTATGTATCTGTATGTATCTGTATGTATCTGTATGTATCTGTATGTATCTGTATATATCTGTATGTATCTGTATGTATCTGTATGTATCTCTATGTATCTCTATGTATCTGTATGTATCTGTATGTATCTGGATGTATCTGTATGTATCTTTATGTATCTGTATGCATCTATATGTATCTGTATGTATCTGTATGTATCTGTATGTATCTGTATGTATCTGTATGTATCTGTATGTATCTCTATGTATCTCTATGTATCTGTATGTATCTGTATGTATCTGGATGTATCTGTATGTATTTGTATGTATCTGTATGTATCTTTATGTATCTTTATGTATCTGTATGTAGCGGTATGTATCTGTATGTATCTGTATGTATCTGAATGTATCTGTATGTATCTGCATGTATCTTTATGTATCTTTATGTATCTTTATGTATCTGCATGTATCTGTATGTATCTGTATGTATCTCTGTATGTATCTGTATGTATCTGTATGTATCTTCTGTATGTAGCTGTATGTATCTGTATGTATCTGTATGTATCTGTATGTATCTGTATGTATCTGTTTGTAGTATGTATCTGTATGTATCTGTATGTATCTGCATGTATCTGTATGTATCTGTATGTATCTAGAGGTATATGTATGTTTCTGTATGTATCTGTATGTATCTGTATGTGTCTGTTTGTATTTGTATGTATCTGTATGTATCTGTATGTATCTGTATGTATCTGTATGTATCTGTATGTATCTGTATGTATTTGTATGTATCTGTATGTATCTGTATGTATCTTTATGGATAAGTATGTATCTTTATGTCTGTATGTATCTTTATGTATCTGTATGTTTCTTTATGTATCTTTATGTATCTGTATGTATCTGTATGTATCTGTATGTATCTGTATATATCTCTATGTATCTGTATGTATCTGTATGTATCTTTATGTATCTGTATAAATCTGTATGTATCTGTATTTATCTTTATGTATCTTTATGTATCTTTATGTATCTGTATGTATCTGTATGTATCTGTATGTATCTGTATATATCTCTATGTATCTGTATGTATCTGTATGTATCTTTATGTATCTGTATAAATCTGTATGTATCTGTATGTATCTGTATGTATCTGGATGTATCTGTATGTATCTGTATGTATCTGTATGTATCTTTATGTATCTGTATGTAGCGGTATGTATCTGTATGTATCTGTATGTATCTGAATGTATCTGTATGTATCTGCATGTATCTTTATGTATCTTTATGTATCTTTATGTATCTGCATGTATCTGTATGTATCTATATGTATCTCTGTATGTATCTGTATGTATCTGTATGTATCTGTATGTATCTTTATGTATCTGTATGTAGCTGTATGTATCTGTATGTATCTGTATGTATCTGTATGTATCTGTATGTATCTGTATGTATCTGTATGTATCTGTATGTATCTGTATGTATCTGTATGTATCTGTATGTATCTTTATGTATCTTTATGTATCTGTATGTATCTGTATCTATCTATATGTATCTATATGTATCTAGAGGTATATGTATGTTTCTGTATGTATCTGTATGTATCTGTATGTGTCTGTTTGTATTTGTATGTATCTGTATGTATCTGTATGGATGAGTATGTATCTGTATGTATCTGTATGTATCTGTATGTATCTGTATGTATCTGTATGTATCTCTGTTTGTATCTGTATGTATCTGTATCTGTATGTATCTGTATGTATCTGTATGTATCTGTATGTATCTGTATGTATCTGTATGTATCTGTATGTATCTTTATGTATCTTTATGTATCTGTATGTAGCTGTATGTATCTGAATGTATCTGTATGTATCTCTGTATGTATCTGTATCTTTATGTATCTTTATGTATCTGCATGTATCTGTATGTATCTGTATGTATCTCTGTATGTATCTGTATGTATCTGTATGTATCTTTATGTATCTGTATGTAGCTGTATGTATCTGTATGTATCTGTATGTATCTGTATGTATCTGTATGTATCTGTATGTATCTGTATGTATCTGTATGTATCTGTATGTATCTGTATGTATCTGTATGTATCTGTATGTATCTGTATGTATCTGTATGTATCTGTATGTATCTTTATGTATCTTTATGTATCTGTATGTATCTGTATCTATCTGTATGTATCTGTATGTATCTGGAGGTATATGTATGTTTCTGTATGTATCTGTATGTATCTGTATGTGTCTGTTTGTATTTGTATGTATCTGTATGTATCTGTATGGATAAGTATGTATCTGTATGTATCTGTATGTATCTGTATGTATCTGTATGTATCTGTATGTATCTCTGTTTGTATCTGTATGTTTCTGTATCTGTATGTATCTGTATCTGTATGTATCTGTATGTATCTGTATGTATCTGTATGTATCTGTATATATCTGTATGTATCTTTATGTATCTTTATGTATCTGTATGTAGCTGTATGTATCTGAATGTATCTGTATGTATCTCTGTATGTATCTGGATGTATCTGTATGTATCTGTATGTATCTGTATGTATCTGTATGTATCTGTATGTATCTGTATGTATCTGTATGTATCTGTATGTATCTAGAGGTATATGTATGTTTCTGTATGTATCTGTATGTATCTGTATGTGTCTGTTTGTATTTGTATGTATCTGTATGTATCTGTATGTATATGTATGTATCTGTATGTATCTGTATTTATCTGTATGTAATTGTATGTATCTGTATGTATCTGTATGTATCTTTATGGATAAGTATGTATCTTTATGTCTGTATGTATCTTTATGTATCTCTGTATGTATCTGGATGTATGTATCTGTTTGTAGTATGTATCTGTATGTATCTGTATGTATCTGTATGTATCTGTATGTATCTGTATGTATCTGTATGTATCTGTATGTATCTGTATGTATCTGTATGTATCTGTATGTATCTGTATGTATCTCTATGTATCTCTATGTATCTGTATGTATCTGTATGTATCTGGATGTATCTGTATGTATCTTTATGTATCTGTATGCATCTGTATGTATCTGTATGTATCTGTATGTATCTGTATGTATCTGTATGTATCTGTATGTATCTGTATGTATCTCTATGTATCTCTATGTATCTGTATGTATCTGTATGTATCTGGATGTATCTGTATGTATCTGTATGTATCAGTATGTATCTTTATGTATCTTTATGTATCTGTATGTATCTGTATGTATCTCTGTATGTATCTGTATGTATCTGAATGTATCTGTATGTATCTGCATGTATCTTTATGTATCTTTATGTATCTTTATGTATCTGCATGTATCTGTATGTATCTGTATGTATCTCTGTATGTATCTGTATGTATCTGTATGTATCTTCTGTATGTAGCTGTATGTATCTGTATGTATCTGTATGTATCTGTATGTATCTGTATGTATCTGTATGTATCTGTATGTATCTGTATGTATCTGTTTGTAGTATGTATCTGTATGTATCTGTATGTATCTGTATGTATCTGTATGTATCTGTATGTATCTCTATGTATCTCTATGTATCTGTATGTATCTGTATGTATCTGGATGTATCTGTATGTATCTTTATGTATCTGTATGTATCTGTATGTATCTGTATGTATCTGTATGTATCTGTATGTATCTTCTGTATGTAGCTGTATGTATCTGTATGTATCTGTATGTATCTGTATGTATCTGTATGTATCTGTATGTATCTGTATGTATCTGTTTGTAGTATGTATCTGTATGTATCTGTATGTATCTGTATGTATCTGTATGTATCTGTATGTATCTGTATGTATCTGTATGTATCTGTATGTATCTGTATGTATCTGTATGTATCTGTATGTATCTCTATGTATCTCTATGTATCTGTTTGTATCTGTATGTATCTGGATGTATCTGTATGTATCTTTATGTATCTGTATGTATCTGTATGTATCTGTATGTATCTGTTTGTATCTGTATGTATCTGTATCTGTATGTATCTGTATGTATCTGTATGTATCTGTATGTATCTGTATGTATCTGTATATATCTGTATGTATCTTTATGTATCTTTATGTATCTGTATGTAGCTGTATGTATCTGAATGTATCTGTATGTATCTCTGTATGTATCTGGATGTATCTGTATGTATCTGTATGTATCTGTATGTATCTAGAGGTATATGTATGTTTCTGTATGTATCTGTATGTGTCTGTTTGTATTTGTATGTATCTGTATGTATCTGTATGTATTTGTATGTATCTGTATGTATCTGTATGTATCTTTATGGATAAGTATGTATCTTTATGTATCTCTGTATGTATCTGGATGTATGTATCTGTTTGTAGTATGTATCTGTATGTATCTGTATGTATCTGTATGTATCTGTATGTATCTGTATGTATCTGTATGTATCTCTATGTATCTCTATGTATCTGTATGTATCTGTATGTATCTGGATGTATCTGTATGTATCTTTATGTATCTGTATGCATCTATATGTATCTGTATGTATCTGTATGTATCTGTATGTATCTGTATGTATCTGTATGTATCTGTATGTATCTCTATGTATCTCTATGTATCTGTATGTATCTGTATGTATCTGGATGTATCTGTATGTATTTGTATGTATCTGTATGTATCTTTATGTATCTTTATGTATCTGTATGTAGCGGTATGTATCTGTATGTATCTGTATGTATCTGAATGTATCTGTATGTAACTGCATGTATCTTTATGTATCTTTATGTATCTTTATGTATCTGCATGTATCTGTATGTATCTGTATGTATCTCTGTATGTATCTGTATGTATCTGTATGTATCTTCTGTATGTAGCTGTATGTATCTGTATGTATCTGTATGTATCTGTATGTATCTGTTTGTAGTATGTATCTGTATGTATCTGTATGTATCTGCATGTATCTGTATGTATCTGTATGTATCTAGAGGTATATGTATGTTTCTGTATGTATCTGTATGTATCTGTATGTATCTGTTTGTATTTGTATGTATCTGTATGTATCTGTATGTATCTGTATGTATCTGTATGTATCTGTATGTATCTGTATGTATCTGTATGTATTTGTATGTATCTGTATGTATCTGTATGTATCTTTATGGATAAGTATGTATCTTTATGTCTGTATGTATCTTTATGTATCTGTATGTTTCTTTATGTATCTTTATGTATCTGTATGTATCTGTATGTATCTGTATGTATCTGTATATATCTCTATGTATCTGTATGTATCTGTATGTATCTTTATGTATCTGTATAAATCTGTATGTATCTGTATTTATCTTTATGTATCTTTATGTATCTTTATGTATCTGTATGTATCTGTATGTATCTGTATGTATCTGTATATATCTCTATGTATCTGTATGTATCTGTATGTATCTTTATGTATCTGTATAAATCTGTATGTATCTGTATGTATCTGTATGTATCTGGATGTATCTGTATGTATCTGTATGTATCTGTATGTATCTTTATGTATCTTTATGTATCTGTATGTAGCGGTATGTATCTGTATGTATCTGTATGTATCTGAATGTATCTGTATGTATCTGCATGTATCTTTATGTATCTTTATGTATCTTTATGTATCTGCATGTATCTGTATGAATCTATATGTATCTCTGTATGTATCTGTATGTATCTGTATGTATCTGTATGTATCTTTATGTATCTGTATGTAGCTGTATGTATCTGTATGTATCTGTATGTATCTGTATGTATCTGTATGTATCTGTATGTATCTGTATGTATCTGTATGTATCTGTATGTATCTGTATGTATCTGTATGTATCTTTATGTATCTTTATGTATCTGTATGTATCTGTATCTATCTGTATGTATCTATATGTATCTAGAGGTATATGTATGTTTCTGTATGTATCTGTATGTATCTGTATGTGTCTGTTTGTATTTGTATGTATCTGTATGTATCTGTATGGATGAGTATGTATCTGTATGTATCTGTATGTATCTGTATGTATCTGTATGTATCTGTATGTATCTCTGTTTGTATCTGTATGTATCTGTATCTGTATGTATCTGTATGTATCTGTATGTATCTGTATATATCTGTATGTATCTTTATGTATCTTTATGTATCTGTATGTAGCTGTATGTATCTGAATGTATCTGTATGTATCTCTGTATGTATCTGTATCTTTATGTATCTTTATGTATCTGCATGTATCTGTATGTATCTGTATGTATCTCTGTATGTATCTGTATGTATCTGTATGTATCTTTATATATCTGTATGTAGCTGTATGTATCTGTATGTATCTGTATGTATCTGTATGTATCTGTATGTATCTGTATGTATCTGTATGTATCTGTATGTATCTGTATGTATCTGTATGTATCTGTATGTATCTGTATGTATCTGTATGTATCTGTATGTATCTGTATGTATCTTTATGTATCTTTATGTATCTGTATGTATCTGTATCTATCTGTATGTATCTGTATGTATGTAGAGGTATATGTATGTTTCTGTATGTATCTGTATGTATCTGTATGTGTCTGTTTGTATTTGTATGTATCTGTATGTATCTGTATGGATAAGTATGTATCTGTATGTATCTGTATGTATCTGTATGTATCTGTATGTATCTCTGTTTGTATCTGTATGTATCTGTATCTGTATGTATCTGTATCTGTATGTATCTGTATGTATCTGTATGTATCTGTATGTATCTGTATGTATCTGTATGTATCTTTATGTATCTTTATGTATCTGTATGTAGCTGTATGTATCTGTATGTATCTGTATGTATCTCTGTATGTATCTGGATGTATCTGTATGTATCTGTATGTATCTGTATAAATCTGTATGTATCTGTATGTATCTGCATGTATCTGTATGTATCTGTATGTATCTAGAGGTATATGTATGTTTCTGTATGTATCTGTATGTATCTGTATGTGTCTGTTTGTATTTGTATGTATCTGTATGTATCTGTATGTATCTGTATGTATCTGTATGTATCTGTATGTATCTGTATGTATCTGTATGTATCTGTATGTATCTGTATGTATCTTTATGTATCTGTATGTATCTTTATGTCTGTATGTATCTTTATGTATCTCTGTATGTATCTGGATGTATGTATCTGTTTGTAGTATGTATCTGTATGTATCTGTATGTATCTGTAGGTATCTGTATGTATCTGTATGTATCTGTATGTATCTGTATGTATCTGTATGTATCTGTATGTATCTGTATGTATCTGTATGTATCTGTATGTATCTGTATGTATCTCTATGTATCTCTATGTATCTGTATGTATCTGTATGTATCTGGATGTATCTGTATGTATCTTTATGTATCTGTATGCATCTGTATGTATCTGTATGTATCTGTATGTATCTGTATGTATCTGTATGTATCTGTATGTATCTGTATGTATCTCTATGTATCTCTATGTATCTGTATGTATCTGTATGTATCTGTATGTATCTGTATCTGTATGTATCTGTATGTATCTTTATGTATCTTTATGTATCTGTATGTAGCGGTATGTATCTGTATGTATCTGTATGTATCTGAATGTATCTGTATGTATCTGTATGTATCTGTATGTATCTTTATGTATCTTTATGTATCTGCATGTATCTGTATGTATCTGTATGTATCTCTGTATGTATCTGTATGTATCTGTATGTATCTTCTGTATGTAGCTGTATGTATCTGTATGTATCTGTATGTATCTGTATGTATCTGTATGTATCTGTATGTATCTGTATGTATCTGTTTGTAGTATGTATCTGTATGTATCTGTATGTATCTGTATGTATCTGTATGTATCTGTATGTATCTCTATGTATCTCTATGTATCTGTATGTATCTGTATGTATCTGGATGTATCTGTATGTATATTTATGTATCTGTATGTATCTGTATGTATCTGTATGTATCTGTATGTATCTGTATGTATCTTCTGTATGTAGCTGTATGTATCTGTATGTATCTGTATGTATCTGTATGTATCTGTATGTATCTGTATGTATCTGTATGTATCTGTATGTATCTCTATGTATCTCTATGTATCTGTATGTATCTGTATGTATCTGGATGTATCTGTATGTATCTGTATGTATCTGTATGTATCTTTATGTATCTTTATGTATCTGTATGTAGCGGTATGTATCTGTATGTTTCTGTATGTATCTGAATGTATCTGTATGTATCTGCATGTATCTTTATGTATCTTTATGTATCTTTATGTATCTGCATGTATCTGTATGTATCTGTATGTATCTCTGTATGTATCTGTATGTATCTGTATGTATCTGTATGTATCTGTATGTATCTCTATGTATCTCTATGTATCTGTATGTATCTGTATGTATCTGTATGTATCTGTATGTATCTTTATGTATCTGTATGTATCTGTATGTATCTGTATGTATCTGTATGTATCTGTATGTATCTGTATGTATCTTCTGTATGTAGCTGTATGTATCTGTATGTATCTGTATGTATCTGTATGTATCTGTATGTATCTGTATGTTTCTGTTTGTAGTATGTATCTGTATGTATCTGTATGTATCTGTATGTATCTGTATGTATCTGTATGTATCTGTATGTATCTGTATGTATCTGTATGTATCTGTATGTATCTCTATGTATCTCTATGTATCTGTTTGTATCTGTATGTATCTGGATGTATCTGTATGTATCTGTATGTATCTGTATGTATCTTTATGTATCTTTATGTATCTGTATGTAGCGGTATGTATCTGTATGTATCTGTATGTATCTGAATGTATCTGTATGTATCTGCATGTATCTTTATGTATCTTTATGTATCTTTATGTATCTGCATGTATCTGTATGTATCTGTATGTATCTCTGTATGTATCTGTATGTATCTGTATGTATCTTTATGTATCTGTATGTAGCTGTATGTATCTGTATGTATCTGTATGTATCTGTATGTATCTGTATGTATCTGTATGTATCTGTATGTATCTGTATGTATCTGTATGTATCTGTATGTATCTGTATGTATCTGTATGTATCTGTATGTATTTGTATTTATCTGTATGTATCTGTATGTATCTGTATGTATCTGTATGTATCTGTATATATCTGTATGTATCTTTATGTATCTTTATGTATCTGTATGTAGCTGTATCTGAATGTATCTGTATGTATCTCTGTATGTATCTGGATGTATCTGTATGTATCTGTATGTATCTGTATAAATCTGTATGTATCTGTATGTATCTGCATGTATCTGTATGTATCTGTATGTATCTAGAGGTATATGTATGTTTCTGTATGTATCTGTATGTATCTGTATGTGTCTGTTTGTATTTGTATGTATCTGTATGTATCTGTATGTATATGTATGTATATGTATGTATCTGTATGTATCTGTATGTATCTGTATGTATTTGTATGTATCTGTATGTATCTGTATGTATCTTTATGGATAAGTATGTATCTTTATGTCTGTATGTATCTTTATGTATCTGTATGTATCTGTATGTATCTGTATGTATCTGTATGTATCTGTATGTATCTGTATGTATCTGTATATATCTCTATGTATCTGTATGTATCTGTATGTATCTTTATGTATCTGTATAAATCTGTATGTATCTGTATTTATCTTTATGTATCTTTATGTATCTTTATGTATCTGTATGTATCTGTATGTATCTGTATGTATCTGTATGTATCTCTATGTATCTGTATGTATCTGTATGTATCTTTATGTATCTGTATAAATCTGTATGTATCTGTATGTATCTGTATGTATCTGGATGTATCTGTATGTATCTGTATGTATCTGTATGTATCTTTATGTATCTTTATGTATCTGTATGTAGCGGTATGTATCTGTATGTATCTGTATGTATCTGTATGTATCTGTATGTATCTGTATGTATCTTTATGTATCTTTATGTATCTTTATGTATCTGCATGTATCTGTATGAATCTATATGTATCTCTGTATGTATCTGTATGTATCTGTATGTATCTGTATGTATCTTTATGTATCTGTATGTATCTGTATGTATCTGTATGTATCTGTATGTATCTGTATGTATCTGTATGTATCTGTATGTATCTGTATGTATCTGTATGTATCTGTATGTATCTGTATGTATCTGTATGTATCTTTATGTATCTTTATGTATCTGTATGTATCTGTATCTATCTGTATGTATCTGTATGTATCTAGAGGTATATGTATGTTTCTGTATGTATCTGTATGTATCTGTATGTGTCTGTTTGTATTTGTATGTATCTGTATGTATCTGTATGGATGAGTATGTATCTGTATGTATCTGTATGTATCTGTATGTATCTGTATGTATCTGTATGTATCTCTGTTTGTATCTGTATGTATCTGTATCTGTATGTATCTGTATGTATCTGTATGTATCTGTATGTATCTGTATGTATCTTTATGTATCTTTATGTATCTGTATGTAGCTGTATGTATCTGAATGTATCTGTATGTATCTCTGTATGTATCTGTATCTTTATGTATCTTTATGTATCTGCATGTATCTGTATGTATCTGTATGTATCTCTGTATGTATCTGTATGTATCTGTATGTATCTTTATATATCTGTATGTAGCTGTATGTATCTGTATGTATCTGTATGTATCTGTATGTATCTGTATGTATCTGTATGTATCTGTATGTATCTGTATGTATCTGTATGTATCTGTATGTATCTGTATGTATCTGTATGTATCTGTATGTATCTGTATGTATCTGTATGTATCTTTATGTATCTTTATGTATCTGTATGTATCTGTATCTATCTGTATGTATCTGTATGTATGTAGAGGTATATGTATGTTTCTGTATGTATCTGTATGTATCTGTATGTGTCTGTTTGTATTTGTATGTATCTGTATGTATCTGTATGGATAAGTATGTATCTGTATGTATCTGTATGTATCTGTATGTATCTGTATGTATCTGTATGTATCTCTGTTTGTATCTGTATGTATCTGTATCTGTATGTATCTGTATCTGTATGTATCTGTATGTATCTGTATGTATCTGTATGTATCTGTATGTATCTGTATGTATCTTTATGTATCTTTATGTATCTGTATGTAGCTGTATGTATCTGAATGTATCTGTATGTATCTCTGTATGTATCTGGATGTATCTGTATGTATCTGTATGTATCTGTATAAATCTGTATGTATCTGTATGTATCTGCATGTATCTGTATGTATCTGTATGTATCTAGAGGTATATGTATGTTTCTGTATGTATCTGTATGTATCTGTATGTGTCTGTTTGTATTTGTATGTATCTGTATGTATCTGTATGTATATGTATGTATCTGTATGTATCTGTATGTATCTGTATGTATTTGTATGTATCTGTATGTATCTGTATGTATCTTTATGGATAAGTATGTATCTTTATGTCTGTATGTATCTTTATGTATCTCTGTATGTATCTGGATGTATGTATCTGTTTGTAGTATGTATCTGTATGTATCTGTATGTATCTGTAGGTATCTGTATGTATCTGTATGTATCTGTATGTATCTGTATGTATCTGTATGTATCTGTATGTATCTGTATGTATCTGTATGTATCTGTATGTATCTGTATGTATCTGTATGTATCTCTATGTATCTCTATGTATCTGTATGTATCTGTATGTATCTGGATGTATCTGTATGTATCTTTATGTATCTGTATGCATCTGTATGTATCTGTATGTATCTGTATGTATCTGTATGTATCTGTATGTATCTGTATGTATCTGTATGTATCTCTATGTATCTCTATGTATCTGTATGTATCTGTATGTATCTGGATGTATCTGTATGTATCTGTATGTATCTGTATGTATCTTTATGTATCTTTATGTATCTGTATGTAGCGGTATGTATCTGTATGTATCTGTATGTATCTGAATGTATCTGTATGTATCTGCATGTATCTTTATGTATCTTTATGTATCTTTATGTATCTGCATGTATCTGTATGTATCTGTATGTATCTCTGTATGTATCTGTATGTATCTGTATGTATCTTCTGTATGTAGCTGTATGTATCTGTATGTATCTGTATGTATCTGTATGTATCTGTATGTATCTGTATGTATCTGTATGTATCTGTTTGTAGTATGTATCTGTATGTATCTGTATGTATCTGTATGTATCTGTATGTATCTGTATGTATCTCTATGTATCTCTATGTATCTGTATGTATCTGTATGTATCTGGATGTATCTGTATGTATATTTATGTATCTGTATGTATCTGTATGTATCTGTATGTATCTGTATGTATCTGTATGTATCTTCTGTATGTAGCTGTATGTATCTGTATGTATCTGTATGTATCTGTATGTATCTGTATGTATCTGTATGTATCTGTATGTATCTGTATGTATCTCTATGTATCTCTATGTATCTGTATGTATCTGTATGTATCTGGATGTATCTGTATGTATCTGTATGTATCTGTATGTATCTTTATGTATCTTTATGTATCTGTATGTAGCGGTATGTATCTGTATGTATCTGTATGTATCTGAATGTATCTGTATGTATCTGCATGTATCTTTATGTATCTTTATGTATCTTTATGTATCTGCATGTATCTGTATGTATCTGTATGTATCTCTGTATGTATCTGTATGTATCTGTATGTATCTGTATGTATCTGTATGTATCTCTATGTATCTCTATGTATCTGTATGTATCTGTATGTATCTGGATGTATCTGTATGTATCTTTATGTATCTGTATGTATCTGTATGTATCTGTATGTATCTGTATGTATCTGTATGTATCTGTATGTATCTTCTGTATGTAGCTGTATGTATCTGTATGTATCTGTATGTATCTGTATGTATCTGTATGTATCTGTATGTTTCTGTTTGTAGTATGTATCTGTATGTATCTGTATGTATCTGTATGTATCTGTATGTATCTGTATGTATCTGTATGTATCTGTATGTATCTGTATGTATCTGTATGTATCTCTATGTATCTCTATGTATCTGTTTGTATCTGTATGTATCTGGATGTATCTGTATGTATCTGTATGTATCTGTATGTATCTTTATGTATCTTTATGTATCTGTATGTAGCGGTATGTATCTGTATGTATCTGTATGTATCTGAATGTATCTGTATGTATCTGCATGTATCTTTATGTATCTTTATGTATCTTTATGTATCTGCATGTATCTGTATGTATCTGTATGTATCTCTGTATGTATCTGTATGTATCTGTATGTATCTTTATGTATCTGTATGTAGCTGTATGTATCTGTATGTATCTGTATGTATCTGTATTTATCTGTATGTATCTGTATGTAGCTGTATGTATCTGTATGTATCTGTATGTATCTGTATGTATCTGTATGTATCTGTATGTATCTGTATGTATTTGTATTTATCTGTATGTATCTGTATGTATCTGTATGTATCTGTATGTATCTGTATATATCTGTATGTATCTTTATGTATCTTTATGTATCTGTATGTAGCTGTATCTGAATGTATCTGTATGTATCTCTGTATGTATCTGGATGTATCTGTATGTATCTGTATGTATCTGTATAAATCTGTATGTATCTGTATGTATCTGTATGTATCTGTATGTATCTGTATGTATCTAGAGGTATATGTATGTTTCTGTATGTATCTGTATGTATCTGTATGTGTCTGTTTGTATTTGTATGTATCTGTATGTATCTGTATGTATATGTATGTATATGTATGTATCTGTATGTATCTGTATGTATCTGTATGTATTTGTATGTATCTGTATGTATCTGTATGTATCTTTATGGATAAGTATGTATCTTTATGTCTGTATGTATCTTTATGTATCTCTGTATGTATCTGGATGTATGTATCTGTTTGTAGTATGTATCTGTATGTATCTGTATGTATCTGTAGGTATCTGTATGTATCTGTATGTATCTGTATGTATCTGTAGGTATCTGTATGTATCTGTATGTATCTGTATGTATCTGTATGTATCTGTATGTATCTGTATGTATCTGTATGTATCTGTATGTATCTGTATGTATCTCTATGTATCTCTATGTATCTGTATGTATCTGTATGTATCTGGATGTATCTGTATGTATCTTTATGTATCTGTATGCATCTGTATGTATCTGTATGTATCTGTATGTATCTGTATGTATCTGTATGTATCTGTATGTATCTGTATGTATCTCTATGTATCTCTATGTATCTGTATGTATCTGTATGTATCTGGATGTATCTGTATGTATCTGTATGTATCTGTATGTATCTTTATGTATCTTTATGTATCTGTATGTAGCGGTATGTATCTGTATGTATCTGTATGTATCTGAATGTATCTGTATGTATCTGCATGTATCTTTATGTATCTTTATGTATCTTTATGTATCTGCATGTATCTGTATGTATCTGTATGTATCTCTGTATGTATCTGTATGTATCTGTATGTATCTTCTGTATGTAGCTGTATGTATCTGTATGTATCTGTATGTATCTGTATGTATCTGTATGTATCTGTATGTATCTGTATGTATCTGTTTGTAGTATGTATCTGTATGTATCTGTATGTATCTGTATGTATCTGTATGTATCTGTATGTATCTCTATGTATCTCTATGTATCTGTATGTATCTGTATGTATCTGGATGTATCTGTATGTATCTTTATGTATCTGTATGTATCTGTATGTATCTGTATGTATCTGTATGTATCTGTATGTATCTTCTGTATGTAGCTGTATGTATCTGTATGTATCTGTATGTATCTGTATGTATCTGTATGTATCTGTATGTATCTGTATGTATCTGAATGTATCTGTATGTATCTGCATGTATCTTTATGTATCTTTATGTATCTTTATGTATCTGCATGTATCTGTATGTATCTGTATGTATCTCTGTATGTATCTGTATGTATCTGTATGTATCTTCTGTATGTAGCTGTATGTATCTGTATGTATCTGTATGTATCTGTATGTATCTGTATGTATCTGTATGTATCTGTATGTATCTGTTTGTAGTATGTATCTGTATGTATCTGTATGTATCTGTATGTATCTGTATGTATCTGTATGTATCTCTATGTATCTCTATGTATCTGTATGTATCTGTATGTATCTGGATGTATCTGTATGTATCTTTATGTATCTGTATGTATCTGTATGTATCTGTATGTATCTGTATGTATCTGTATGTATCTTCTGTATGTAGCTGTATGTATCTGTATGTATCTGTATGTATCTGTATGTATCTGTATGTATCTGTATATATCTGTTTGTAGTATGTATCTGTATGTATCTGTATGTATCTGTATGTATCTGTATGTATCTGTATGTATCTGTATGTATCTGTATGTATCTCTATGTATCTCTATGTATCTGTTTGTATCTGTATGTATCTGGATGTATCTGTATGTATCTGTATGTATCTGTATGTATCTTTATGTATCTTTATGTATCTGTATGTAGCGGTATGTATCTGTATGTATCTGTATGTATCTGAATGTATCTGTATGTATCTGTATGTATCTTTATATATCTGTATGTAGCTGTATGTATCTGTATGTATCTGTATGTATCTGTATGTATCTGTATGTATCTGTATGTATCTGTATGTATCTGTATGTATCTGTATGTATCTGTATGTATCTGTATGTATCTGTATGTATCTGTATGTATCTGTATGTATCTGTATGCATCTGTATGTATCTGTATGTATCTGTATGTATCTGAATGTATCTGTATGTATCTGTATGTATCTGTATGTATCTGTATGTATCTGTATGTATCTGTATGTATCTGTATGTATTTGTATGTATCTGTATGTATCTGTATGTATCTTTATGGATAAGTATGTATCTTTATGTCTGTATCTTTATGTATCTTTATGTATCTTTATGTATCTGTATGTATCTGTATGTATCTGTATGTATCTGTATGTATCTAGAGGTATATGTATGTTTCTGTATGTATCTGTATGTGTCTGTATGTATCTGTATGTATCTGTATGTATCTCTGTTTGTATCTGTATGTATCTGTATCTGTATGTATCTGTATCTGTATGTATCTGTATGTATCTGTATGTATCTGTATGTATCTGTATGTATCTGTATATATCTGTATGTATCTTTATGTATCTTTATGTATCTTTATGTATCTGTATGTATCTGTATGTATCTGTATGTATCTGTATGTATCTGTATGTATTTGTATGTATCTGTATGTATCTGTGTGTATCTTTATGGATAAGTATGTATCTTTATGTCTGTATGTATCTTTATGTATCTTTATGTATCTTTATGTATCTTTATGTATCTTTATGTATCTTTATGTATCTTTATGTATCTGTATGTATCTGTATGTATCTGTATGTATCTGTATGTATTTGTTTGTATCTGTATGTATCTGTATGTATCTGTATGTATCTGTATGTATCTGTTTGTAGTATGTATCTGTATGTATCTGTATGTAACTGTATGTATCTGTATGTATCTGTATGTATCTGTATGTATCTGTATGTATCTGTATGTATCTGTATGTATCTGTATGTATCTGTATGTATCTCTATGTATCTTTATGTATCTCTATGTATCTGTATGTATCTGTATGTATCTGGATGTATCTGTATGTATCTGTATGTATCTGTATGTATCTGTATGTATCTGTATGTATCTGTATGTATCCTTATGTATCTGTATGTATCTGTATGTATCTGTATGTATCTGTATGTATCTCTATGTATCTCTATGTATCTGTATGTATCTGTATGTATCTGGATGTATCTGTATGTATCTGTATGTATCTGTATGTATCTTTATGTATCTGTATGTAGCGGTATGTATCTGTATGTATCTGTATGTATCTGAATGTATCTGTATGTATCTCCATGTATCTTTATGTATGTTTATGTATCTTTATGTATCTGCATGTATCTGTATGTATCTGTATGTATCTGTATGTATCTGTATGTATCTGTATGTATCTGTATGTATCTGTATGTATCTTTATGTATCTTTATGTATATGTATGTATCTGTATCTATCTGTATGTATCTATATGTATCTAGAGGTATATGTATGTTTCTGTATGTATCTGTATGTATCTGTATGTGTCTGTTTGTATTTGTATGTATCTGTATGTATCTGTATGGATGAGTTTGTATCTGTATGTATCTGTATGTATCTGTATGTATCTCTGTTTGTATCTGTATGTATCTGTATCTGTATGTATCTGTATCTGTATGTATCTGTATGTATCTGTATGTATCTGTATGTATCTGTATATATCTGTATGTATCTTTATGTATCTTTATGTATCTGTATGTAGCTGTATGTATCTGAATGTATCTGTATGTATCTCTGTATGTATCTGGATGTATCTGTATGTATCTGTATGTATCTGTATGTATCTGTATGTATTTGTATGTATCTGTATGTATCTGTATGTATCTGTATGTATCTGTTTGTATCTGTATGTATCTGTATGAATCTGTATGTATCTGTATGTATCTGTATGTATCTGTATGTATCTGTATGGATAAGTATGTATCTCTTTATGTATCTGTATGTATCTGTATGTATCTTTATGTATCTGTATGTATCTGTATGTATCTGTATGTATCTGTATGTATCTGTATGTATCTGTATGTATCTGTATGTATCTGTATGTATCTGTATGTATCTGTATGGATAAGTATGTATCTTCATGTGTCTTTATGTATCTTTATGTATCTGTATGTATCTGTATGTATCTAGAGGTATATGTATGTTTCTGTATGTATCTGTATGTGTCTGTATGTATCTGTATGTATCTGTATGTATCTCTGTTTGTATCTGTATGTATCTGTATCTGTATGTATCTGTATGTATCTGTATGTATCTGTATGTATCTGTATGTATCTGTATGTATCTGTATATATCTGTATGTATCTTTATGTATCTTTATGTATCTGTATGTAGCTGTATGTATCTTTATGTATCTGTATGTATCTGTATGTATCTGAATGTATCTGTATGTATCTCTGTATGTATCTGGATGTATCTGTATGTATCTGTATGTATCTGTTAGTATCTGTATGTATCTGTATGTATCTTTATGTATCTTTATGTATCTGTATGTATCTGTATGTATCTGTATGTATCTGTATGTATCTGTATGTATCTGTATGTATGGATAAGTATGTATCTGTATGTATCTGTATGTATCTGTATGTATCTTTATGTATCTTTATGTATCTGTATGTATCTGTATGTATCTGTATGTATCTAGAGGTATATGTATGTTTCTGTATGTATCTGTATGTATCTGTATGTGTCTGTTTGTATTGGTATGTATCTGTATGTATCTGTATGTATCTGTATGCATCTGTATGTATCTGTATGTATCTGTATGTATCTGAATGTATCTGTATGTATCTGTATGTATCTGTATGTATCTGTATGTATCTGTATGTATCTGTATGTATCTGTATGTATCTGTATGTATTTGTATGTATCTGTATGTATCTGTATGTATCTTTATGGATAAGTATGTATCTTTATGTCTGTATCTTTATGTATCTTTATGTATCTGTATGTATCTGTATGTATCTGTATGTATCTGTATGTATCTGTATGTATCTGTATGTATCTGTATGTATCTGTATGTATCTGTATGTATCTGTTTGTAGTATGTATCTGTATGTATCTGTATGTATCTGTATGTATCTGTATGTATCTGTATGTATCTGTATGTATCTGTATGTATCTGTATGTATCTCTATGTATCTCTATGTATCTGTATGTATCTGTATGTATCTGGATGTATCTGTATGTATCTTTATGTATCTGTATGTATCTGTATGTATCTGTATGTATCTGTATGTATCTGTATGTATCTGTATGTATCTCTATGTATCTCTATGTATCTGTATGTATCTGTATGTATCTGGTTGTATCTGTATGTATCTGTATGTATCTGTATGTATCTTTATGTATCTTTATGTATCTGTATGTAGCGGTATGTATCTGTATGTATCTGTATGTATCTGAATGTATCTGTATGTATCTGCATGTATCTTTATGTATCTTTATGTATCTTTATGTATCTGCATGTATCTGTATGTATCTGTATGTATCTCTGTATGTATCTGTATGTATCTGTATGTATCTTTATATATCTGTATGTAGCTGTATGTATCTGTATGTATCTGTATGTATCTGTATGTATCTGTATGTATCTGTATGTATCTGTATGTATCTGTATGTATCTGTATGTATCTGTATGTATCTGTATGTATCTGTATGTATCTGTATGTATCTGTATGTATCTGTATGTATCTGTATGCATCTGTATGTATCTGTATGTATCTGTATGTATCTGAATGTATCTGTATGTATCTGTATGTATCTGTATGTATCTGTATGTATCTGTATGTATCTGTATGTATCTGTATGTATTTGTATGTATCTGTATGTATCTGTATGTATCTTTATGGATAAGTATGTATCTTTATGTCTGTATCTTTATGTATCTTTATGTATCTTTATGTATCTGTATGTATCTGTATGTATCTGTATGTATCTGTATGTATCTAGAGGTATATGTATGTTTCTGTATGTATCTGTATGTATCTGTATGTGTCTGTTTGTATTTGTATGTATCTGTATGTATCTGTATGTATCTGTATGCATCTGTATGTATCTGTATGTATCTGTATGTATCTGAATGTATCTGTATGTATCTGTATGTATCTGTATGTATCTGTATGTATCTGTATGTATCTGTATGTATCTGTATGTATCTGTATGTATTTGTATGTATCTGTATGTATCTGTATGTATCTTTATGGATAAGTATGTATCTTTATGTCTGTATCTTTATGTATCTTTATGTATCTTTATGTATCTGTATGTATCTGTATGTATCTGTATGTATCTGTATGTATCTGTTTGTATCTGTATGTATCTGTATGTATCTGTATGTATCTGTTTGTAGTATGTATCTGTATGTATCTGTATGTATCTGTATGTATCTGTATGTATCTGTATGTATCTGTATGTATCTGTATGTATCTGTATGTATCTCTATGTATCTCTATGTATCTGTATGTATCTGTATGTATCTGGATGTATCTGTATGTATCTTTATGTATCTTTATGTATCTGTATGTATCTGTATCTATCTGTATGTATCTGTATGTATCTAGAGGTATATGTATGTTTCTGTATGTATCTGTATGTGTCTGTTTGTATTTGTATGTATCTGTATGTATCTGTATGGATAAGTATGTATCTGTATGTATCTGTATGTATCTGTATGTATCTGTATGTATCTGTATGTATCTCTGTTTGTATCTGTATGTATCTGTATCTGTATGTATCTGTATCTGTATGTATCTGTATGTATCTGTATGTATCTGTATGTATCTGTATATATCTGTATGTATCTTTATGTATCTTTATGTATCTGTATGTAGCTGTATGTATCTGAATGTATCTGTATGTATCTCTGTATGTATCTGTATGTATCTGTATGTATCTGTATGTATCTTTATGTATCTGTATGTAGCGGTATGTATCTGTATGTATCTGTATGTATCTGAATGTATCTGTATGTATCTGCATGTATCTTTATGTATCTTTATGTATCTATGTATCTGCATGTATCTGTATGTATCTATATGTATCTCTGTATGTATCTGTATGTATCTGTATGTATCTGTATGTATCTTTATGTATCTGTATGTAGCTGTATGTATCTGTATGTATCTGTATGTATCTGTATGTATCTGTATGTATCTGTATGTATCTGTATGTATCTGTATGTATCTGTATGTATCTGTATGTATCTGTATGTATCTTTATGTATCTTTATGTATCTGTATGTATCTGTATCTATCTGTATGTATCTATATGTATCTAGAGGTATATGTATGTTTCTGTATGTATCTGTATGTATCTGTATGTGTCTGTTTGTATTTGTATGTATCTGTATGTATCTGTATGGATGAGTATGTATCTGTATGTATCTGTATGTATCTGTATGTATCTGTATGTATCTGTATGTATCTGCATGTATCTGTATGTATCTGTATGTATCTAGAGGTATATGTATGTTTCTGTATGTATCTGTATGTGTCTGTTTGTATTTGTATGTATCTGTATGTATCTGTATGTATATGTATGTATCTGTATGTATCTGTATGTATCTGTATGTATCTGTATGTATCTGTATGTATCTGTATGTATCTGTATGTATCTGTATGTATCTGTATGTATCTGTATGTATCTGTATGTATCTCTATGTATCTCTATGTATCTGTATGTATCTGTATGTATCTGGATGTATCTGTATGTATCTTTATGTATCTGTATGCATCTATATGTATCTGTATGTATCTGTATGTATCTGTATGTATCTGTATGTATCTGTATGTATCTGTATGTATCTCTATGTATCTCTATGTATCTGTATGTATCTGTATGTATCTGGATGTATCTGTATGTATTTGTATGTATCTGTATGTATCTTTATGTATCTTTATGTATCTGTATGTAGCGGTATGTATCTGTATGTATCTGTATGTATCTGAATGTATCTGTATGTATCTGCATGTATCTTTATGTATCTTTATGTATCTTTATGTATCTGCATGTATCTGTATGTATCTGTATGTATCTCTGTATGTATCTGTATGTATCTGTATGTATCTTCTGTATGTAGCTGTATGTATCTGTATGTATCTGTATGTATCTGTATGTATCTGTATGTATCTGTTTGTAGTATGTATCTGTATGTATCTGTATGTATCTGTATGTATCTGTATGTATCTGTATGTATCTAGAGGTATATGTATGTTTCTGTATGTATCTGTATGTATCTGTATGTGTCTGTTTGTATTTGTATGTATCTGTATGTATCTGTATGTATCTGTATGTATCTGTATGTATCTGTATGTATCTGTATGTATTTGTATGTATCTGTATGTATCTGTATGTATCTTTATGGATAAGTATGTATCTTTATGTCTGTATGTATCTTTATGTATCTGTATGTTTCTTTATGTATCTTTATGTATCTGTATGTATCTGTATGTATCTGTATGTATCTGTATATATCTCTATGTATCTGTATGTATCTGTATGTATCTTTATGTATCTGTATAAATCTGTATGTATCTGTATGTATCTTTATGTATCTTTATGTATCTTTATGTATCTGTATGTATCTGTATGTATCTGTATGTATCTGTATATATCTCTATGTATCTGTATGTATCTGTATGTATCTTTATGTATCTGTATAAATCTGTATGTATCTGTATGTATCTGTATGTATCTGGATGTATCTGTATGTATCTGTATGTATCTGTATGTATCTTTATGTATCTGTATGTAGCGGTATGTATCTGTATGTATCTGTATGTATCTGAATGTATCTGTATGTATCTGCATGTATCTTTATGTATCTTTATGTATCTTTATGTATCTGCATGTATCTGTATGTATCTATATGTATCTCTGTATGTATCTGTATGTATCTGTATGTATCTGTATGTATCTTTATGTATCTGTATGTAGCTGTATGTATCTGTATGTATCTGTATGTATCTGTATGTATCTGTATGTATCTGTATGTATCTGTATGTATCTGTATGTATCTGTATGTATCTGTATGTATCTTTATGTATCTTTATGTATCTGTATGTATCTGTATCTATCTGTATGTATCTATATGTATCTAGAGGTATATGTATATTTCTGTATGTATCTGTATGTATCTGTATGTGTCTGTTTGTATTTGTATGTATCTGTATGTATCTGTATGGATGAGTATGTATCTGTATGTATCTGTATGTATCTGTATGTATCTGTATGTATCTGTATGTATCTCTGTTTGTATCTGTATGTATCTGTATCTGTATGTATCTGTATGTATCTGTATGTATCTGTATGTATCTGTATGTATCTGTATATATCTGTATGTATCTTTATGTATCTTTATGTATCTGTATGTAGCTGTATGTATCTGAATGTATCTGTATGTATCTCTGTATGTATCTGTATCTTTATGTATCTTTATGTATCTGCATGTATCTGTATGTATCTGTATGTATCTCTGTATGTATCTGTATGTATCTGTATGTATCTTTATATATCTGTATGTAGCTGTATGTATCTGTATGTATCTGTATGTATCTGTATGTATCTGTATGTATCTGTATGTATCTGTATGTATCTGTATGTATCTGTATGTATCTGTATGTATCTGTATGTATCTGTATGTATCTGTATGTATCTGTATGTATCTGTATGTATCTTTATGTATCTTTATGTATCTGTATGTATCTGTATCTATCTGTATGTATCTGTATGTATCTAGAGGTATATGTATGTTTCTGTATGTATCTGTATGTATCTGTATGTGTCTGTTTGTATTTGTATGTATCTGTATGTATCTGTATGGATAAGTATGTATCTGTATGTATCTGTATGTATCTGTATGTATCTGTATGTATCTGTATGTATCTCTGTTTGTATCTGTATGTTTCTGTATCTGTATGTATCTGTATCTGTATGTATCTGTATGTATCTGTATGTATCTGTATGTATCTGTATATATCTGTATGTATCTTTATGTATCTTTATGTATCTGTATGTAGCTGTATGTATCTGAATGTATCTGTATGTATCTCTGTATGTATCTGGATGTATCTGTATGTATCTGTATGTATCTGTATGTATCTGTATGTATCTGTATGTATCTGCATGTATCTGTATGTATCTGTATGTATCTAGAGGTATATGTATGTTTCTGTATGTATCTGTATGTATCTGTATGTGTCTGTTTGTATTTGTATGTATCTGTATGTATCTGTATGTATATGTATGTATCTGTATGTATCTGTATTTATCTGTATGTAATTGTATGTATCTGTATGTATCTGTATGTATCTTTATGGATAAGTATGTATCTTTATGTCTGTATGTATCTTTATGTATCTCTGTATGTATCTGGATGTATGTATCTGTTTGTAGTATGTATCTGTATGTATCTGTATGTATCTGTATGTATCTGTATGTATCTGTATGTATCTGTATGTATCTGTATGTATCTGTATGTATCTGTATGTATCTGTATGTATCTGTATGTATCTCTATGTATCTCTATGTATCTGTATGTATCTGTATGTATCTGGATGTATCTGTATGTATCTTTATGTATCTGTATGCATCTGTATGTATCTGTATGTATCTGTATGTATCTGTATGTATCTGTATGTATCTGTATGTATCTGTATGTATCTCTATGTATCTCTATGTATCTGTATGTATCTGTATGTATCTGGATGTATCTGTATGTATCTGTATGTATCTGTATGTATCTTTATGTATCTTTATGTATCTGTATGTATCTGTATGTATCTCTGTATGTATCTGTATGTATCTGAATGTATCTGTATGTATCTGCATGTATCTTTATGTATCTTTATGTATCTTTATGTATCTGCATGTATCTGTATGTATCTGTATGTATCTCTGTATGTATCTGTATGTATCTGTATGTATCTTCTGTATGTAGCTGTATGTATCTGTATGTATCTGTATGTATCTGTATGTATCTGTATGTATCTGTATGTATCTGTATGTATCTGTATGTATCTGTTTGTAGTATGTATCTGTATGTATCTGTATGTATCTGTATGTATCTGTATGTATCTGTATGTATCTCTATGTATCTCTATGTATCTGTATGTATCTGTATGTATCTGGATGTATCTGTATGTATCTTTATGTATCTGTATGTATCTGTATGTATCTGTATGTATCTGTATGTATCTGTATGTATCTTCTGTATGTAGCTGTATGTATCTGTATGTATCTGTATGTATCTGTATGTATCTGTATGTATCTGTATGTATCTGTATGTATCTGTTTGTAGTATGTATCTGTATGTATCTGTATGTATCTGTATGTATCTGTATGTATCTGTATGTATCTGTATGTATCTGTATGTATCTGTATGTATCTGTATGTATCTGTATGTATCTGTATGTATCTCTATGTATCTCTATGTATCTGTTTGTATCTGTATGTATCTGGATGTATCTGTATGTATCTTTATGTATCTGTATGTATCTGTATGTATCTGTATGTATCTGTTTGTATCTGTATGTATCTGTATCTGTATGTATCTGTATGTATCTGTATGTATCTGTATGTATCTGTATGTATCTGTATATATCTGTATGTATCTTTATGTATCTTTATGTATCTGTATGTAGCTGTATGTATCTGAATGTATCTGTATGTATCTCTGTATGTATCTGGATGTATCTGTATGTATCTGTATGTATCTGTATGTATCTAGAGGTATATGTATGTTTCTGTATGTATCTGTATGTGTCTGTTTGTATTTGTATGTATCTGTATGTATCTGTATGTATTTGTATGTATCTGTATGTATCTGTATGTATCTTTATGGATAAGTATGTATCTTTATGTATCTCTGTATGTATCTGGATGTATGTATCTGTTTGTAGTATGTATCTGTATGTATCTGTATGTATCTGTATGTATCTGTATGTATCTGTATGTATCTGTATGTATCTGTATGTATCTGTATGTATCTGTATGTATCTGTATGTATCTGGATGTATCTGTATGTATCTTTATGTATCTGTATGCATCTATATGTATCTGTATGTATCTGTATGTATCTGTATGTATCTGTATGTATCTGTATGTATCTGTATGTATCTCTATGTATCTCTATGTATCTGTATGTATCTGTATGTATCTGGATGTATCTGTATGTATTTGTATGTATCTGTATGTATCTTTATGTATCTTTATGTATCTGTATGTAGCGGTATGTATCTGTATGTATCTGTATGTATCTGAATGTATCTGTATGTAACTGCATGTATCTTTATGTATCTTTATGTATCTTTATGTATCTGCATGTATCTGTATGTATCTGTATGTATCTCTGTATGTATCTGTATGTATCTGTATGTATCTTCTGTATGTAGCTGTATGTATCTGTATGTATCTGTATGTATCTGTATGTATCTGTTTGTAGTATGTATCTGTATGTATCTGTATGTATCTGCATGTATCTGTATGTATCTGTATGTATCTAGAGGTATATGTATGTTTCTGTATGTATCTGTATGTATCTGTATGTGTCTGTTTGTATTTGTATGTATCTGTATGTATCTGTATGTATCTGTATGTATCTGTATGTATCTGTATGTATCTGTATGTATCTGTATGTATCTGTATGTATCTGTATGTATCTGTATGTATCTTTATGGATAAGTATGTATCTTTATGTCTGTATGTATCTTTATGTATCTGTATGTTTCTTTATGTATCTTTATGTATCTGTATGTATCTGTATGTATCTGTATGTATCTGTATATATCTGTATGTATCTGTATGTATCTGTATGTATCTTTATGTATCTGTATAAATCTGTATGTATCTGTATTTATCTTTATGTATCTTTATGTATCTTTATGTATCTGTATGTATCTGTATGTATCTGTATGTATCTGTATATATCTGTATGTATCTGTATGTATCTGTATGTATCTTTATGTATCTGTATAAATCTGTATGTATCTGTATGTATCTGTATGTATCTGGATGTATCTGTATGTATCTGTATGTATCTGTATGTATCTTTATGTATCTTTATGTATCTGTATGTAGCGGTATGTATCTGTATGTATCTGTATGTATCTGAATGTATCTGTATGTATCTGCATGTATCTTTATGTATCTGCATGTATCTTTATGTATCTTTATGTATCTTTATGTATCTGCATGTATCTGTATGAATCTATATGTATCTCTGTATGTATCTGTATGTATCTGTATGTATCTGTATGTATCTGTATGTATCTGTATGTATCTGTATGTATCTGTATGTATCTGTATGTATCTGTATGTATCTGTATGTATCTGTATGTATCTGTATGTATCTGTATGTATCTGTATGTATCTGTATGTATCTGTATGTATCTTTATGTATCTTTATGTATCTGTATGTATCTGTATCTATCTGTATGTATCTATATGTATCTAGAGGTATATGTATGTTTCTGTATGTATCTGTATGTATCTGTATGTGTCTGTTTGTATTTGTATGTATCTGTATGTATCTGTATGGATGAGTATGTATCTGTATGTATCTGTATGTATCTGTATGTATCTGTATGTATCTGTATGTATCTCTGTTTGTATCTGTATGTATCTGTATCTGTATGTATCTGTATGTATCTGTATGTATCTGTATATATCTGTATGTATCTTTATGTATCTTTATGTATCTGTATGTAGCTGTATGTATCTGAATGTATCTAGATGTATCTCTGTATGTATCTGTATCTTTATGTATCTTTATGTATCTGCATGTATCTGTATGTATCTGTATGTATCTCTGTATGTATCTGTATGTATCTGTATGTATCTTTATATATCTGTATGTAGCTGTATGTATCTGTATGTATCTGTATGTATCTGTATGTATCTGTATGTATCTGTATGTATCTGTATGTATCTGTATGTATCTGTATGTATCTGTATGTATCTGTATGTATCTGTATGTATCTGTATGTATCTGTATGTATCTTTATGTATCTTTATGTATCTGTATGTATCTGTATCTATCTGTATGTATCTGTATGTATGTAGAGGTATATGTATGTTTCTGTATGTATCTGTATGTATCTGTATGTGTCTGTTTGTATTTGTATGTATCTGTATGTATCTGTATGGATATGTATGTATCTGTATGTATCTGTATGTATCTGTATGTATCTGTATGTATCTGTATGTATCTGTATGTATCTGTATGTATCTGTATCTGTATGTATCTGTATCTGTATGTATCTGTATGTATCTGTATGTATCTGTATGTATCTGTATATATCTGTATGTATCTTTATGTATCTTTATGTATCTGTATGTATCTGTATGTATCTGAATGTATCTGTATGTATCTCTGTATGTATCTGGATGTATCTGTATGTATCTGTATGTATCTGTATAAATCTGTATGTATCTGTATGTATCTGCATGTATCTGTATGTATCTGTATGTATCTAGAGGTATATGTATGTTTCTGTATGTATCTGTATGTATCTGTATGTGTCTGTTTGTATTTGTATGTATCTGTATGTATCTGTATGTATATGTATGTATCTGTATGTATCTGTATGTATCTGTATGTATCTGTATGTATCTGTATGTATCTGTATGTATCTTTATGGATAAGTATGTATCTTTATGTCTGTATGTATCTTTATGTATCTCTGTATGTATCTGGATGTATGTATCTGTTTGTAGTATGTATCTGTATGTATCTGTATGTATCTGTAGGTATCTGTATGTATCTGTATGTATCTGTATGTATCTGTATGTATCTGTATGTATCTGTATGTATCTGTATGTATCTGTATGTATCTGTATGTATCTGTATGTATCTCTATGTATCTCTATGTATCTGTATGTATCTGTATGTATCTGGATGTATCTGTATGTATCTTTATGTATCTGTATGCATCTGTATGTATCTGTATGTATCTGTATGTATCTGTATGTATCTGTATGTATCTGTATGTATCTGTATGTATCTCTATGTATCTCTATGTATCTGTATGTATCTGTATGTATCTGGATGTATCTGTATGTATCTGTATGTATCTGTATGTATCTTTATGTATCTTTATGTATCTGTATGTAGCGGTATGTATCTGTATGTATCTGTATGTATCTGAATGTATCTGTATGTATCTGCATGTATCTTTATGTATCTTTATGTATCTTTATGTATCTGCATGTATCTGTATGTATCTGTATGTATCTCTGTATGTATCTGTATGTATCTGTATGTATCTTCTGTATGTAGCTGTATGTATCTGTATGTATCTGTATGTATCTGTATGTATCTGTATGTATCTGTATGTATCTGTATGTATCTGTTTGTAGTATGTATCTGTATGTATCTGTATGTATCTGTATGTATCTGTATGTATCTGTATGTATCTCTATGTATCTCTATGTATCTGTATGTATCTGTATGTATCTGGATGTATCTGTATGTATATTTATGTATCTGTATGTATCTGTATGTATCTGTATGTATCTGTATGTATCTGTATGTATCTGTATGTATCTTCTGTATGTAGCTGTATGTATCTGTATGTATCTGTATGTATCTGTATGTATCTGTATGTATCTGTATGTATCTGTATGTATCTCTATGTATCTCTATGTATCTGTATGTATCTGTATGTATCTGGATGTATCTGTATGTATCTGTATGTATCTGTATGTATCTTTATGTATCTTTATGTATCTGTATGTAGCGGTATGTATCTGTATGTATCTGTATGTATCTGAATGTATCTGTATGTATCTGCATGTATCTTTATGTATCTTTATGTATCTTTATGTATCTGCATGTATCTGTATGTATCTGTATGTATCTCTGTATGTATCTGTATGTATCTGTATGTATCTGAATGTATCTGTATGTATCTCTATGTATCTCTATGTATCTGTATGTATCTGTATGTATCTGGATGTATCTGTATGTATCTTTATGTATCTGTATGTATCTGTATGTATCTGTATGTATCTGTATGTATCTGTATGTATCTGTATGTATCTTCTGTATGTAGCTGTATGTATCTGTATGTATCTGTATGTATCTGTATGTATCTGTATGTATCTGTATGTTTCTGTTTGTAGTATGTATCTGTATGTATCTGTATGTATCTGTATGTATCTGTATGTATCTGTATGTATCTGTATGTATCTGTATGTATCTGTATGTATCTCTATGTATCTCTATGTATCTGTTTGTATCTGTATGTATCTGGATGTATCTGTATGTATCTGTATGTATCTGTATGTATCTTTATGTATCTTTATGTATCTGTATGTAGCGGTATGTATCTGTATGTATCTGTATGTATCTGAATGTATCTGTATGTATCTGCATGTATCTTTATGTATCTTTATGTATCTTTATGTATCTGCATGTATCTGTATGTATCTGTATGTATCTCTGTATGTATCTGTATGTATCTGTATGTATCTTTATGTATCTGTATGTAGCTGTATGTATCTGTATGTATCTGTATGTATCTGTATTTATCTGTATGTATCTGTATGTAGCTGTATGTATCTGTATGTATCTGTATGTATCTGTATGTATCTGTATGTATCTGTATGTATCTGTATGTATTTGTATTTATCTGTATGTATCTGTATGTATCTGTATGTATCTGTATGTATCTGTATATATCTGTATGTATCTTTATGTATCTTTATGTATCTGTATGTAGCTGTATCTGAATGTATCTGTATGTATCTCTGTATGTATCTGTATGTATCTGTATGTATCTGTAGGTATCTGTATGTATCTGTATGTATCTGTATGTATCTGTAGGTATCTGTATGTATCTGTATGTATCTGTATGTATCTGTATGTATCTGTATGTATCTGTATGTATCTGTATGTATCTGTATGTATCTGTATGTATCTCTATGTATCTCTATGTATCTGTATGTATCTGTATGTATCTGGATGTATCTGTATGTATCTTTATGTATCTGTATGCATCTGTATGTATCTGTATGTATCTGTATGTATCTGTATGTATCTGTATGTATCTGTATGTATCTGTATGTATCTCTATGTATCTCTATGTATCTGTATGTATCTGTATGTATCTGGATGTATCTGTATGTATCTGTATGTATCTGTATGTATCTTTATGTATCTTTATGTATCTGTATGTAGCGGTATGTATCTGTATGTATCTGTATGTATCTGAATGTATCTGTATGTATCTGCATGTATCTTTATGTATCTTTATGTATCTTTATGTATCTGCATGTATCTGTATGTATCTGTATGTATCTCTGTATGTATCTGTATGTATCTGTATGTATCTTCTGTATGTAGCTGTATGTATCTGTATGTATCTGTATGTATCTGTATGTATCTGTATGTATCTGTATGTATCTGTTTGTAGTATGTATCTGTATGTATCTGTATGTATCTGTATGTATCTGTATGTATCTCTATGTATCTCTATGTATCTGTATGTATCTGTATGTATCTGGATGTATCTGTATGTATCTTTATGTATCTGTATGTATCTGTATGTATCTGTATGTATCTGTATGTATCTGTATGTATCTTCTGTATGTAGCTGTATGTATCTGTATGTATCTGTATGTATCTGTATGTATCTGTATGTATCTGTATGTATCTGTATGTATCTGAATGTATCTGTATGTATCTGCATGTATCTTTATGTATCTTTATGTATCTTTATGTATCTGCATGTATCTGTATGTATCTGTATGTATCTCTGTATGTATCTGTATGTATCTGTATGTATCTTCTGTATGTAGCTGTATGTATCTGTATGTATCTGTATGTATCTGTATGTATCTGTATGTATCTGTATGTATCTGTATGTATCTGTTTGTAGTATGTATCTGTATGTATCTGTATGTATCTGTATGTATCTGTATGTATCTGTATGTATCTCTATGTATCTCTATGTATCTGTATGTATCTGTATGTATCTGGATGTATCTGTATGTATCTTTATGTATCTGTATGTATCTGTATGTATCTGTATGTATCTGTATGTATCTGTATGTATCTTCTGTATGTAGCTGTATGTATCTGTATGTATCTGTATGTATCTGTATGTATCTGTATGTATCTGTATGTATCTGTTTGTAGTATGTATCTGTATGTATCTGTATGTATCTGTATGTATCTGTATGTATCTGTATGTATCTGTATGTATCTGTATGTATCTGTATGTATCTGTATGTATCTCTATGTATCTCTATGTATCTGTTTGTATCTGTATGTATCTGGATGTATCTGTATGTATCTGTATGTATCTGTATGTATCTTTATGTATCTTTATGTATCTGTATGTAGCGGTATGTATCTGTATGTATCTGTATGTATCTGAATGTATCTGTATGTATCTGTATGTATCTTTATATATCTGTATGTAGCTGTATGTATCTGTATGTATCTGTATGTATCTGTATGTATCTGTATGTATCTGTATGTATCTGTATGTATCTGTATGTATCTGTATGTATCTGTATGTATCTGTATGTATCTGTATGTATCTGTATGTATCTGTATGTATCTGTATGTATCTGTATGTATCTGTATGCATCTGTATGTATCTGTATGTATCTGTATGTATCTGAATGTATCTGTATGTATCTGTATGTATCTGTATGTATCTGTATGTATCTGTATGTATCTGTATGTATCTGTATGTATTTGTATGTATCTGTATGTATCTGTATGTATCTTTATGGATAAGTATGTATCTTTATGTCTGTATCTTTATGTATCTTTATGTATCTTTATGTATCTGTATGTATCTGTATGTATCTGTATGTATCTGTATGTATCTAGAGGTATATGTATGTTTCTGTATGTATCTGTATGTATCTGTATGTGTCTGTTTGTATTTGTATGTATCTGTATGTATCTGTATGTATCTGTATGCATCTGTATGTATCTGTATGTATCTGTATGTATCTGAATGTATCTGTATGTATCTGTATGTATCTGTATGTATCTGTATGTATCTGTATGTATCTGTATGTATCTGTATGTATCTGTATGTATTTGTATGTATCTGTATGTATCTGTATGTATCTTTATGGATAAGTATGTATCTTTATGTCTGTATCTTTATGTATCTTTATGTATCTTTATGTATCTGTATGTATCTGTATGTATCTGTATGTATCTGTATGTATCTGTTTGTATCTGTATGTATCTGTATGTATCTGTATGTATCTGTATGTATCTGTTTGTAGTATGTATCTGTATGTATCTGTATGTATCTGTATGTATCTGTATGTATCTGTATGTATCTGTATGTATCTGTATGTATCTCTATGTATCTCTATGTATCTGTATGTATCTGTATGTATCTGGATGTATCTGTATGTATCTTTATGTATCTTTATGTATCTGTATGTATCTGTATCTATCTGTGTGTATCTGTATGTATCTAGAGGTATATGTATGTTTCTGTATGTATCTGTATGTGTCTGTTTGTATTTGTATGTATCTGTATGTATCTGTATGGATAAGTATGTATCTGTATGTATCTGTATGTATCTGTATGTATCTGTATGTATCTGTATGTATCTCTGTTTGTATCTGTATGTATCTGTATCTGTATGTATCTGTATCTGTATGTATCTGTATGTATCTCTATGTATCTCTATGTATCTGTATGTATCTGTATGTATCTGGATGTATCTGTATGTATCTTTATGTATCTGTATGCATCTATATGTATCTGTATGTATCTGTATGTATCTGTATGTATCTGTATGTATCTGTATGTATCTGTATGTATCTCTATGTATCTCTATGTATCTGTATGTATCTGTATGTATCTGTATGTATCTGTATGTATTTGTATGTATCTGTATGTATCCTTATGTATCTTTATGTATCTGTATGTAGCGGTATGTATCTGTATGTATCTGTATGTATCTGAATGTATCTGTATGTATCTGTATGTATCTGTATGTATCTTTATGTATCTTTATGTATCTGCATGTATCTGTATGTATCTGTATGTATCTCTGTATGTATCTGTATGTATCTGTATGTATCTTCTGTATGTAGCTGTATGTATCTGTATGTATCTGTATGTATCTGTATGTATCTGTATGTATCTGTTTGTAGTATGTATCTGTATGTATCTGTATGTATCTGCATGTATCTGTATGTATCTGTATGTATCTAGAGGTATATGTATGTTTCTGTATGTATCTGTATGTATCTGTATGTGTCTGTTTGTATTTGTATGTATCTGTATGTATCTGTATGTATCTGTATGTATCTGTATGTATCTGTATGTATCTGTATGTATCTGTATGTATTTGTATGTATCTGTATGTATCTGTATGTATCTTTATGGATAAGTATGTATCTTTATGTCTGTATGTATCTTTATGTATCTGTATGTTTCTTTATGTATCTTTATGTATCTGTATGTATCTGTATGTATCTGTATGTATCTGTATATATCTCTATGTATCTGTATGTATCTGTATGTATCTTTATGTATCTGTATAAATCTGTATGTATCTGTATTTATCTTTATGTATCTTTATGTATCTTTATGTATCTGTATGTATCTGTATGTATCTGTATGTATCTGTATATATCTCTATGTATCTGTATGTATCTGTATGTATCTTTATGTATCTGTATAAATCTGTATGTATCTGTATGTATCTGTATGTATCTGGATGTATCTGTATGTATCTGTATGTATCTGTATGTATCTTTATGTATCTTTATGTATCTGTATGTAGCGGTATGTATCTGTATGTATCTGTATGTATCTGAATGTATCTGTATGTATCTGCATGTATCTTTATGTATCTTTATGTATCTTTATGTATCTGCATGTATCTGTATGTATCTATATGTATCTCTGTATGTATCTGTATGTATCTGTATGTATCTGTATGTATCTTTATGTATCTGTATGTATCTGTATGTATCTGTATGTATCTGTATGTATCTGTATGTATCTGTATGTATCTTTATGTATCTTTATGTATCTGTATGTATCTGTATCTATCTGTATGTATCTATATGTATCTAGAGGTATATGTATGTTTCTGTATGTATCTGTATGTATCTGTTTGTGTCTGTTTGTATTTGTATGTATCTGTATGTATCTGTATGGATGAGTATGTATCTGTATGTATCTGTATGTATCTGTATATATCTGTATGTATCTTTATGTATCTTTATGTATCTGTATGTAGCTGTATGTATCTGAATGTATCTGTATGTATCTCTGTATGTATCTGTATCTTTATGTATCTTTATGTATCTGCATGTATCTGTATGTACCTGTATGTATCTCTGTATGTATCTGTATGTATCTGTATGTATCTTTATATATCTGTATGTAGCTTTATGTATCTGTATGTATCTGTATGTATCTGTATGTATCTGTATGTATCTGTATGTATCTGTATGTATCTGTATGTATCTGTATGTATCTGTATGTATCTGTATGTATCTGTATGTATCTGTATGTATCTGTATGTATCTTTATGTATCTTTATGTATCTGTATGTATCTGTATCTATCTGTATGTATCTGTATGTATCTAGAGGTATATGTATGTTTCTGTATGTATCTGTATGTATCTGTATGTGTCTGTTTGTATTTGTATGTATCTGTATGTATCTGTATGGATAAGTATGTATCTGTATGTATCTGTATGTATCTGTATGTATCTGTATGTATCTGTATGTATCTCTGTTTGTATCTGTATGTTTCTGTATCTGTATCTGTATCTGTATGTATCTGTATGTATCTGTATGTATCTGTATGTATCTGTATATATCTGTATGTATCTTTATGTATCTTTATGTATCTGTATGTAGCTGTATGTATCTGAATGTATCTGTATGTATCTCTGTATGTATCTGGATGTATCTGTATGTATCTGTATGTATCTGTATGTATCTGTATGTATCTGTATGTATCTGCATGTATCTGTATGTATCTGTATGTATCTAGAGGTATATGTATGTTTCTGTATGTATCTGTATGTATCTGTATGTGTCTGTTTGTATTTGTATGTATCTGTATGTATCTGTATGTATATGTATGTATCTGTATGTATCTGTATGTATCTGTATGTATTTGTATGTATCTGTATGTATCTGTATGTATCTTTATGGATAAGTATGTATCTTTATGTCTGTATGTATCTTTATGTATCTCTGTATGTATCTGGATGTATGTATCTGTTTGTAGTATGTATCTGTATGTATCTGTATGTATCTGTAGGTATCTGTATGTATCTGTATGTATCTGTATGTATCTGTATGTATCTGTATGTATCTGTATGTATCTGTATGTATCTGTATGTATCTCTATGTATCTCTATGTATCTGTATGTATCTGTATGTATCTGGATGTATCTGTATGTATCTTTATGTATCTGTATGCATCTGTATGTATCTGTATGTATCTGTATGTATCTGTATGTATCTTTTTGTATCTGTATGTATCTGTATGTATCTCTATGTATCTCTATGTATCTGTATGTATCTGTATGTATCTGGATGTATCTGTATGTATCTGTATGTATCTGTATGTATCTTTATGTATCTTTATGTATCTGTATGTATCTGTATGTATCTCTGTATGTATCTGTATGTGTCTGTATGTATCTGTATGTATCTGCATGTATCTTTATGTATCTTTATGTATCTTTATGTATCTGCATGTATCTGTATGTATCTGTATGTATCTCTGTATGTATCTGTATGTATCTGTATGTATCTTCTGTATGTAGCTGTATGTATCTGTATGTATCTGTATGTATCTGTATGTATCTGTATGTATCTGTATGTATCTGTATGTATCTGTTTGTAGTATGTATCTGTATGTATCTGTATGTATCTGTATGTATCTGTATGTATCTGTATGTATCTGTATGTATCTGTATGTATCTTTATGTATCTCTGTATGTATCTGGATGTATGTATCTGTTTGTAGTATGTATCTGTATGTATCTGTATGTATCTGTATGTATCTGTATGTATCTGTATGTATCTGTATGTATCTGTATGTATCTGTATGTATCTCTATGTATCTGTATGTATCTGTATGTATCTGGATGTATCTGTATGTATCTTTATGTATCTGTATGCATCTATATGTATCTGTATGTATCTGTATGTATCTGTATGTATCTGTATGTATCTGTATGTATCTGTATGTATCTGTATGTATCTGTATGTATCTGTATGTATCTGTATGTATCTGGATGTATCTGTATGTATTTGTATGTATCTGTATGTATCTTTATGTATCTTTATGTATCTGTATGTAGCGGTATGTATCTGTATGTATCTGTATGTATCTGAATGTATCTGTATGTATCTGCATGTATCTGTATGTATCTTTATGTATCTTTATGTATCTGCATGTATCTGTATGTATCTGTATGTATCTCTGTATGTATCTGTATGTATCTGTATGTATCTTCTGTATGTAGCTGTATGTATCTGTATGTATCTGTATGTATCTGTATGTATCTGTTTGTAGTATGTATCTGTATGTATCTGTATGTATCTGTATGTATCTGTATGTATCTGTATGTATCTAGAGGTATATGTATGTTTCTGTATGTATCTGTATGTATCTGTATGTGTCTGTTTGTATTTGTATGTATCTGTATGTATCTGTATGTATCTGTATGTATCTGTATGTATCTGTATGTATCTGTATGTATTTGTATGTATCTGTATGTATCTGTATGTATCTTTATGGATAAGTATGTATCTTTATGTCTGTATGTATCTTTATGTATCTGTATGTTTCTTTATGTATCTTTATGTATCTGTATGTATCTGTATGTATCTGTATGTATCTGTATATATCTCTATGTATCTGTATGTATCTGTATGTATCTTTATGTATCTGTATAAATCTGTATGTATCTGTATTTATCTTGATGTATCTTTATGTATCTTTATGTATCTGTATGTATCTGTATGTATCTGTATGTATCTGTATATATCTCTATGTATCTGTATGTATCTGTATGTATCTTTATGTATCTGTATAAATCTGTATGTATCTGTATGTATCTGTATGTATCTGGATGTATCTGTATGTATCTGTATGTATCTGTATGTATCTTTATGTATCTTTATGTATCTGTATGTAGCGGTATGTATCTGTATGTATCTGTATGTATCTGTATGTATCTGAATGTATCTGTATGTATCTGCATGTATCTTTATGTATCTTTATGTATCTTTATGTATCTGCATGTATCTGTATGTATCTATATGTATATCTGTATGTATCTGTATGTATCTGTATGTATCTGTATGTATCTTTATGTATCTGTATGTAGCTGTATGTATCTGTATGTATCTGTATGTATCTGTATGTATCTGTATGTATCTGTATGTATCTGTATGTATCTGTATGTATCTGTATGTATCTGTATGTATCTGTATGTATCTTTATGTATCTTTATGTATCTGTATGTATCTGTATCTATCTGTATGTATCTATATGTATCTAGAGGTATATGTATGTTTCTGTATGTATCTGTATGTATCTGTATGTGTCTGTTTGTATTTGTATGTATCTGTATGTATCTGTATGGATGAGTATGTATCTGTATGTATCTGTATGTATCTGTATGTATCTGTATGTATCTCTGTTTGTATCTGTATGTATCTGTATCTGTATGTATCTGTATGTATCTGTATGTATCTGTATATATCTGTATGTATCTTTATGTATCTTTATGTATCTGTATGTAGCTGTATGTATCTGTATGTATCTGTATGTATCTCTGTATGTATCTGTATCTTTATGTATCTTTATGTATCTGCATGTATCTGTATGTATCTGTATGTATCTCTGTATGTATCTGTATGTATCTGTATGTATCTTTATGTATCTGTATGTAGCTGTATGTATCTGTATGTATCTGTATGTATCTGTATGTATCTGTATGTATCTGTATGTATCTGTATGTATCTGTATGTATCTGTATGTATCTGTATGTATCTGTATGTATCTGTATGTATCTGTATGTATCTGTATGTATCTGTATGTATCTGTATGTATCTGTATGTATCTTTATGTATCTTTATGTATCTGTATGTATCTGTATCTATCTGTATGTATCTGTATGTATGTAGAGGTATATGTATGTTTCTGTATGTATCTGTATGTATCTGTATGTGTCTGTTTGTATTTGTATGTATATGTATGTATCTGTATGGATAAGTATGTATCTGTATGTATCTGTATGTATCTGTATGTATCTGTATGTATCTCTGTTTGTATCTGTATGTATCTGTATCTGTATGTATCTGTATCTGTATGTATCTGTATGTATCTGTATGTATCTGTATGTATCTGTATATATCTGTATGTATCTTTATGTATCTTTATGTATCTGTATGTAGCTGTATGTATCTGAATGTATCTGTATGTATCTCTGTATGTATCTGGATGTATCTGTATGTATCTGTATGTATCTGTATAAATCTGTATGTATCTGTATGTATCTGCATGTATCTGTATGTATCTGTATGTATCTAGAGGTATATGTATGTTTCTGTATGTATCTGTATGTATCTGTATGTGTCTGTTTGTATTTGTATGTATCTGTATGTATCTGTATGTATATGTATGTATCTGTATGTATCTGTATGTATCTGTATGTATTTGTATGTATCTGTATGTATCTGTATGTATCTTTATGGATAAGTATGTATCTTTATGTCTGTATGTATCTTTATGTATCTCTGTATGTATCTGGATGTATGTATCTGTTTGTAGTATGTATCTGTATGTATCTGTATGTATCTGTAGGTATCTGTATGTATCTGTATGTATCTGTATGTATCTGTATGTATCTGTATGTATCTGTATGTATCTGTATGTATCTGTATGTATCTCTATGTATCTCTATGTATCTGTATGTATCTGTATGTATCTGGATGTATCTGTATGTATCTTTATGTATCTGTATGCATCTGTATGTATCTGTATGTATCTGTATGTATCTGTATGTATCTGTATGTATCTGTATGTATCTGTATGTATCTCTATGTATCTCTATGTATCTGTATGTATCTGTATGTATCTGGATGTATCTGTATGTATCTGTATGTATCTGTATGTATCTTTATGTATCTTTATGTATCTGTATGTAGCGGTATGTATCTGTATGTATCTGTATGTATCTTTATGTATCTGTATGTATCTGTATGTATCTGTATGTATCTGTATGTATCTGTATGTATCTGTATGTATGGATAAGTATGTATCTGTATGTATCTGTATGTATCTGTATGTATCTTTATGTATCTTTATGTATCTGTATGTATCTGTATGTATCTGTATGTATCTAGAGGTATATGTATGTTTCTGTATGTATCTGTATGTATCTGTATGTGTCTGTTTGTATTGGTATGTATCTGTATGTATCTGTATGTATCTGTATGCATCTGTATGTATCTGTATGTATCTGTATGTATCTGAATGTATCTGTATGTATCTGTATGTATCTGTATGTATCTGTATGTATCTGTATGTATCTGTATGTATCTGTATGTATCTGTATGTATTTGTATGTATCTGTATGTATCTGTATGTATCTTTATGGATAAGTATGTATCTTTATGTCTGTATCTTTATGTATCTTTATGTATCTGTATGTATCTGTATGTATCTGTATGTATCTGTATGTATCTGTTTGTATCTGTATGTATCTGTATGTATCTGTATGTATCTGTATGTATCTGTTTGTAGTATGTATCTGTATGTATCTGTATGTATCTGTATGTATCTGTATGTATCTGTATGTATCTGTATGTATCTGTATGTATCTGTATGTATCTCTATGTATCTCTATGTATCTGTATGTATCTGTATGTATCTGGATGTATCTGTATGTATCTTTATGTATCTGTATGTATCTGTATGTATCTGTATGTATCTGTATGTATCTGTATGTATCTGTATGTATCTCTATGTATCTCTATGTATCTGTATGTATCTGTATGTATCTGGTTGTATCTGTATGTATCTGTATGTATCTGTATGTATCTTTATGTATCTTTATGTATCTGTATGTAGCGGTATGTATCTGTATGTATCTGTATGTATCTGAATGTATCTGTATGTATCTGCATGTATCTTTATGTATCTTTATGTATCTTTATGTATCTGCATGTATCTGTATGTATCTGTATGTATCTCTGTATGTATCTGTATGTATCTGTATGTATCTTTATATATCTGTATGTAGCTGTATGTATCTGTATGTATCTGTATGTATCTGTATGTATCTGTATGTATCTGTATGTATCTGTATGTATCTGTATGTATCTGTATGTATCTGTATGTATCTGTATGTATCTGTATGTATCTGTATGTATCTGTATGTATCTGTATGCATCTGTATGTATCTGTATGTATCTGTATGTATCTGAATGTATCTGTATGTATCTGTATGTATCTGTATGTATCTGTATGTATCTGTATGTATCTGTATGTATCTGTATGTATTTGTATGTATCTGTATGTATCTGTATGTATCTTTATGGATAAGTATGTATCTTTATGTCTGTATCTTTATGTATCTTTATGTATCTTTATGTATCTGTATGTATCTGTATGTATCTGTATGTATCTGTATGTATCTAGAGGTATATGTATGTTTCTGTATGTATCTGTATGTATCTGTATGTGTCTGTTTGTATTTGTATGTATCTGTATGTATCTGTATGTATCTGTATGTATCTGTATGTATCTGTATGTATCTGTATGTATCTGAATGTATCTGTATGTATCTGTATGTATCTGTATGTATCTGTATGTATCTGTATGTATCTGTATGTATCTGTATGTATCTGTATGTATTTGTATGTATCTGTATGTATCTGTATGTATCTTTATGGATAAGTATGTATCTTTATGTCTGTATCTTTATGTATCTTTATGTATCTTTATGTATCTGTATGTATCTGTATGTATCTGTATGTATCTGTATGTATCTGTTTGTATCTGTATGTATCTGTATGTATCTGTATGTATCTGTTTGTAGTATGTATCTGTATGTATCTGTATGTATCTGTATGTATCTGTATGTATCTGTATGTATCTGTATGTATCTGTATGTATCTGTATGTATCTCTATGTATCTCTATGTATCTGTATGTATCTGTATGTATCTGGATGTATCTGTATGTATCTTTATGTATCTTTATGTATCTGTATGTATCTGTATCTATCTGTATGTTTCTGTATGTATCTAGAGGTATATGTATGTTTCTGTATGTATCTGTATGTGTCTGTTTGTATTTGTATGTATCTGTATGTATCTGTATGGATAAGTATGTATCTGTATGTATCTGTATGTATCTGTATGTATCTGTATGTATCTGTATGTATCTCTGTTTGTATCTGTATGTATCTGTATCTGTATGTATCTGTATCTGTATGTATCTGTATGTATCTGTATGTATCTGTATGTATCTGTATATATCTGTATGTATCTTTATGTATCTTTATGTATCTGTATGTAGCTGTATGTATCTGAATGTATCTGTATGTATCTCTGTATGTATCTGTATGTATCTGTATGTATCTGTATGTATCTTTATGTATCTGTATGTAGCGGTATGTATCTGTATGTATCTGTATGTATCTGAATGTATCTGTATGTATCTGCATGTATCTTTATGTATCTTTATGTATCTTTATGTATCTGCATGTATCTGTATGTATCTATATGTATCTCTGTATGTATCTGTATGTATCTGTATGTATCTGTATGTATCTTTATGTATCTGTATGTAGCTGTATGTATCTGTATGTATCTGTATGTATCTGTATGTATCTGTATGTATCTGTATGTATCTGTATGTATCTGTATGTATCTGTATGTATCTGTATGTATCTGTATGTATCTTTATGTATCTTTATGTATCTGTATGTATCTGTATCTATCTGTATGTATCTATATGTATCTAGAGGTATATGTATGTTTCTGTATGTATCTGTATGTATCTGTATGTGTCTGTTTGTATTTGTATGTATCTGTATGTATCTGTATGGATGAGTATGTATCTGTATGTATCTGTATGTATCTGTATGTATCTGTATGTATCTGTATGTATCTGTATGTATCTGTATGTATCTGTATGTATCTGTATGTATCTAGAGGTATATGTATGTTTCTGTATGTATCTGTATGTGTCTGTTTGTATTTGTATGTATCTGTATGTATCTGTATGTATATGTATGTATCTGTATGTATCTGTATGTATCTGTATGTATCTGTATGTATCTGTATGTATCTGTATGTATCTGTATGTATCTGTATGTATCTGTATGTATCTGTATGTATCTCTATGTATCTCTATGTATCTGTATGTATCTGTATGTATCTGGATGTATCTGTATGTATCTTTATGTATCTGTATGCATCTATATGTATCTGTATGTATCTGTATGTATCTGTATGTATCTGTATGTATCTGTATGTATCTGTATGTATCTCTATGTATCTCTATGTATCTGTATGTATCTGTATGTATCTGGATGTATCTGTATGTATTTGTATGTATCTGTATGTATCTTTATGTATCTTTATGTATCTGTATGTAGCGGTATGTATCTGTATGTATCTGTATGTATCTGAATGTATCTGTATGTATCTGCATGTATCTTTATGTATCTTTATGTATCTTTATGTATCTGCATGTATCTGTATGTATCTGTATGTATCTCTGTATGTATCTGTATGTATCTGTATGTATCTTCTGTATGTAGCTGTATGTATCTGTATGTATCTGTATGTATCTGTATGTATCTGTATGTATCTGTTTGTAGTATGTATCTGTATGTATCTGTATGTATCTGCATGTATCTGTATGTATCTGTATGTATCTAGAGGTATATGTATGTTTCTGTATGTATCTGTATGTATCTGTATGTGTCTGTTTGTATTTGTATGTATCTGTATGTATCTGTATGTATCTGTATGTATCTGTATGTATCTGTATGTATCTGTATGTATTTGTATGTATCTGTATGTATCTGTATGTATCTTTATGGATAAGTATGTATCTTTATGTCTGTATGTATCTTTATGTATCTGTATGTTTCTTTATGTATCTGTATGTATCTGTATGTATCTGTATGTATCTGTATGTATCTGTATATATCTCTATGTATCTGTATGTATCTGTATGTATCTTTATGTATCTGTATAAATCTGTATGTATCTGTATTTATCTTTATGTATCTTTATGTATCTTTATGTATCTGTATGTATCTGTATGTATCTGTATGTATCTGTATATATCTCTATGTATCTGTATGTATCTGTATGTATCTTTATGTATCTGTATAAATCTGTATGTATCTGTATGTATCTGTATGTATCTGGATGTATCTGTATGTATCTGTATGTATCTGTATGTATCTTTATGTATCTGTATGTAGCGGTATGTATCTGTATGTATCTGTATGTATCTGAATGTATCTGTATGTATCTGCATGTATCTTTATGTATCTTTATGTATCTTTATGTATCTGCATGTATCTGTATGTATCTATATGTATCTCTGTATGTATCTGTATGTATCTGTATGTATCTGTATGTATCTTTATGTATCTGTATGTAGCTGTATGTATCTGTATGTATCTGTATGTATCTGTATGTATCTGTATGTATCTGTATGTATCTGTATGTATCTGTATGTATCTGTATGTATCTTTATGTATCTTTATGTATCTGTATGTATCTGTATCTATCTGTATGTATCTATATGTATCTAGAGGTATATGTATGTTTCTGTATGTATCTGTATGTATCTGTATGTGTCTGTTTGTATTTGTATGTATCTGTATGTATCTGTATGGATGAGTATGTATCTGTATGTATCTGTATGTATCTGTATGTATCTGTATGTATCTGTATGTATCTCTGTTTGTATCTGTATGTATCTGTATCTGTATGTATCTGTATGTATCTGTATGTATCTGTATGTATCTGTATGTATCTGTATATATCTGTATGTATCTTTATGTATCTTTATGTATCTGTATGTAGCTGTATGTATCTGAATGTATCTGTATGTATCTCTGTATGTATCTGTATCTTTATGTATCTTTATGTATCTGCATGTATCTGTATGTATCTGTATGTATCTCTGTATGTATCTGTATGTATCTGTATGTATCTTTATATATCTGTATGTAGCTGTATGTATCTGTATGTATCTGTATGTATCTGTATGTATCTGTATGTATCTGTATGTATCTGTATGTATCTGTATGTATCTGTATGTATCTGTATGTATCTGTATGTATCTGTATGTATCTGTATGTATCTGTATGTATCTGTATGTATCTTTATGTATCTTTATGTATCTGTATGTATCTGTATCTATCTGTATGTATCTGTATGTATCTAGAGGTATATGTATGTTTCTGTATGTATCTGTATGTATCTGTATGTGTCTGTTTGTATTTGTATGTATCTGTATGTATCTGTATGGATAAGTTTGTATCTGTATGTATCTGTATGTATCTGTATGTATCTGTATGTATCTGTATGTATCTCTGTTTGTATCTGTATGTTTCTGTATCTGTATGTATCTGTATCTGTATGTATCTGTATGTATCTGTATGTATCTGTATGTATCTGTATGTATCTGTATATATCTGTATGTATCTTTATGTATCTTTATGTATCTGTATGTAGCTGTATGTATCTGAATGTATCTGTATGTATCTCTGTATGTATCTGGATGTATCTGTATGTATCTGTATGTATCTGTATGTATCTGTATGTATCTGTATGTATCTGCATGTATCTGTATGTATCTGTATGTATCTAGAGGTATATGTATGTTTCTGTATGTATCTGTATGTATCTGTATGTGTCTGTTTGTATTTGTATGTATCTGTATGTATCTGTATGTATATGTATGTATCTGTATGTATCTGTATTTATCTGTATGTAATTGTATGTATCTGTATGTATCTGTATGTATCTTTATGGATAAGTATGTATCTTTATGTCTGTATGTATCTTTATGTATCTCTGTATGTATCTGGATGTATGTATCTGTTTGTAGTATGTATCTGTATGTATCTGTATGTATCTGTATGTATCTGTATGTATCTGTATGTATCTGTATGTATCTGTATGTATCTGTATGTATCTGTATGTATCTGTATGTATCTGTATGTATCTCTATGTATCTCTATGTATCTGTATGTATCTGTATGTATCTGGATGTATCTGTATGTATCTTTATGTATCTGTATGCATCTGTATGTATCTGTATGTATCTGTATGTATCTGTATGTATCTGTATGTATCTGTATGTATCTGTATGTATCTCTATGTATCTCTATGTATCTGTATGTATCTGTATGTATCTGGATGTATCTGTATGTATCTGTATGTATCTGTATGTATCTTTATGTATCTTTATGTATCTGTATGTATCTGTATGTATCTCTGTATGTATCTGTATGTATCTGTATGTATCTGTATGTATCTGCATGTATCTTTATGTATCTTTATGTATCTTTATGTATCTGTATGTATCTGTATGTATCTGTATGTATCTCTGTATGTATCTGTATGTATCTGTATGTATCTTCTGTATGTAGCTGTATGTATCTGTATGTATCTGTATGTATCTGTATGTATCTGTATGTATCTGTATGTATCTGTATGTATCTGTATGTATCTGTTTGTAGTATGTATCTGTATGTATCTGTATGTATCTGTATGTATCTGTATGTATCTGTATGTATCTCTATGTATCTCTATGTATCTGTATGTATCTGTATGTATCTGGATGTATCTGTATGTATCTTTATGTATCTGTATGTATCTGTATGTATCTGTATGTATCTGTATGTATCTGTATGTATCTTCTGTATGTAGCTGTATGTATCTGTATGTATCTGTATGTATCTGTATGTATCTGTATGTATCTGTATGTATCTGTATGTATCTGTTTGTAGTATGTATCTGTATGTATCTGTATGTATCTGTATGTATCTGTATGTATCTGTATGTATCTGTATGTATCTGTATGTATCTGTATGTATCTGTATGTATCTGTATGTATCTCTATGTATCTCTATGTATCTGTTTGTATCTGTATGTATCTGGATGTATCTGTATGTATCTTTATGTATCTGTATGTATCTGTATGTATCTGTATGTATCTGTTTGTATCTGTATGTATCTGTATCTGTATGTATCTGTATGTATCTGTATGTATCTGTATGTATCTGTATGTATCTGTATATATCTGTATGTATCTTTATGTATCTTTATGTATCTGTATGTAGCTGTATGTATCTGAATGTATCTGTATGTATCTCTGTATGTATCTGGATGTATCTGTATGTATCTGTATGTATCTGTATGTATCTAGAGGTATATGTATGTTTCTGTATGTATCTGTATGTGTCTGTTTGTATTTGTATGTATCTGTATGTATCTGTATGTATTTGTATGTATCTGTATGTATCTGTATGTATCTTTATGGATAAGTATGTATCTTTATGTATCTCTGTATGTATCTGGATGTATGTATCTGTTTGTAGTATGTATCTGTATGTATCTGTATGTATCTGTATGTATCTGTATGTATCTGTATGTATCTGTATGTATCTCTATGTATCTCTATGTATCTGTATGTATCTGTATGTATCTGGATGTATCTGTATGTATCTTTATGTATCTGTATGCATCTATATGTATCTGTATGTATCTGTATGTATCTGTATGTATCTGTATGTATCTGTATGTATCTGTATGTATCTCTATGTATCTCTATGTATCTGTATGTATCTGTATGTATCTGGATGTATCTGTATGTATTTGTATGTATCTGTATGTATCTTTATGTATCTTTATGTATCTGTATGTAGCGGTATGTATCTGTATGTATCTGTATGTATCTGAATGTATCTGTATGTAACTGCATGTATCTTTATGTATCTTTATGTATCTTTATGTATCTGCATGTATCTGTATGTATCTGTATGTATCTCTGTATGTATCTGTATGTATCTGTATGTATCTTCTGTATGTAGCTGTATGTATCTGTATGTATCTGTATGTATCTGTATGTATCTGTTTGTAGTATGTATCTGTATGTATCTGTATGTATCTGCATGTATCTGTATGTATCTGTATGTATCTAGAGGTATATGTATGTTTCTGTATGTATCTGTATGTATCTGTATGTGTCTGTTTGTATTTGTATGTATCTGTATGTATCTGTATGTATCTGTATGTATCTGTATGTATCTGTATGTATCTGTATGTATCTGTATGTATCTGTATGTATCTGTATGTATCTGTATGTATCTTTATGGATAAGTATGTATCTTTATGTCTGTATGTATCTTTATGTATCTGTATGTTTCTTTATGTATCTTTATGTATCTGTATGTATCTGTATGTATCTGTATGTATCTGTATATATCTCTATGTATCTGTATGTATCTGTATGTATCTTTATGTATCTGTATAAATCTGTATGTATCTGTATTTATCTTTATGTATCTTTATGTATCTTTATGTATCTGTATGTATCTGTATGTATCTGTATGTATCTGTATATATCTCTATGTATCTGTATGTATCTGTATGTATCTTTATGTATCTGTATAAATCTGTATGTATCTGTATGTATCTGTATGTATCTTTATGTATCTGTATGTATCTGTATGTATCTGTATGTATCTTTATGTATCTTTATGTATCTGTATGTAGCGGTATGTATCTGTATGTATCTGTATGTATCTGAATGTATCTGTATGTATCTGCATGTATCTTTATGTATCTGCATGTATCTTTATGTATCTTTATGTATCTTTATGTATCTGCATGTATCTGTATGAATCTATATGTATCTCTGTATGTATCTGTATGTATCTGTATGTATCTGTATGTATCTTTATGTATCTGTATGTATCTGTATGTATCTGTATGTATCTGTATGTATCTGTATGTATCTGTATGTATCTGTATGTATCTGTATGTATCTGTATGTATCTGTATGTATCTGTATGTATCTGTATGTATCTTTATGTATCTTTATGTATCTGTATGTATCTGTATCTATCTGTATGTATCTATATGTATCTAGAGGTATATGTATGTTTCTGTATGTATCTGTATGTATCTGTATGTGTCTGTTTGTATTTGTATGTATCTGTATGTATCTGTATGGATGAGTATGTATCTGTATGTATCTGTATGTATCTGTATGTATCTGTATGTATCTGTATGTATCTCTGTTTGTATCTGTATGTATCTGTATCTGTATGTATCTGTATGTATCTGTATGTATCTGTATATATCTGTATGTATCTTTATGTATCTTTATGTATCTGTATGTAGCTGTATGTATCTGAATGTATCTAGATGTATCTCTGTATGTATCTGTATCTTTATGTATCTTTATGTATCTGCATGTATCTGTATGTATCTGTATGTATCTCTGTATGTATCTGTATGTATCTGTATGTATCTTTATATATCTGTATGTAGCTGTATGTATCTGTATGTATCTGTATGTATCTGTATGTATCTGTATGTATCTGTATGTATCTGTATGTATCTGTATGTATCTGTATGTATCTGTATGTATCTGTATGTATCTGTATGTATCTGTATGTATCTGTATGTATCTTTATGTATCTTTATGTATCTGTATGTATCTGTATCTATCTGTATGTATCTGTATGTATGTAGAGGTATATGTATGTTTCTGTATGTATCTGTATGTATCTGTATGTGTCTGTTTGTATTTGTATGTATCTGTATGTATCTGTATGGATAAGTATGTATCTGTATGTATCTGTATGTATCTGTATGTATCTGTATGTATCTGTATGTATCTCTGTTTGTATCTGTATGTATCTGTATCTGTATGTATCTGTATCTGTATGTATCTGTATGTATCTGTATGTATCTGTATGTATCTGTATGTATCTGTATATATCTGTATGTATCTTTATGTATCTTTATGTATCTGTATGTAGCTGTATGTATCTGAATGTATCTGTATGTATCTCTGTATGTATCTGGATGTATCTGTATGTATCTGTATGTATCTGTATGTATCTGTATAAATCTGTATGTATCTGTATGTATCTGCATGTATCTGTATGTATCTGTATGTATCTAGAGGTATATGTATGTTTCTGTATGTATCTGTATGTATCTGTATGTGTCTGTTTGTATTTGTATGTATCTGTATGTATCTGTATGTATATGTATGTATCTGTATGTATCTGTATGTATCTGTATGTATTTGTATGTATCTGTATGTATCTGTATGTATCTTTATGGATAAGTATGTATCTTTATGTCTGTATGTATCTTTATGTATCTCTGTATGTATCTGGATGTATGTATCTGTTTGTAGTATGTATCTGTATGTATCTGTATGTATCTGTAGGTATCTGTATGTATCTGTATGTATCTGTATGTATCTGTATGTATCTGTATGTATCTGTATGTATCTGTATGTATCTGTATGTATCTGTATGTATCTGTATGTATCTCTATGTATCTCTATGTATCTGTATGTATCTGTATGTATCTGGATGTATCTGTATGTATCTTTATGTATCTGTATGCATCTGTATGTATCTGTATGTATCTGTATGTATCTGTATGTATCTGTATGTATCTGTATGTATCTGTATGTATCTCTATGTATCTCTATGTATCTGTATGTATCTGTATGTATCTGGATGTATCTGTATGTATCTGTATGTATCTGTATGTATCTTTATGTATCTTTATGTATCTGTATGTAGCGGTATGTATCTGTATGTATCTGTATGTATCTGAATGTATCTGTATGTATCTGCATGTATCTTTATGTATCTTTATGTATCTTTATGTATCTGCATGTATCTGTATGTATCTGTATGTATCTCTGTATGTATCTGTATGTATCTGTATGTATCTTCTGTATGTATCTGTATGTATCTGTATGTATCTGTATGTATCTGTATGTATCTGTATGTATCTGTATGTATCTGTATGTATCTGTTTGTAGTATGTATCTGTATGTATCTGTATGTATCTGTATGTATCTGTATGTATCTGTATGTATCTCTATGTATCTCTATGTATCTGTATGTATCTGTATGTATCTGGATGTATCTGTATGTATATTTATGTATCTGTATGTATCTGTATGTATCTGTATGTATCTGTATGTATCTGTATGTATCTGTATGTATCTTCTGTATGTAGCTGTATGTATCTGTATGTATCTGTATGTATCTGTATGTATCTGTATGTATCTGTATGTATCTGTATGTATCTGTATGTATCTCTATGTATCTCTATGTATCTGTATGTATCTGTATGTATCTGGATGTATCTGTATGTATCTGTATGTATCTGTATGTATCTTTATGTATCTTTATGTATCTGTATGTAGCGGTATGTATCTGTATGTATCTGTATGTATCTGAATGTATCTGTATGTATCTGCATGTATCTTTATGTATCTTTATGTATCTTTATGTATCTGCATGTATCTGTATGTATCTGTATGTATCTCTGTATGTATCTGTATGTATCTGTATGTATCTGAATGTATCTGTATGTATCTCTATGTATCTCTATGTATCTGTATGTATCTGTATGTATCTGGATGTATCTGTATGTATCTTTATGTATCTGTATGTATCTGTATGTATCTGTATGTATCTGTATGTATCTGTATGTATCTGTATGTATCTTCTGTATGTAGCTGTATGTATCTGTATGTATCTGTATGTATCTGTATGTATCTGTATGTATCTGTATGTTTCTGTTTGTAGTATGTATCTGTATGTATCTGTATGTATCTGTATGTATCTGTATGTATCTGTATGTATCTGTATGTATCTGTATGTATCTGTATGTATCTCTATGTATCTCTATGTATCTGTTTGTATCTGTATGTATCTGGATGTATCTGTATGTATCTGTATGTATCTGTATGTATCTTTATGTATCTTTATGTATCTGTATGTAGCGGTATGTATCTGTATGTATCTGTATGTATCTGAATGTATCTGTATGTATCTGCATGTATCTTTATGTATCTTTATGTATCTTTATGTATCTGCATGTATCTGTATGTATCTGTATGTATCTCTGTATGTATCTGTATGTATCTGTATGTATCTTTATGTATCTGTATGTAGCTGTATGTATCTGTATGTATCTGTATGTATCTGTATTTATCTGTATGTATCTGTATGTAGCTGTATGTATCTGTATGTATCTGTATGTATCTGTATGTATCTGTATGTATCTGTATGTATCTGTATGTATTTGTATTTATCTGTATGTATCTGTATGTATCTGTATGTATCTGTATGTATCTGTATATATCTGTATGTATCTTTATGTATCTTTATGTATCTGTATGTAGCTGTATCTGAATGTATCTGTATGTATCTGCATGTATCTTTATGTATCTTTATGTATCTTTATGTATCTGCATGTATCTGTATGTATCTGTATGTATCTCTGTATGTATCTGTATGTATCTGTATGTATCTTTATGTATCTGTATGTAGCTGTATGTATCTGTATGTATCTGTATGTATCTGTATTTATCTGTATGTATCTGTATGTATCTGGATGTATCTGTATGTATCTTTATGTATCTGTATGCATCTATATGTATCTGTATGTATCTGTATGTATCTGTATGTATCTGTATGTATCTGTATGTATCTGTATGTATCTCTATGTATCTCTATGTATCTGTATGTATCTGTATGTATCTGTATGTATCTGTATGTATCTGTATGTATCTGTATGTATCTGTATGTATCTCTATGTATCTCTATGTATCTGTTTGTATCTGTATGTATCTGGATGTATCTGTATGTATCTGTATGTATCTGTATGTATCTTTATGTATCTTTATGTATCTGTATGTAGCGGTATGTATCTGTATGTATCTGTATGTATCTGAATGTATCTGTATGTATCTGCATGTATCTTTATGTATCTTTATGTATCTTTATGTATCTGCATGTATCTGTATGTATCTGTATGTATCTCTGTATGTATCTGTATGTATCTGTATGTATCTTTATGTATCTGTATGTAGCTGTATGTATCTGTATGTATCTGTATGTATCTGTATTTATCTGTATGTATCTGTATGTATCTGGATGTATCTGTATGTATCTTTATGTATCTGTATGCATCTATATGTATCTGTATGTATCTGTATGTATCTGTATGTATCTGTATGTATCTGTATGTATCTGTATGTATCTCTATGTATCTCTATGTATCTGTATGTATCTGTATGTATCTGGATGTATCTGTATGTATTTGTATGTATCTGTATGTATCTTTATGTATCTTTATGTATCTGTATGTAGCGGTATGTATCTGTATGTATCTGTATGTATCTGAATGTATCTGTATGTATCTGCATGTATCTTTATGTATCTTTATGTATCTTTATGTATCTGCATGTATCTGTATGTATCTGTATGTATCTCTGTATGTATCTGTATGTATCTGTATGTATCTTCTGTATGTAGCTGTATGTATCTGTATGTATCTGTATGTATCTGTATGTATCTGTATGTATCTGTTTGTAGTATGTATCTGTATGTATCTGTATGTATCTGCATGTATCTGTATGTATCTGTATGTATCTAGAGGTATATGTATGTTTCTGTATGTATCTGTATGTATCTGTATGTGTCTGTTTGTATTTGTATGTATCTGTATGTATCTGTATGTATCTGTATGTATCTGTATGTATCTGTATGTATCTGTATGTATTTGTATGTATCTGTATGTATCTGTATGTATCTTTATGGATAAGTATGTATCTTTATGTCTGTATGTATCTTTATGTATCTGTATGTTTCTTTATGTATCTTTATGTATCTGTATGTATCTGTATGTATCTGTATGTATCTGTATATATCTCTATGTATCTGTATGTATCTGTATGTATCTTTATGTATCTGTATAAATCTGTATGTATCTGTATTTATCTTTATGTATCTTTATGTATCTTTATGTATCTGTATGTATCTGTATGTATCTGTATGTATCTGTATATATCTCTATGTATCTGTATGTATCTGTATGTATCTTTATGTATCTGTATAAATCTGTATGTATCTGTATGTATCTGTATGTATCTGGATGTATCTGTATGTATCTGTATGTATCTGTATGTATCTTTATGTATCTGTATGTAGCGGTATGTATCTGTATGTATCTGTATGTATCTGAATGTATCTGTATGTATCTGCATGTATCTTTATGTATCTTTATGTATCTTTATGTATCTGCATGTATCTGTATGTATCTATATGTATCTCTGTATGTATCTGTATGTATCTGTATGTATCTGTATGTATCTTTATGTATCTGTATGTAGCTGTATGTATCTGTATGTATCTGTATGTATCTGTATGTATCTGTATGTATCTGTATGTATCTGTATGTATCTGTATGTATCTGTATGTATCTGTATGTATCTTTATGTATCTTTATGTATCTGTATGTATCTGTATCTATCTGTATGTATCTATATGTATCTAGAGGTATATGTATGTTTCTGTATGTATCTGTATGTATCTGTATGTGTCTGTTTGTATTTGTATGTATCTGTATGTATCTGTATGTATCTGTATGTATCTGTATGTATCTGTATGTATCTGTATGTATCTGTATGTATCTGTATGTATCTCTGTTTGTATCTGTATGTATCTGTATCTGTATGTATCTGTATGTATCTGTATGTATCTGTATGTATCTGTATGTATCTGTATATATCTGTATGTATCTTTATGTATCTTTATGTATCTGTATGTAGCTGTATGTATCTGAATGTATCTGTATGTATCTCTGTATGTATCTGTATCTTTATGTATCTTTATGTATCTGCATGTATCTGTATGTATCTGTATGTATCTCTGTATGTATCTGTATGTATCTGTATGTATCTTTATATATCTGTATGTAGCTGTATGTATCTGTATGTATCTGTATGTATCTGTATGTATCTGTATGTATCTGTATGTATCTGTATGTATCTGTATGTATCTGTATGTATCTGTATGTATCTGTATGTATCTGTATGTATCTGTATGTATCTGTATGTATCTGTATGTATCTTTATGTATCTTTATGTATCTGTATGTATCTGTATGTATCTGTATGTATCTGTATGTATCTAGAGGTATATGTATGTTTCTGTATGTATCTGTATGTATCTGTATGTGTCTGTTTGTATTTGTATGTATCTGTATGTATCTGTATGGATAAGTATGTATCTGTATGTATCTGTATGTATCTGTATGTATCTGTATGTATCTGTATGTATCTCTGTTTGTATCTGTATGTTTCTGTATCTGTATGTATCTGTATCTGTATGTATCTGTATGTATCTGTATGTATCTGTATGTATCTGTATATATCTGTATGTATCTTTATGTATCTTTATGTATCTGTATGTAGCTGTATGTATCTGAATGTATCTGTATGTATCTCTGTATGTATCTGGATGTATCTGTATGTATCTGTATGTATCTGTATGTATCTGTATGTATCTGTATGTATCTGCATGTATCTGTATGTATCTGTATGTATCTAGAGGTATATGTATGTTTCTGTATGTATCTGTATGTATCTGTATGTGTCTGTTTGTATTTGTATGTATCTGTATGTATCTGTATGTATATGTATGTATCTGTATGTATCTGTATTTATCTGTATGTAATTGTATGTATCTGTATGTATCTGTATGTATCTTTATGGATAAGTATGTATCTTTATGTCTGTATGTATCTTTATGTATCTCTGTATGTATCTGGATGTATGTATCTGTTTGTAGTATGTATCTGTATGTATCTGTATGTATCTGTAGGTATCTGTATGTATCTGTATGTATCTGTATGTATCTGTATGTATCTGTATGTATCTGTATGTATCTGTATGTATCTGTATGTATCTCTATGTATCTCTATGTATCTGTATGTATCTGTATGTATCTGGATGTATCTGTATGTATCTTTATGTATCTGTATGCATCTGTATGTATCTGTATGTATCTGTATGTATCTGTATGTATCTGTATGTATCTGTATGTATCTGTATGTATCTCTTTGTATCTCTATGTATCTGTATGTATCTGTATGTATCTGGATGTATCTGTATGTATCTGTATGTATCTGTATGTATCTTTATGTATCTTTATGTATCTGTATGTATCTGTATGTATCTCTGTATGTATCTGTATGTATCTGAATGTATCTGTATGTATCTGCATGTATCTTTATGTATCTTTATGTATCTTTATGTATCTGCATGTATCTGTATGTATCTGTATGTATCTCTGTATGTATCTGTATGTATCTGTATGTATCTTCTGTATGTAGCTGTATGTATCTGTATGTATCTGTATGTATCTGTATGTATCTGTATGTATCTGTATGTATCTGTATGTATCTGTATGTATCTGTTTGTAGTATGTATCTGTATGTATCTGTATGTATCTGTATGTATCTGTATGTATCTGTATGTATCTCTATGTATCTCTATGTATCTGTATGTATCTGTATGTATCTGGATGTATCTGTATGTATCTTTATGTATCTGTATGTATCTGTATGTATCTGTATGTATCTGTATGTATCTGTATGTATCTTCTGTATGTAGCTGTATGTATCTGTATGTATCTGTATGTATCTGTATGTATCTGTATGTATCTGTATGTATCTGTATGTATCTGTTTGTAGTATGTATCTGTATGTATCTGTATGTATCTGTATGTATCTGTATGTATCTGTATGTATCTGTATGTATCTGTATGTATCTGTATGTATCTGTATGTATCTGTATGTATCTGTATGTATCTCTATGTATCTCTATGTATCTGTTTGTATCTGTATGTATCTGGATGTATCTGTATGTATCTGTATGTATCTGTATGTATCTGTATGTATCTGTATGTATCTGTATGTATCTGTATGTATCTGTATCTGTATGTATCTGTATGTATCTGTATGTATCTGTATGTATCTGTATGTATCTGTATATATCTGTATGTATCTTTATGTATCTTTATGTATCTGTATGTAGCTGTATGTATCTGAATGTATCTGTATGTATCTCTGTATGTATCTGGATGTATCTGTATGTATCTGTATGTATCTGTATGTATCTAGAGGTATATGTATGTTTCTGTATGTATCTGTATGTGTCTGTTTGTATTTGTATGTATCTGTATGTATCTGTATGTATTTGTATGTATCTGTATGTATCTGTATGTATCTTTATGGATAAGTATGTATCTTTATGTATCTCTGTATGTATCTGGATGTATGTATCTGTTTGTAGTATGTATCTGTATGTATCTGTATGTATCTGTATGTATCTGTATGTATCTGTATGTATCTGTATGTCTCTCTATGTATCTCTATGTATCTGTATGTATCTGTATGTATCTGGATGTATCTGTATGTATCTTTATGTATCTGTATGCATCTATATGTATCTGTATGTATCTGTATGTATCTGTATGTATCTGTATGTATCTGTATGTATCTGTATGTATCTCTATGTATCTCTATGTATCTGTATGTATCTGTATGTATCTGGATGTATCTGTATGTATTTGTATGTATCTGTATGTATCTTTATGTATCTTTATGTATCTGTATGTAGCGGTATGTATCTGTATGTATCTGTATGTATCTGAATGTATCTGTATGTAACTGCATGTATCTTTATGTATCTTTATGTATCTTTATGTATCTGCATGTATCTGTATGTATCTGTATGTATCTCTGTATGTATCTGTATGTATCTGTATGTATCTTCTGTATGTAGCTGTATGTATCTGTATGTATCTGTATGTATCTGTATGTATCTGTTTGTAGTATGTATCTGTATGTATCTGTATGTATCTGCATGTATCTGTATGTATCTGTATGTATCTAGAGGTATATGTATGTTTCTGTATGTATCTGTATGTATCTGTATGTGTCTGTTTGTATTTGTATGTATCTGTATATATCTGTATGTATCTGTATGTATCTGTATGTATCTGTATGTATCTGTATGTATCTGTATGTATCTGTATGTATCTGTATGTATCTGTATGTATCTTTATGGATAAGTATGTATCTTTATGTCTGTATGTATCTTTATGTATCTGTATGTTTCTTTATGTATCTTTATGTATCTGTATGTATCTGTATGTATCTGTATGTATCTGTATATATCTCTATGTATCTGTATGTATCTGTATGTATCTTTATGTATCTGTATAAATCTGTATGTATCTGTATTTATCTTTATGTATCTTTATGTATCTTTATGTATCTGTATGTATCTGTATGTATCTGTATGTATCTGTATATATCTCTATGTATCTGTATGTATCTGTATGTATCTTTATGTATCTGTATAAATCTGTATGTATCTGTATGTATCTGTATGTATCTGTATGTATCTGTATGTATCTGTATGTATCTGTATGTATCTTTATGTATCTTTATGTATCTGTATGTAGCGGTATGTATCTGTATGTATCTGTATGTATCTGAATGTATCTGTATGTATCTGCATGTATCTTTATGTATCTGTATGTATCTGTATGTATCTTTATGTATCTTTATGTATCTGCATGTATCTGTATGAATCTATATGTATCTCTGTATGTATCTGTATGTATCTGTATGTATCTGTATGTATCTTTATGTATCTGTATGTATCTGTATGTATCTGTATGTATCTGTATGTATCTGTATGTATCTGTATGTATCTGTATGTATCTGTATGTATCTGTATGTATCTGTATGTATCTGTATGTATCTGTATGTATCTTTATGTATCTTTATGTATCTGTATGTATCTGTATCTATCTGTATGTATCTATATGTATCTAGAGGTATATGTATGTTTCTGTATGTATCTGTATGTATCTGTATGTGTCTGTTTGTATCTGTATGTATCTGTATGTATCTGTATGGATGAGTATGTATCTGTATGTATCTGTATGTATCTGTATGTATCTGTATGTATCTGTATGTATCTCTGTATGTATCTGTATGTATCTGTATCTGTATGTATCTGTATGTATCTGTATGTATCTGTATATATCTGTATGTATCTTTATGTATCTTTATGTATCTGTATGTAGCTGTATGTATCTGAATGTATCTAGATGTATCTCTGTATGTATCTGTATCTTTATGTATCTTTATGTATCTGCATGTATCTGTATGTATCTGTATGTATCTCTGTATGTATCTGTATGTATCTGTATGTATCTTTATGTATCTGTATGTATCTGTATGTATCTGTATGTATCTGTATGTATCTGTATGTATCTGTATGTATCTGTATGTATCTGTATGTATCTGTATGTATCTGTATGTATCTGTATGTATCTGTATGTATCTGTATGTATCTGTATGTATCTGTATGTATCTTTATGTATCTTTATGTATCTGTATGTATCTGTATCTATCTGTATGTATCTGTATGTATGTAGAGGTATATGTATGTTTCTGTATGTATCTGTATGTATCTGTATGTGTCTGTTTGTATTTGTATGTATCTGTATGTATCTGTATGGATAAGTATGTATCTGTATGTATCTGTATGTATCTGTATGTATCTGTATGTATCTGTATGTATCTCTGTTTGTATCTGTATGTATCTGTATCTGTATGTATCTGTATCTGTATGTATCTGTATGTATCTGTATGTATCTGTATGTATCTGTATATATCTGTATGTATCTTTATGTATCTTTATGTATCTGTATGTAGCTGTATGTATCTGAATGTATCTGTATGTATCTCTGTATGTATCTGGATGTATCTGTATGTATCTGTATGTATCTGTATAAATCTGTATGTATCTGTATGTATCTGTATGTATCTGTATGTATCTGTATGTATCTGTATGTTTCTGTATGTATCTGTATGTATCTGTATGTGTCTGTTTGTATTTGTATGTATCTGTATGTATCTGTATGTATATGTATGTATCTGTATGTATCTGTATGTATCTGTATGTATTTGTATGTATCTGTATGTATCTGTATGTATCTTTATGGATAAGTATGTATCTTTATGTCTGTATGTATCTTTATGTATCTCTGTATGTATCTGGATGTATGTATCTGTTTGTAGTATGTATCTGTATGTATCTGTATGTATCTGTATGTATCTGTATGTATCTGTATGTATCTGTATGTATCTGTATGTATCTGTATGTATCTGTATGTATCTGTATGTATCTGTATGTATCTGTATGTATCTGTATGTATCTCTATGTATCTCTATGTATCTGTATGTATCTGTATGTATCTGGATGTATCTGTATGTATCTTTATGTATCTGTATGCATCTGTATGTATCTGTATGTATCTGTATGTATCTGTATGTATCTGTATGTATCTGTATGTATCTGTATGTATCTCTATGTATCTCTATGTATCTGTATGTATCTGTATGTATCTGTATGTATCTGTATGTATCTGTATGTATCTGTATGTATCTTTATGTATCTTTATGTATCTGTATGTAGCGGTATGTATCTGTATGTATCTGTATGTATCTGAATGTATCTGTATGTATCTGCATGTATCTTTATGTATCTTTATGTATCTTTATGTATCTGCATGTATCTGTATGTATCTGTATGTATCTCTGTATGTATCTGTATGTATCTGTATGTATCTTCTGTATGTAGCTGTATGTATCTGTATGTATCTGTATGTATCTGTATGTATCTGTATGTATCTGTATGTATCTGTATGTATCTGTTTGTAGTATGTATCTGTATGTATCTGTATGTATCTGTATGTATCTGTATGTATCTGTATGTATCTCTATGTATCTGTATGTATCTGTATGTATCTGTATGTATCTGGATGTATCTGTATGTATATTTATGTATCTGTATGTATCTGTATGTATCTGTATGTATCTGTATGTATCTGTATGTATCTGTATGTATCTTCTGTATGTAGCTGTATGTATCTGTATGTATCTGTATGTATCTGTATGTATCTGTATGTATCTGTATGTATCTGTATGTATCTGTATGTATCTCTATGTATCTCTATGTATCTGTATGTATCTGTATGTATCTGGATGTATCTGTATGTATCTGTATGTATCTGTATGTATCTTTATGTATCTTTATGTATCTGTATGTAGCGGTATGTATCTGTATGTATCTGTATGTATCTGAATGTATCTGTATGTATCTGCATGTATCTTTATGTATCTTTATGTATCTTTATGTATCTGCATGTATCTGTATGTATCTGTATGTATCTCTGTATGTATCTGTATGTATCTGTATGTATCTGAATGTATCTGTATGTATCTCTATGTATCTCTATGTATCTGTATGTATCTGTATGTATCTGTATGTATCTGTATGTATCTGTATGTATCTGTATGTATCTGTATGTATCTGTATGTATCTGTATGTATCTGTATGTATCTGTATGTATCTTCTGTATGTAGCTGTATGTATCTGTATGTATCTGTATGTATCTGTATGTATCTGTATGTATCTGTATGTTTCTGTTTGTAGTATGTATCTGTATGTATCTGTATGTATCTGTATGTATCTGTATGTATCTGTATGTATCTGTATGTATCTGTATGTATCTGTATGTATCTGTATGTATCTCTATGTATCTCTATGTATCTGTTTGTATCTGTATGTATCTGGATGTATCTGTATGTATCTGTATGTATCTGTATGTATCTTTATGTATCTTTATGTATCTGTATGTAGCGGTATGTATCTGTATGTATCTGTATGTATCTGAATGTATCTGTATGTATCTGCATGTATCTTTATGTATCTTTATGTATCTTTATGTATCTGCATGTATCTGTATGTATCTGTATGTATCTCTGTATGTATCTGTATGTATCTGTATGTATCTTTATGTATCTGTATGTAGCTGTATGTATCTGTATGTATCTGTATGTATCTGTATTTATCTGTATGTATCTGTATGTAGCTGTATGTATCTGTATGTATCTGTATGTATCTGTATGTATCTGTATGTATCTGTATGTATCTGTATGTATTTGTATTTATCTGTATGTATCTGTATGTATCTGTATGTATCTGTATGTATCTGTATATATCTGTATGTATCTTTATGTATCTTTATGTATCTGTATGTAGCTGTATCTGAATGTATCTGTATGTATCTCTGTATGTATCTGGATGTATCTGTATGTATCTGTATGTATCTGTATAAATCTGTATGTATCTGTATGTATCTGCATGTATCTGTATGTATCTGTATGTATCTAGAGGTATATGTATGTTTCTGTATGTATCTGTATGTATCTGTATGTGTCTGTTTGTATTTGTATGTATCTGTATGTATCTGTATGTATATGTATGTATATGTATGTATCTGTATGTATCTGTATGTATCTGTATGTATTTGTATGTATCTGTATGTATCTGTATGTATCTTTATGGATAAGTATGTATCTTTATGTCTGTATGTATCTTTATGTATCTCTGTATGTATCTGGATGTATGTATCTGTTTGTAGTATGTATCTGTATGTATCTGTATGTATCTGTAGGTATCTGTATGTATCTGTATGTATCTGTATGTATCTGTATGTATCTGTATGTATCTGTATGTATCTGTATGTATCTGTATGTATCTGTATGTATCTGTATGTATCTGTATGTATCTGTATGTATCTGTATGTATCTGTATGTATCTCTATGTATCTCTATGTATCTGTATGTATCTGTATGTATCTGGATGTATCTGTATGTATCTTTATGTATCTGTATGCATCTGTATGTATCTGTATGTATCTGTATGTATCTGTATGTATCTGTATGTATCTGTATGTATCTGTATGTATCTCTATGTATCTCTATGTATCTGTATGTATCTGTATGTATCTGGATGTATCTGTATGTATCTGTATGTATCTGTATGTATCTTTATGTATCTTTATGTATCTGTATGTAGCGGTATGTATCTGTATGTATCTGTATGTATCTGAATGTATCTGTATGTATCTGCATGTATCTTTATGTATCTTTATGTATCTTTATGTATCTGCATGTATCTGTATGTATCTGTATGTATCTCTGTATGTATCTGTATGTATCTGTATGTATCTTCTGTATGTAGCTGTATGTATCTGTATGTATCTGTATGTATCTGTATGTATCTGTATGTATCTGTATGTATCTGTTTGTAGTATGTATCTGTATGTATCTGTATGTATCTGTATGTATCTGTATGTATCTGTATGTATCTCTATGTATCTCTATGTATCTGTATGTATCTGTATGTATCTGGATGTATCTGTATGTATCTTTATGTATCTGTATGTATCTGTATGTATCTGTATGTATCTGTATGTATCTGTATGTATCTTCTGTATGTAGCTGTATGTATCTGTATGTATCTGTATGTATCTGTATGTATCTGTATGTATCTGTATGTATCTGTATGTATCTGTATGTATCTGAATGTATCTGTATGTATCTGCATGTATCTTTATGTATCTTTATGTATCTTTATGTATCTGCATGTATCTGTATGTATCTGTATGTATCTCTGTATGTATCTGTATGTATCTGTATGTATCTTCTGTATGTAGCTGTATGTATCTGTATGTATCTGTATGTATCTGTATGTATCTGTATGTATCTGTATGTATCTGTATGTATCTGTTTGTAGTATGTATCTGTATGTATCTGTATGTATCTGTATGTATCTGTATGTATCTGTATGTATCTCTATGTATCTCTATGTATCTGTATGTATCTGTATGTATCTGGATGTATCTGTATGTATCTTTATGTATCTGTATGTATCTGTATGTATCTGTATGTATCTGTATGTATCTGTATGTATCTTCTGTATGTAGCTGTATGTATCTGTATGTATCTGTATGTATCTGTATGTATCTGTATGTATCTGTATGTATCTGTTTGTAGTATGTATCTGTATGTATCTGTATGTATCTGTATGTATCTGTATGTATCTGTATGTATCTGTATGTATCTGTATGTATCTGTATGTATCTGTATGTATCTCTATGTATCTCTATGTATCTGTTTGTATCTGTATGTATCTGGATGTATCTGTATGTATCTGTATGTATCTGTATGTATCTTTATGTATCTTTATGTATCTGTATGTAGCGGTATGTATCTGTATGTATCTGTATGTATCTGAATGTATCTGTATGTATCTGTATGTATCTTTATATATCTGTATGTAGCTGTATGTATCTGTATGTATCTGTATGTATCTGTATGTATCTGTATGTATCTGTATGTATCTGTATGTATCTGTATGTATCTGTATGTATCTGTATGTATCTGTATGTATCTGTATGTATCTGTATGTATCTGTATGTATCTGTATGTATCTGTATGCATCTGTATGTATCTGTATGTATCTGTATGTATCTGAATGTATCTGTATGTATCTGTATGTATCTGTATGTATCTGTATGTATCTGTATGTATCTGTATGTATCTGTATGTATTTGTATGTATCTGTATGTATCTGTATGTATCTTTATGGATAAGTATGTATCTTTATGTCTGTATCTTTATGTATCTTTATGTATCTTTATGTATCTGTATGTATCTGTATGTATCTGTATGTATCTGTATGTATCTAGAGGTATATGTATGTTTCTGTATGTATCTGTATGTATCTGTATGTGTCTGTTTGTATTTGTATGTATCTGTATGTATCTGTATGTATCTGTATGCATCTGTATGTATCTGTATGTATCTGTATGTATCTGAATGTATCTGTATGTATCTGTATGTATCTGTATGTATCTGTATGTATCTGTATGTATCTGTATGTATCTGTATGTATCTGTATGTATTTGTATGTATCTGTATGTATCTGTATGTATCTTTATGGATAAGTATGTATCTTTATGTCTGTATCTTTATGTATCTTTATGTATCTTTATGTATCTGTATGTATCTGTATGTATCTGTATGTATCTGTATGTATCTGTTTGTATCTGTATGTATCTGTATGTATCTGTATGTATCTGTATGTATCTGTTTGTAGTATGTATCTGTATGTATCTGTATGTATCTGTATGTATCTGTATGTATCTGTATGTATCTGTATGTATCTGTATGTATCTCTATGTATCTCTATGTATCTGTATGTATCTGTATGTATCTGGATGTATCTGTATGTATCTTTATGTATCTTTATGTATCTGTATGTATCTGTATCTATCTGTGTGTATCTGTATGTATCTAGAGGTATATGTATGTTTCTGTATGTATCTGTATGTGTCTGTTTGTATTTGTATGTATCTGTATGTATCTGTATGGATAAGTATGTATCTGTATGTATCTGTATGTATCTGTATGTATCTGTATGTATCTGTATGTATCTCTGTTTGTATCTGTATGTATCTGTATCTGTATGTATCTGTATCTGTATGTATCTGTATGTATCTCTATGTATCTCTATGTATCTGTATGTATCTGTATGTATCTGGATGTATCTGTATGTATCTTTATGTATCTGTATGCATCTATATGTATCTGTATGTATCTGTATGTATCTGTATGTATCTGTATGTATCTGTATGTATCTGTATGTATCTCTATGTATCTCTATGTATCTGTATGTATCTGTATGTATCTGGATGTATCTGTATGTATTTGTATGTATCTGTATGTATCCTTATGTATCTTTATGTATCTGTATGTAGCGGTATGTATCTGTATGTATCTGTATGTATCTGAATGTATCTGTATGTATCTGCATGTATCTTTATGTATCTTTATGTATCTTTATGTATCTGCATGTATCTGTATGTATCTGTATGTATCTCTGTATGTATCTGTATGTATCTGTATGTATCTTCTGTATGTAGCTGTATGTATCTGTATGTATCTGTATGTATCTGTATGTATCTGTATGTATCTGTATGTATCTGTTTGTAGTATGTATCTGTATGTATCTGTATGTATCTGCATGTATCTGTATGTATCTGTATGTATCTAGAGGTATATGTATGTTTCTGTATGTATCTGTATGTATCTGTATGTGTCTGTTTGTATTTGTATGTATCTGTATGTATCTGTATGTATCTGTATGTATCTGTATGTATCTGTATGTATCTGTATGTATCTGTATGTATTTGTATGTATCTGTATGTATCTGTATGTATCTTTATGGATAAGTATGTATCTTTATGTCTGTATGTATCTTTATGTATCTGTATGTTTCTTTATGTATCTTTATGTATCTGTATGTATCTGTATGTATCTGTATGTATCTGTATATATCTCTATGTATCTGTATGTATCTGTATGTATCTTTATGTATCTGTATAAATCTGTATGTATCTGTATTTATCTTTATGTATCTTTATGTATCTTTATGTATCTGTATGTATCTGTATGTATCTGTATGTATCTGTATATATCTCTATGTATCTGTATGTATCTGTATGTATCTTTATGTATCTGTATAAATCTGTATGTATCTGTATGTATCTGTATGTATCTGGATGTATCTGTATGTATCTGTATGTATCTGTATGTATCTTTATGTATCTTTATGTATCTGTATGTAGCGGTATGTATCTGTATGTATCTGTATGTATCTGAATGTATCTGTATGTATCTGCATGTATCTTTATGTATCTTTATGTATCTTTATGTATCTGCATGTATCTGTATGTATCTATATGTATCTCTGTATGTATCTGTATGTATCTGTATGTATCTGTATGTATCTTTATGTATCTGTATGTAGCTGTATGTATCTGTATGTATCTGTATGTATCTGTATGTATCTGTATGTATCTGTATGTATCTTTATGTATCTTTATGTATCTGTATGTATCTGTATCTATCTGTATGTATCTATATGTATCTAGAGGTATATGTATGTTTCTGTATGTATCTGTATGTATCTGTTTGTGTCTGTTTGTATTTGTATGTATCTGTATGTATCTGTATGGATGAGTATGTATCTGTATGTATCTGTATGTATCTGTATGTATCTGTATGTATCTTTATGTATCTTTATGTATCTGTATGTAGCTGTATGTATCTGAATGTATCTGTATGTATCTCTGTATGTATCTGTATCTTTATGTATCTTTATGTATCTGCATGTATCTGTATGTATCTGTATGTATCTCTGTATGTATCTGTATGTATCTGTATGTATCTTTATATATCTGTATGTAGCTTTATGTATCTGTATGTATCTGTATGTATCTGTATGTATCTGTATGTATCTGTATGTATCTGTATGTATCTGTATGTATCTGTATGTATCTGTATGTATCTGTATGTATCTGTATGTATCTGTATGTATCTGTATGTATCTTTATGTATCTTTATGTATCTGTATGTATCTGTATCTATCTGTATGTATCTGTATGTATCTAGAGGTATATGTATGTTTCTGTATGTATCTGTATGTATCTGTATGTGTCTGTTTGTATTTGTATGTATCTGTATGTATCTGTATGGATAAGTATGTATCTGTATGTATCTGTATGTATCTGTATGTATCTGTATGTATCTGTATGTATCTCTGTTTGTATCTGTATGTTTCTGTATCTGTATGTATCTGTATCTGTATGTATCTGTATGTATCTGTATGTATCTGTATGTATCTGTATATATCTGTATGTATCTTTATGTATCTTTATGTATCTGTATGTAGCTGTATGTATCTGAATGTATCTGTATGTATCTCTGTATGTATCTGGATGTATCTGTATGTATCTGTATGTATCTGTATGTATCTGTATGTATCTGTATGTATCTGCATGTATCTGTATGTATCTAGAGGTATATGTATGTTTCTGTATGTATCTGTATGTATCTGTATGTGTCTGTTTGTATTTGTATGTATCTGTATGTATCTGTATGTATATGTATGTATCTGTATGTATCTGTATGTATCTGTATGTATTTGTATGTATCTGTATGTATCTGTATGTATCTTTATGGATAAGTATGTATCTTTATGTCTGTATGTATCTTTATGTATCTCTGTATGTATCTGGATGTATGTATCTGTTTGTAGTATGTATCTGTATGTATCTGTATGTATCTGTAGGTATCTGTATGTATCTGTATGTATCTGTATGTATCTGTATGTATCTGTATGTATCTGTATGTATCTGTATGTATCTGTATGTATCTCTATGTATCTCTATGTATCTGTATGTATCTGTATGTATCTGGATGTATCTGTATGTATCTTTATGTATCTGTATGCATCTGTATGTATCTGTATGTATCTGTATGTATCTGTATGTATCTTTTTGTATCTGTATGTATCTGTATGTATCTCTATGTATCTCTATGTATCTGTATGTATCTGTATGTATCTGGATGTATCTGTATGTATCTGTATGTATCTGTATGTATCTTTATGTATCTTTATGTATCTGTATGTATCTGTATGTATCTCTGTATGTATCTGTATGTGTCTGTATGTATCTGTATGTATCTGCATGTATCTTTATGTATCTTTATGTATCTTTATGTATCTGCATGTATCTGTATGTATCTGTATGTATCTCTGTATGTATCTGTATGTATCTGTATGTATCTTCTGTATGTATCTGTATGTATCTGTATGTATCTGTATGTATCTGTATGTATCTGTATGTATCTGTATGTATCTGTATGTATCTGTTTGTAGTATGTATCTGTATGTATCTGTATGTATCTGTATGTATCTGTATGTATCTGTATGTATCTGTATGTATCTGTATGTATCTTTATGTATCTCTGTATGTATCTGGATGTATGTATCTGTTTGTAGTATGTATCTGTATGTATCTGTATGTATCTGTATGTATCTGTATGTATCTGTATGTATCTGTATGTATCTGTATGTATCTGTATGTATCTGTATGTATCTGTATGTATCTGTATGTATCTGTATGTATCTGTATGTATCTTTATGTATCTGTATGCATCTATATGTATCTGTATGTATCTGTATGTATCTGTATGTATCTGTATGTATCTGTATGTATCTGTATGTATCTCTATGTATCTCTATGTATCTGTATGTATCTGTATGTATCTGGATGTATCTGTATGTATTTGTATGTATCTGTATGTATCTTTATGTATCTTTATGTATCTGTATGTAGCGGTATGTATCTGTATGTATCTGTATGTATCTGAATGTATCTGTATGTATCTGCATGTATCTTTATGTATCTTTATGTATCTTTATGTATCTGCATGTATCTGTATGTATCTGTATGTATCTCTGTATGTATCTGTATGTATCTGTATGTATCTTCTGTATGTAGCTGTATGTATCTGTATGTATCTGTATGTATCTGTATGTATCTGTTTGTAGTATGTATCTGTATGTATCTGTATGTATCTGCATGTATCTGTATGTATCTGTATGTATCTAGAGGTATATGTATGTTTCTGTATGTATCTGTATGTATCTGTATGTGTCTGTTTGTATTTGTATGTATCTGTATGTATCTGTATGTATCTGTATGTATCTGTATGTATCTGTATGTATCTGTATGTATTTGTATGTATCTGTATGTATCTGTATGTATCTTTATGGATAAGTATGTATCTTTATGTCTGTATGTATCTTTATGTATCTGTATGTTTCTTTATGTATCTTTATGTATCTGTATGTATCTGTATGTATCTGTATGTATCTGTATATATCTCTATGTATCTGTATGTATCTGTATGTATCTTTATGTATCTGTATAAATCTGTATGTATCTGTATTTATCTTGATGTATCTTTGTATCTTTATGTATCTGTATGTATCTGTATGTATCTGTATGTATCTGTATATATCTCTATGTATCTGTATGTATCTGTATGTATCTTTATGTATCTGTATAAATCTGTATGTATCTGTATGTATCTGTATGTATCTGGATGTATCTGTATGTATCTGTATGTATCTGTATGTATCTTTATGTATCTTTATGTATCTGTATGTAGCGGTATGTATCTGTATGTATCTGTATGTATCTGTATGTATCTGAATGTATCTGTATGTATCTGCATGTATCTTTATGTATCTTTATGTATCTTTATGTATCTGCATGTATCTGTATGTATCTATATGTATCTCTGTATGTATCTGTATGTATCTGTATGTATCTGTATGTATCTTTATGTATCTGTATGTAGCTGTATGTATCTGTATGTATCTGTATGTATCTGTATGTATCTGTATGTATCTGTATGTATCTGTATGTATCTGTATGTATCTGTATGTATCTGTATGTATCTGTATGTATCTTTATGTATCTTTATGTATCTGTATGTATCTGTATGTATCTGTATGTATCTGTATGTATCTAGAGGTATATGTATGTTTCTGTATGTATCTGTATGTATCTGTATGTGTCTGTTTGTATTTGTATGTATCTGTATGTATCTGTATGGATGAGTATGTATCTGTATGTATCTGTATGTATCTGTATGTATCTGTATGTATCTGTATGTATCTCTGTTTGTATCTGTATGTATCTGTATCTGTATGTATCTGTATGTATCTGTATGTATCTGTATATATCTGTATGTATCTTTATGTATCTTTATGTATCTGTATGTAGCTGTATGTATCTGAATGTATCTGTATGTATCTCTGTATGTATCTGTATCTTTATGTATCTTTATGTATCTGCATGTATCTGTATGTATCTGTATGTATCTCTGTATGTATCTGTATGTATCTGTATGTATCTTTATATATCTGTATGTAGCTGTATGTATCTGTATGTATCTGTATGTATCTGTATGTATCTGTATGTATCTGTATGTATCTGTATGTATCTGTATGTATCTGTATGTATCTGTATGTATCTGTATGTATCTGTATGTATCTGTATGTATCTGTATGTATCTGTATGTATCTGTATGTATCTGTATGTATCTTTATGTATCTTTATGTATCTGTATGTATCTGTATGTATCTGTATGTATCTGTATGTATGTAGAGGTATATGTATGTTTCTGTATGTATCTGTATGTATCTGTATGTGTCTGTTTGTATTTGTATGTATATGTATGTATCTGTATGGATAAGTATGTATCTGTATGTATCTGTATGTATCTGTATGTATCTGTATGTATCTGTATGTATCTCTGTTTGTATCTGTATGTATCTGTATCTGTATGTATCTGTATCTGTATGTATCTGTATGTATCTGTATGTATCTGTATGTATCTGTATGTATCTGTATGTATCTTTATGTATCTTTATGTATCTGTATGTAGCTGTATGTATCTGAATGTATCTGTATGTATCTCTGTATGTATCTGGATGTATCTGTATGTATCTGTATGTATCTGTATAAATCTGTATGTATCTGTATGTATCTGCATGTATCTGTATGTATCTGTATGTATCTAGAGGTATATGTATGTTTCTGTATGTATCTGTATGTATCTGTATGTGTCTGTTTGTATTTGTATGTATCTGTATGTATCTGTATGTATATGTATGTATCTGTATGTATCTGTATGTATCTGTATGTATCTGTATGTATCTGTATGTATCTGTATGTATCTTTATGGATAAGTATGTATCTTTATGTCTGTATGTATCTTTATGTATCTCTGTATGTATCTGGATGTATGTATCTGTTTGTAGTATGTATCTGTATGTATCTGTATGTATCTGTAGGTATCTGTATGTATCTGTATGTATCTGTATGTATCTGTATGTATCTGTATGTATCTGTATGTATCTGTATGTATCTGTATGTATCTCTATGTATCTCTATGTATCTGTATGTATCTGTATGTATCTGGATGTATCTGTATGTATCTTTATGTATCTGTATGCATCTGTATGTATCTGTATGTATCTGTATGTATCTGTATGTATCTGTATGTATCTGTATGTATCTGTATGTATCTCTATGTATCTCTATGTATCTGTATGTATCTGTATGTATCTGGATGTATCTGTATGTATCTGTATGTATCTGTATGTATCTTTATGTATCTTTATGTATCTGTATGTAGCGGTATGTATCTGTATGTATCTGTATGTATCTGAATGTATCTGTATGTATCTGCATGTATCTTTATGTATCTTTATGTATCTTTATGTATCTGCATGTATCTGTATGTATCTGTATGTATCTCTGTATGTATCTGTATGTATCTGTATGTATCTTCTGTATGTAGCTGTATGTATCTGTATGTATCTGTATGTATCTGTATGTATCTGTATGTATCTGTATGTATCTGTATGTATCTGTTTGTAGTATGTATCTGTATGTATCTGTATGTATCTGTATGTATCTGTATGTATCTGTATGTATCTCTATGTATCTCTATGTATCTGTATGTATCTCTATGTATCTCTATGTATCTGTATGTATCTGTATGTATCTGGATGTATCTGTATGTATCTTTATGTATCTGTATGTATCTGTATGTATCTGTATGTATCTGTATGTATCTGTATGTATCTTCTGTATGTAGCTGTATGTATCTGTATGTATCTGTATGTATCTGTATGTATCTGTATGTATCTGTATGTATCTGTTTGTAGTATGTATCTGTATGTATCTGTATGTATCTGTATGTATCTGTATGTATCTGTATGTATCTGTATGTATCTGAATGTATCTGTATGTATCTGCATGTATCTTTATGTATCTTTATGTATCTTTATGTATCTGCATGTATCTGTATGTATCTGTATGTATCTCTGTATGTATCTGTATGTATCTGTATGTATCTTCTGTATGTAGCTGTATGTATCTGTATGTATCTGTATGTATCTGTATGTATCTGTATGTATCTGTTTGTAGTATGTATCTGTATGTATCTGTATGTATCTGTATGTATCTGTATGTATCTGTATGTATCTCTATGTATCTCTATGTATCTGTATGTATCTGTATGTATCTGGATGTATCTGTATGTATCTTTATGTATCTGTATGTATCTGTATGTATCTGTATGTATCTGTATGTATCTGTATGTATCTGTATGTATCTTCTGTATGTAGCTGTATGTATCTGTATGTATTTGTATGTATCTGTATGTATCTGTATGTATCTGTATGTTTCTGTTTGTAGTATGTATCTGTATGTATCTGTATGTATCTGTATGTATCTGTATGTATCTGTATGTATCTGTATGTATCTGTATGTATCTGTATGTATCTGTATGTATCTCTATGTATCTCTATGTATCTGTTTGTATCTGTATGTATCTGGATGTATCTGTATGTATCTGTATGTATCTGTATGTATCTTTATGTATCTTTATGTATCTGTATGTAGCGGTATGTATCTGTATGTATCTGTATGTATCTGAATGTATCTGTATGTATCTGCATGTATCTTTATGTATCTTTATGTATCTTTATGTATCTGCATGTATCTGTATGTATCTGTATGTATCTCTGTATGTATCTGTATGTATCTGTATGTATCTTTATGTATCTGTATGTAGCTGTATGTATCTGTATGTATCTGTATGTATCTGTATTTATCTGTATGTATCTGTATGTAGCTGTATGTATCTGTATGTATCTGTATGTATCTGTATGTATCTGTATGTATCTGTATGTATCTGTATGTATTTGTATGTATCTGTATGTATCTGTATGTATCTGTATGTATCTGTATGTATCTGTATATATCTGTATGTATCTTTATGTATCTTTATGTATCTGTATGTAGCTGTATGTATCTGAATGTATCTGTATGTATCTCTGTATGTATCTGGATGTATCTGTATGTATCTGTATGTATCTGTATAAATCTGTATGTATCTGTATGTATCTGCATGTATCTGTATGTATCTGTATGTATCTAGAGGTATATGTATGTTTCTGTATGTATCTGTATGTATCTGTATGTGTCTGTTTGTATTTGTATGTATCTGTATGTATCTGTATGTATATGTATGTATCTGTATGTATCTGTATGTATCTGTATGTATTTGTATGTATCTGTATGTATCTGTATGTATCTTTATGGATAAGTATGTATCTTTATGTCTGTATGTATCTTTATGTATCTCTGTATGTATCTGGATGTATGTATCTGTTTGTAGTATGTATCTGTATGTATCTGTATGTATCTGTAGGTATCTGTATGTATCTGTATGTATCTGTATGTATCTGTAGGTATCTGTATGTATCTGTATGTATCTGTATGTATCTGTATGTATCTGTATGTATCTGTATGTATCTGTATGTATCTGTATGTATCTGTATGTATCTGTATGTATCTCTATGTATCTCTATGTATCTGTATGTATCTGTATGTATCTGGATGTATCTGTATGTATCTTTATGTATCTGTATGCATCTGTATGTATCTGTATGTATCTGTATGTATCTGTATGTATCTGTATGTATCTGTATGTATCTGTATGTATCTCTATGTATCTGTATGTATCTGTATGTATCTGGATGTATCTGTATGTATCTGTATGTATCTGTATGTATCTGTATGTATCTGTATGTATCTGTATGTATTTGTATGTATCTGTATGTATCTGTATGTATCTTTATGGATAAGTATGTATCTTTATGTCTGTATCTTTATGTATCTTTATGTATCTTTATGTATCTGTATGTATCTGTATGTATCTGTATGTATCTGTATGTATCTGTTTGTATCTGTATGTATCTGTATGTATCTGTATGTATCTGTATGTATCTGTTTGTAGTATGTATCTGTATGTATCTGTATGTATCTGTATGTATCTGTATGTATCTGTATGTATCTGTATGTATCTGTATGTATCTCTATGTATCTCTATGTATCTGTATGTATCTGTATGTATCTGGATGTATCTGTATGTATCTTTATGTATCTTTATGTATCTGTATGTATCTGTATCTATCTGTATGTATCTGTATGTATCTAGAGGTATATGTATGTTTCTGTATGTATCTGTATGTGTCTGTTTGTATTTGTATGTATCTGTATGTATCTGTATGGATAAGTATGTATCTGTATGTATCTGTATGTATCGGTATGTATCTGTATGTATCTGTATGTATCTCTGTTTGTATCTGTATGTATCTGTATCTGTATGTATCTGTATCTGTATGTATCTGTATGTATCTCTATGTATCTCTATGTATCTGTATGTATCTGTATGTATCTGGATGTATCTGTATGTATCTTTATGTATCTGTATGCATCTATATGTATCTGTATGTATCTGTATGTATCTGTATGTATCTGTATGTATCTGTATGTATCTGTATGTATCTCTATGTATCTCTATGTATCTGTATGTATCTGTATGTATCTGGATGTATCTGTATGTATTTGTATGTATCTGTATGTATCTTTATGTATCTTTATGTATCTGTATGTAGCGGTATGTATCTGTATGTATCTGTATGTATCTGTATGTATCTGTATGTATCTGTATGTATTTGTATGTATCTGTATGTATCTGTATGTATCTTTATGGATAAGTATGTATCTTTATGTCTGTATCTTTATGTATCTTTATGTATCTTTATGTATCTGTATGTATCTGTATGTATCTGTATGTATCTGTATGTATCTGTTTGTATCTGTATGTATCTGTATGTATCTGTATGTATCTGTATGTATCTGTTTGTAGTATGTATCTGTATGTATCTGTATGTATCTGTATGTATCTGTATGTATCTTTATGTATCTGCATGTATCTGTATGTATCTGTATGTATCTCTGTATGTATCTGTATGTATCTGTATGTATCTTCTGTATGTAGCTGTATGTATCTGTATGTATCTGTATGTATCTGTATGTATCTGTATGTATCTGTTTGTAGTATGTATCTGTATGTATCTGTATGTATCTGCATGTATCTGTATGTATCTGTATGTATCTAGAGGTATATGTATGTTTCTGTATGTATCTGTATGTATCTGTATGTGTCTGTTTGTATTTGTATGTATCTGTATGTATCTGTATGTATCTGTATGTATCTGTATGTATCTGTATGTATCTGTATGTATCTGTATGTATCTGTATGTATCTGTATGTATCTGTATGTATCTTTATGGATAAGTATGTATCTTTATGTCTGTATGTATCTTTATGTATCTGTATGTTTCTTTATGTATCTTTATGTATCTGTATGTATCTGTATGTATCTGTATGTATCTGTATATATCTCTATGTATCTGTATGTATCTGTATGTATCTTTATGTATCTGTATAAATCTGTATGTATCTGTATTTATCTTTATGTATCTTTATGTATCTTTATGTATCTGTATGTATCTGTATGTATCTGTATGTATCTGTATATATCTCTATGTATCTGTATGTATCTGTATGTATCTTTATGTATCTGTATAAATCTGTATGTATCTGTATGTATCTGTATGTATCTGGATGTATCTGTATGTATCTGTATGTATCTGTATGTATCTTTATGTATCTTTATGTATCTGTATGTAGCGGTATGTATCTGTATGTATCTGTATGTATCTGTATGTATCTGTATGTATCTGTATGTATCTGCATGTATCTTTATGTATCTTTATGTATCTTTATGTATCTGCATGTATCTGTATGTATCTATATGTATCTCTGTATGTATCTGTATGTATCTGTATGTATCTGTATGTATCTTTATGTATCTGTATGTAGCTGTATGTATCTGTATGTATCTGTATGTATCTGTATGTATCTGTATGTATCTGTATGTATCTTTATGTATCTTTATGTATCTGTATGTATCTGTATCTATCTGTATGTATCTATATGTATCTAGAGGTATATGTATGTTTCTGTATGTATCTGTATGTATCTGTTTGTGTCTGTTTGTATTTGTATGTATCTGTATGTATCTGTATGGATGAGTATGTATCTGTATGTATCTGTATGTATCTGTATATATCTGTATGTATCTTTATGTATCTTTATGTATCTGTATGTAGCTGTATGTATCTGAATGTATCTGTATGTATCTCTGTATGTATCTGTATCTTTATGTATCTTTATGTATCTGCATGTATCTGTATGTATCTGTATGTATCTCTGTATGTATCTGTATGTATCTGTATGTATCTTTATGTATCTGTATGTAGCTTTATGTATCTGTATGTATCTGTATGTATCTGTATGTATCTGTATGTATCTGTATGTATCTGTATGTATCTGTATGTATCTGTATGTATCTGTATGTATCTGTATGTATCTGTATGTATCTGTATGTATCTTTATGTATCTTTATGTATCTGTATGTATCTGTATCTATCTGTATGTATCTGTATGTATCTAGAGGTATATGTATGTTTCTGTATGTATCTGTATGTATCTGTATGTGTCTGTTTGTATTTGTATGTATCTGTATGTATCTGTATGGATAAGTATGTATCTGTATGTATCTGTATGTATCTGTATGTATCTGTATGTATCTGTATGTATCTCTGTTTGTATCTGTATGTTTCTGTATCTGTATGTATCTGTATCTGTATGTATCTGTATGTATCTGTATGTATCTGTATGTATCTGTATGTATCTGTATGTATCTTTATGTATCTTTATGTATCTGTATGTAGCTGTATGTATCTGAATGTATCTGTATGTATCTCTGTATGTATCTGGATGTATCTGTATGTATCTGTATGTATCTGTATGTATCTGTATGTATCTGTATGTATCTGTATGTATCTGTATGTATCTGTATGTATCTAGAGGTATATGTATGTTTCTGTATGTATCTGTATGTATCTGTATGTGTCTGTTTGTATTTGTATGTATCTGTATGTATCTGTATGTATCTGTATGTATCTGTATGTATCTGTATGTATCTGTATGTATTTGTATGTATCTGTATGTATCTGTATGTATCTTTATGGATAAGTATGTATCTTTATGTCTGTATGTATCTTTATGTATCTCTGTATGTATCTGGATGTATGTATCTGTTTGTAGTATGTATCTGTATGTATCTGTATGTATCTGTATGTATCTGTATGTATCTGTATGTATCTGTATGTATCTGTATGTATCTGTATGTATCTGTATGTATCTGTATGTATCTGTATGTATCTCTATGTATCTCTATGTATCTGTATGTATCTGTATGTATCTGGATGTATCTGTATGTATCTTTATGTATCTGTATGCATCTGTATGTATCTGTATGTATCTGTATGTATCTGTATGTATCTTTTTGTATCTGTATGTATCTGTATGTATCTCTATGTATCTCTATGTATCTGTATGTATCTGTATGTATCTGGATGTATCTGTATGTATCTGTATGTATCTGTATGTATCTTTATGTATCTTTATGTATCTGTATGTATCTGTATGTATCTCTGTATGTATCTGTATGTGTCTGAATGTATCTGTATGTATCTGCATGTATCTTTATGTATCTTTATGTATCTTTATGTATCTGCATGTATCTGTATGTATCTGTATGTATCTCTGTATGTATCTGTATGTATCTGTATGTATCTTCTGTATGTAGCTGTATGTATCTGTATGTATCTGTATGTATCTGTATGTATCTGTATGTATCTGTATGTATCTGTATGTATCTGTTTGTAGTATGTATCTGTATGTATCTGTATGTATCTGTATGTATCTGTATGTATCTGTATGTATCTCTATGTATCTGTATGTATCTTTATGTATCTCTGTATGTATCTGGATGTATGTATCTGTTTGTAGTATGTATCTGTATGTATCTGTATGTATCTGTATGTATCTGTATGTATCTGTATGTATCTGTATGTATCTGTATGTATCTTTATGTATCTCTATGTATCTGTATGTATCTGTATGTATCTGGATGTATCTGTATGTATCTTTATGTATCTGTATGCATCTATATGTATCTGTATGTATCTGTATGTATCTGTATGTATCTGTATGTATCTGTATGTATCTGTATGTATCTGTATGTATCTCTATGTATCTGTATGTATCTGTATGTATCTGGATGTATCTGTATGTATCTGTATGTATCTGTATGTATCTTTATGTATCTTTATGTATCTGTATGTAGCGGTATGTATCTGTATGTATCTGTATGTATCTGTATGTATCTGTATGTATCTGCATGTATCTTTATGTATCTTTATGTATCTTTATGTATCTGCATGTATCTGTATGTATCTGTATGTATCTCTGTATGTATCTGTATGTATCTGTATGTATCTTCTGTATGTATCTGTATGTATCTGTATGTATCTGTATGTATCTGTATGTATCTGTTTGTAGTATGTATCTGTATGTATCTGTATGTATCTGCATGTATCTGTATGTATCTGTATGTATCTAGAGGTATATGTATGTTTCTGTATGTATCTGTATGTATCTGTATGTGTCTGTTTGTATTTGTATGTATCTGTATGTATCTGTATGTATCTGTATGTATCTGTATGTATCTGTATGTATCTGTATGTATCTGTATGTATTTGTATGTATCTGTATGTATCTGTATGTATCTTTATGGATAAGTATGTATCTTTATGTCTGTATGTATCTTTATGTATCTGTATGTTTCTTTATGTATCTTTATGTATCTGTATGTATCTGTATGTATCTGTATGTATCTGTATATATCTCTATGTATCTGTATGTATCTGTATGTATCTTTATGTATCTGTATAAATCTGTATGTATCTGTATTTATCTTGATGTATCTTTATGTATCTCTATGTATCTGTATGTATCTGTATGTATCTTTATGTATCTGTATAAATCTGTATGTATCTGTATGTATCTGTATGTATCTGGATGTATCTGTATGTATCTGTATGTATCTGTATGTATCTTTATGTATCTTTATGTATCTGTATGTAGCGGTATGTATCTGTATGTATCTGTATGTATCTGAATGTATCTGTATGTATCTGCATGTATCTTTATGTATCTTTATGTATCTTTATGTATCTGTATGTATCTGTATGTATCTATATGTATCTCTGTATGTATCTGTATGTATCTGTATGTATCTGTATGTATCTTTATGTATCTGTATGTAGCTGTATGTATCTGTATGTATCTGTATGTATCTGTATGTATCTGTATGTATCTGTATGTATCTGTATGTATCTGTATGTATCTGTATGTATCTGTATGTATCTGTATGTATCTTTATGTATCTGTATGTATCTGTATGTATCTGGATGTATCTGTATGTATCTATATGTATCTAGAGGTATATGTATGTTTCTGTATGTATCTGTATGTATCTGTATGTGTCTGTTTGTATTTGTATGTATCTGTATGTATCTGTATGGATGAGTATGTATCTGTATGTATCTGTATGTATCTGTATGTATCTGTATGTATCTGTATGTATCTCTGTTTGTATCTGTATGTATCTGTATCTGTATGTATCTGTATGTATCTGTATGTATCTGTATATATCTGTATGTATCTTTATGTATCTTTATGTATCTGTATGTAGCTGTATGTATCTGAATGTATCTGTATGTATCTCTGTATGTATCTGTATCTTTATGTATCTTTATGTATCTGCATGTATCTGTATGTATCTGTATGTATCTCTGTATGTATCTGTATGTATCTGTATGTATCTTTATATATCTGTATGTAGCTGTATGTATCTGTATGTATCTGTATGTATCTGTATGTATCTGTATGTATCTGTATGTATCTGTATGTATCTGTATGTATCTGTATGTATCTGTATGTATCTGTATGTATCTGTATGTATCTGTATGTATCTGTATGTATCTGTATGTATCTGTATGTATCTGTATGTATCTTTATGTATCTTTATGTATCTGTATGTATCTGTATCTATCTGTATGTATCTGTATGTATGTAGAGGTATATGTATGTTTCTGTATGTATCTGTATGTATCTGTATGTGTCTGTTTGTATTTGTATGTATATGTATGTATCTGTATGGATAAGTATGTATCTGTATGTATCTGTATGTATCTGTATGTATCTGTAGGTATCTGTATGTATCTCTGTTTGTATCTGTATGTATCTGTATCTGTATGTATCTGTATCTGTATGTATCTGTATGTATCTGTATGTATCTGTATGTATCTGTATATATCTGTATGTATCTTTATGTATCTTTATGTATCTGTATGTAGCTGTATGTATCTGAATGTATCTGTATGTATCTCTGTATGTATCTGGATGTATCTGTATGTATCTGTATGTATCTGTATAAATCTGTATGTATCTGTATGTATCTGCATGTATCTGTATGTATCTGTATGTATCTAGAGGTATATGTATGTTTCTGTATGTATCTGTATGTATCTGTATGTGTCTGTTTGTATTTGTATGTATCTGTATGTATCTGTATGTATATGTATGTATCTGTATGTATCTGTATGTATCTGTATGTATCTGTATGTATCTGTATGTATCTGTATGTATCTTTATGGATAAGTATGTATCTTTATGTCTGTATGTATCTTTATGTATCTCTGTATGTATCTGGATGTATGTATCTGTTTGTAGTATGTATCTGTATGTATCTGTATGTATCTGTAGGTATCTGTATGTATCTGTATGTATCTGTATGTATCTGTATGTATCTGTATGTATCTGTATGTATCTGTATGTATCTGTATGTATCTGTATGTATCTCTATGTATCTCTATGTATCTGTATGTATCTGTATGTATCTGGATGTATCTGTATGTATCTTTATGTATCTGTATGCATCTGTATGTATCTGTATGTATCTGTATGTATCTGTATGTATCTGTATGTATCTGTATGTATCTGTATGTATCTCTATGTATCTCTATGTATCTGTATGTATCTGTATGTATCTGGATGTATCTGTATGTATCTGTATGTATCTGTATGTATCTTTATGTATCTTTATGTATCTGTATGTAGCGGTATGTATCTGTATGTATCTGTATGTATCTGAATGTATCTGTATGTATCTGCATGTATATCTTTATGTATCTTTATGTATCTGCATGTATCTGTATGTATCTGTATGTATCTCTGTATGTATCTGTATGTATCTGTATGTATCTTCTGTATGTAGCTGTATGTATCTGTATGTATCTGTATGTATCTGTATGTATCTGTATGTATCTGTATGTATCTGTATGTATCTGTTTGTAGTATGTATCTGTATGTATCTGTATGTATCTGTATGTATCTGTATGTATCTGTATGTATCTCTATGTATCTCTATGTATCTGTATGTATCTGTATGTATCTGGATGTATCTGTATGTATCTTTATGTATCTGTATGTATCTGTATGTATCTGTATGTATCTGTATGTATCTGTATGTATCTTCTGTATGTAGCTGTATGTATCTGTATGTATCTGTATGTATCTGTATGTATCTGTATGTATCTGTATGTATCTGTTTGTAGTATGTATCTGTATGTATCTGTATGTATCTGTATGTATCTGTATGTATCTGTATGTATCTGTATGTATCTGAATGTATCTGTATGTATCTGCATGTATCTTTATGTATCTTTATGTATCTTTATGTATCTGCATGTATCTGTATGTATCTGTATGTATCTCTGTATGTATCTGTATGTATCTGTATGTATCTTCTGTATGTAGCTGTATGTATCTGTATGTATCTGTATGTATCTGTATGTATCTGTATGTATCTGTATGTATCTGTTTGTAGTATGTATCTGTATGTATCTGTATGTATCTGTATGTATCTGTATGTATCTGTATGTATCTCTATGTATCTCTATGTATCTGTATGTATCTGTATGTATCTGGATGTATCTGTATGTATCTTTATGTATCTGTATGTATCTGTATGTATCTGTATGTATCTGTATGTATCTGTATGTATCTGTATGTATCTTCTGTATGTAGCTGTATGTATCTGTATGTATTTGTATGTATCTGTATGTATCTGTATGTATCTGTATGTTTCTGTTTGTAGTATGTATCTGTATGTATCTGTATGTATCTGTATGTATCTGTATGTATCTGTATGTATCTGTATGTATCTGTATGTATCTGTATGTATCTGTATGTATCTCTATGTATCTCTATGTATCTGTTTGTATCTGTATGTATCTGGATGTATCTGTATGTATCTGTATGTATCTGTATGTATCTTTATGTATCTTTATGTATCTGTATGTAGCGGTATGTATCTGTATGTATCTGTATGTATCTGAATGTATCTGTATGTATCTGCATGTATCTTTATGTATCTTTATGTATCTTTATGTATCTGCATGTATCTGTATGTATCTGTATGTATCTCTGTATGTATCTGTATGTATCTGTATGTATCTTTATGTATCTGTATGTAGCTGTATGTATCTGTATGTATCTGTATGTATCTGTATTTATCTGTATGTATCTGTATGTAGCTGTATGTATCTGTATGTATCTGTATGTATCTGTATGTATCTGTATGTATCTGTATGTATCTGTATGTATTTGTATGTATCTGTATGTATCTGTATGTATCTGTATGTATCTGTATGTATCTGTATATATCTGTATGTATCTTTATGTATCTTTATGTATCTGTATGTAGCTGTATGTATCTGAATGTATCTGTATGTATCTCTGTATGTATCTGGATGTATCTGTATGTATCTGTATGTATCTGTATAAATCTGTATGTATCTGTATGTATCTGCATGTATCTGTATGTATCTGTATGTATCTAGAGGTATATGTATGTTTCTGTATGTATCTGTATGTATCTGTATGTGTCTGTTTGTATTTGTATGTATCTGTATGTATCTGTATGTATCTGTATGTATCTGTATGTATCTGTATGTATCTGTATGTATTTGTATGTATCTGTATGTATCTGTATGTATCTTTATGGATAAGTATGTATCTTTATGTCTGTATGTATCTTTATGTATCTCTGTATGTATCTGGATGTATGTATCTGTTTGTAGTATGTATCTGTATGTATCTGTATGTATCTGTAGGTATCTGTATGTATCTGTATGTATCTGTATGTATCTGTAGGTATCTGTATGTATCTGTATGTATCTGTATGTATCTGTATGTATCTGTATGTATCTGTATGTATCTGTATGTATCTGTATGTATCTGTATGTATCTGTATGTATCTCTATGTATCTCTATGTATCTGTATGTATCTGTATGTATCTGGATGTATCTGTATGTATCTTTATGTATCTGTATGCATCTGTATGTATCTGTATGTATCTGTATGTATCTGTATGTATCTGTATGTATCTGTATGTATCTGTATGTATCTCTATGTATCTCTATGTATCTGTATGTATCTGTATGTATCTGGATGTATCTGTATGTATCTGTATGTATCTGTATGTATCTTTATGTATCTTTATGTATCTGTATGTAGCGGTATGTATCTGTATGTATCTGTATGTATCTGAATGTATCTGTATGTATCTGCATGTATCTTTATGTATCTTTATGTATCTTTATGTATCTGCATGTATCTGTATGTATCTGTATGTATCTCTGTATGTATCTGTATGTATCTGTATGTATCTTCTGTATGTAGCTGTATGTATCTGTATGTATCTTTATGTATCTTTATGTATCTGTATGTATCTGTATCTATCTGTATGTATCTGTATGTATCTAGAGGTATATGTATGTTTCTGTATGTATCTGTATGTGTCTGTTTGTATTTGTATGTATCTGTATGTATCTGTATGGATAAGTATGTATCTGTATGTATCTGTATGTATCGGTATGTATCTGTATGTATCTGTATGTATCTCTGTTTGTATCTGTATGTATCTGTATCTGTATGTATCTGTATCTGTATGTATCTGTATGTATCTCTATGTATCTCTATGTATCTGTATGTATCTGTATGTATCTGGATGTATCTGTATGTATCTTTATGTATCTGTATGCATCTATATGTATCTGTATGTATCTGTATGTATCTGTATGTATCTGTATGTATCTGTATGTATCTGTATGTATCTCTATGTATCTCTATGTATCTGTATGTATCTGTATGTATCTGGATGTATCTGTATGTATTTGTATGTATCTGTATGTATCTTTATGTATCTTTATGTATCTGTATGTAGCGGTATGTATCTGTATGTATCTGTATGTATCTGTATGTATCTGTATGTATCTGTATGTATCTGTATGTATCTGTATGTATCTGTATGTATCTTTATGGATAAGTATGTATCTTTATGTCTGTATCTTTATGTATCTTTATGTATCTTTATGTATCTGTATGTATCTGTATGTATCTGTATGTATCTGTATGTATCTGTATGTATCTGTATGTATCTGTATGTATCTGTATGTATCTGTATGTATCTGTTTGTAGTATGTATCTGTATGTATCTGTATGTATCTGTATGTATCTGTATGTATCTTTATGTATCTGCATGTATCTGTATGTATCTGTATGTATCTCTGTATGTATCTGTATGTATCTGTATGTATCTTCTGTATGTAGCTGTATGTATCTGTATGTATCTGTATGTATCTGTATGTATCTGTATGTATCTGTTTGTAGTATGTATCTGTATGTATCTGTATGTATCTGCATGTATCTGTATGTATCTGTATGTATCTAGAGGTATATGTATGTTTCTGTATGTATCTGTATGTATCTGTATGTGTCTGTTTGTATTTGTATGTATCTGTATGTATCTGTATGTATCTGTATGTATCTGTATGTATCTGTATGTATCTGTATGTATCTGTATGTATCTGTATGTATCTGTATGTATCTGTATGTATCTTTATGGATAAGTATGTATCTTTATGTCTGTATGTATCTTTATGTATCTGTATGTATCTGTATGTATCTTTATGTATCTGTATGTATCTGTATGTATCTGTATGTATCTGTATATATCTCTATGTATCTGTATGTATCTGTATGTATCTTTATGTATCTGTATAAATCTGTATGTATCTGTATTTATCTTTATGTATCTTTATGTATCTTTATGTATCTGTATGTATCTGTATGTATCTGTATGTATCTGTATATATCTCTATGTATCTGTATGTATCTGTATGTATCTTTATGTATCTGTATAAATCTGTATGTATCTGTATGTATCTGTATGTATCTGGATGTATCTGTATGTATCTGTATGTATCTGTATGTATCTTTATGTATCTTTATGTATCTGTATGTAGCGGTATGTATCTGTATGTATCTGTATGTATCTGTATGTATCTGTATGTATCTGTATGTATCTGTATGTATCTTTATGTATCTTTATGTATCTTTATGTATCTGCATGTATCTGTATGTATCTATATGTATCTCTGTATGTATCTGTATGTATCTGTATGTATCTGTATGTATCTTTATGTATCTGTATGTAGCTGTATGTATCTGTATGTATCTGTATGTATCTGTATGTATCTGTATGTATCTGTATGTATCTTTATGTATCTTTATGTATCTGTATGTATCTGTATCTATCTGTATGTATCTATATGTATCTAGAGGTATATGTATGTTTCTGTATGTATCTGTATGTATCTGTTTGTGTCTGTTTGTATTTGTATGTATCTGTATGTATCTGTATGGATGAGTATGTATCTGTATGTATCTGTATATATCTGTATGTATCTTTATGTATCTTTATGTATCTGTATGTAGCTGTATGTATCTGAATGTATCTGTATGTATCTCTGTATGTATCTGTATCTTTATGTATCTTTATGTATCTGCATGTATCTGTATGTATCTGTATGTATCTCTGTATGTATCTGTATGTATCTGTATGTATCTTTATATATCTGTATGTAGCTTTATGTATCTGTATGTATCTGTATGTATCTGTATGTATCTGTATGTATCTGTATGTATCTGTATGTATCTGTATGTATCTGTATGTATCTGTATGTATCTGTATGTATCTGTATGTATCTGTATGTATCTTTATGTATCTTTATGTATCTGTATGTATCTGTATCTATCTGTATGTATCTGTATGTATCTAGAGGTATATGTATGTTTCTGTATGTATCTGTATGTATCTGTATGTGTCTGTTTGTATTTGTATGTATCTGTATGTATCTGTATGGATAAGTATGTATCTGTATGTATCTGTATGTATCTGTATGTATCTGTATGTATCTGTATGTATCTCTGTTTGTATCTGTATGTTTCTGTATCTGTATGTATCTGTATCTGTATGTATCTGTATGTATCTGTATGTATCTGTATGTATCTGTATATATCTGTATGTATCTTTATGTATCTTTATGTATCTGTATGTAGCTGTATGTATCTGAATGTATCTGTATGTATCTCTGTATGTATCTGGATGTATCTGTATGTATCTGTATGTATCTGTATGTATCTGTATGTATCTGTATGTATCTGCATGTATCTGTATGTATCTGTATGTATCTAGAGGTATATGTATGTTTCTGTATGTATCTGTATGTATCTGTATGTGTCTGTTTGTATTTGTATGTATCTGTATGTATCTGTATGTATATGTATGTATCTGTATGTATCTGTATGTATCTGTATGTATTTGTATGTATCTGTATGTATCTGTATGTATCTTTATGGATAAGTATGTATCTTTATGTCTGTATGTATCTTTATGTATCTCTGTATGTATCTGGATGTATGTATCTGTTTGTAGTATGTATCTGTATGTATCTGTATGTATCTGTAGGTATCTGTATGTATCTGTATGTATCTGTATGTATCTGTATGTATCTGTATGTATCTGTATGTATCTGTATGTATCTGTATGTATCTCTATGTATCTCTATGTATCTGTATGTATCTGTATGTATCTGGATGTATCTGTATGTATCTTTATGTATCTGTATGCATCTGTATGTATCTGTATGTATCTGTATGTATCTGTATGTATCTTTTTGTATCTGTATGTATCTGTATGTATCTCTATGTATCTCTATGTATCTGTATGTATCTGTATGTATCTGGATGTATCTGTATGTATCTGTATGTATCTGTATGTATCTTTATGTATCTTTATGTATCTGTATGTATCTGTATGTATCTCTGTATGTATCTGTATGTATCTGTATGTATCTGTATGTATCTGCATGTATCTTTATGTATCTTTATGTATCTTTATGTATCTGCATGTATCTGTATGTATCTGTATGTATCTCTGTATGTATCTGTATGTATCTGTATGTATCTTCTGTATGTAGCTGTATGTATCTGTATGTATCTGTATGTATCTGTATGTATCTGTATGTATCTGTATGTATCTGTATGTATCTGTTTGTAGTATGTATCTGTATGTATCTGTATGTATCTGTATGTATCTGTATGTATCTGTATGTATCTCTATGTATCTCTATGTATCTTTATGTATCTCTGTATGTATCTGGATGTATGTATCTGTTTGTAGTATGTATCTGTATGTATCTGTATGTATCTGTATGTATCTGTATGTATCTGTATGTATCTGTATGTATCTGTATGTATCTCTATGTATCTCTATGTATCTGTATGTATCTGTATGTATCTGGATGTATCTGTATGTATCTTTATGTATCTGTATGCATCTATATGTATCTGTATGTATCTGTATGTATCTGTATGTATCTGTATGTATCTGTATGTATCTGTATGTATCTCTATGTATCTCTATGTATCTGTATGTATCTGTATGTATCTGTATGTATCTGTATGTATCTGTATGTATCTGTATGTATCTTTATGTATCTTTATGTATCTGTATGTAGCGGTATGTATCTGTATGTATCTGTATGTATCTGAATGTATCTGTATGTATCTGCATGTATCTTTATGTATCTTTATGTATCTTTATGTATCTGCATGTATCTGTATGTATCTGTATGTATCTCTGTATGTATCTGTATGTATCTGTATGTATCTTCTGTATGTAGCTGTATGTATCTGTATGTATCTGTATGTATCTGTATGTATCTGTTTGTAGTATGTATCTGTATGTATCTGTATGTATCTGCATGTATCTGTATGTATCTGTATGTATCTAGAGGTATATGTATGTTTCTGTATGTATCTGTATGTATCTGTATGTGTCTGTTTGTATTTGTATGTATCTGTATGTATCTGTATGTATCTGTATGTATCTGTATGTATCTGTATGTATCTGTATGTATCTGTATGTATTTGTATGTATCTGTATGTATCTGTATGTATCTTTATGGATAAGTATGTATCTTTATGTCTGTATGTATCTTTATGTATCTGTATGTTTCTTTATGTATCTTTATGTATCTGTATGTATCTGTATGTATCTGTATGTATCTGTATATATCTCTATGTATCTGTATGTATCTGTATGTATCTTTATGTATCTGTATAAATCTGTATGTATCTGTATTTATCTTGATGTATCTTTATGTATCTCTATGTATCTGTATGTATCTGTATGTATCTTTATGTATCTGTATAAATCTGTATGTATCTGTATGTATCTGTATGTATCTGGATGTATCTGTATGTATCTGTATGTATCTGTATGTATCTTTATGTATCTTTATGTATCTGTATGTAGCGGTATGTATCTGTATGTATCTGTATGTATCTGAATGTATCTGTATGTATCTGCATGTATCTTTATGTATCTTTATGTATCTTTATGTATCTGCATGTATCTGTATGTATCTATATGTATCTCTGTATGTATCTGTATGTATCTGTATGTATCTGTATGTATCTTTATGTATCTGTATGTAGCTGTATGTATCTGTATGTATCTGTATGTATCTGTATGTATCTGTATGTATCTGTATGTATCTGTATGTATCTGTATGTATCTGTATGTATCTGTATGTATCTGTATGTATCTTTATGCATCTTTATGTATCTGTATGTATCTGTATCTATCTGTATGTATCTATATGTATCTAGAGGTATATGTATGTTTCTGTATGTATCTGTATGTATCTGTATGTGTCTGTTTGTATTTGTATGTATCTGTATGTATCTGTATGGATGAGTATGTATCTGTATGTATCTGTATGTATCTGTATGTATCTGTATGTATCTGTATGTATCTCTGTTTGTATCTGTATGTATCTGTATCTGTATGTATCTGTATGTATCTGTATGTATCTGTATATATCTGTATGTATCTTTATGTATCTTTATGTATCTGTATGTAGCTGTATGTATCTGAATGTATCTGTATGTATCTCTGTATGTATCTGTATCTTTATGTATCTTTATGTATCTGCATGTATCTGTATGTATCTGTATGTATCTCTGTATGTATCTGTATGTATCTGTATGTATCTTTATATATCTGTATGTAGCTGTATGTATCTGTATGTATCTGTATGTATCTGTATGTATCTGTATGTATCTGTATGTATCTGTATGTATCTGTATGTATCTGTATGTATCTGTATGTATCTGTATGTATCTGTATGTATCTGTATGTATCTGTATGTATCTGTATGTATCTGTATGTATCTGTATGTATCTTTATGTATCTTTATGTATCTGTATGTATCTGTATCTATCTGTATGTATCTGTATGTATGTAGAGGTATATGTATGTTTCTGTATGTATCTGTATGTATCTGTATGTGTCTGTTTGTATTTGTATGTATATGTATGTATCTGTATGGATAAGTATGTATCTGTATGTATCTGTATGTATCTGTATGTATCTGTAGGTATCTGTATGTATCTCTGTTTGTATCTGTATGTATCTGTATCTGTATGTATCTGTATCTGTATGTATCTGTATGTATCTGTATGTATCTGTATGTATCTGTATATATCTGTATGTATCTTTATGTATCTTTATGTATCTGTATGTAGCTGTATGTATCTGAATGTATCTGTATGTATCTCTGTATGTATCTGGATGTATCTGTATGTATCTGTATGTATCTGTATAAATCTGTATGTATCTGTATGTATCTGTATGTATCTGTATGTATCTGTATGTATCTAGAGGTATATGTATGTTTCTGTATGTATCTGTATGTATCTGTATGTGTCTGTTTGTATTTGTATGTATCTGTATGTATCTGTATGTATATGTATGTATCTGTATGTATCTGTATGTATCTGTATGTATTTGTATGTATCTGTATGTATCTGTATGTATCTTTATGGATAAGTATGTATCTTTATGTCTGTATGTATCTTTATGTATCTCTGTATGTATCTGGATGTATGTATCTGTTTGTAGTATGTATCTGTATGTATCTGTATGTATCTGTAGGTATCTGTATGTATCTGTATGTATCTGTATGTATCTGTATGTATCTGTATGTATCTGTATGTATCTGTATGTATCTGTATGTATCTGTATGTATCTCTATGTATCTCTATGTATCTGTATGTATCTGTATGTATCTGGATGTATCTGTATGTATCTTTATGTATCTGTATGCATCTGTATGTATCTGTATGTATCTGTATGTATCTGTATGTATCTGTATGTATCTGTATGTATCTGTATGTATCTCTATGTATCTCTATGTATCTGTATGTATCTGTATGTATCTGGATGTATCTGTATGTATCTGTATGTATCTGTATGTATCTTTATGTATCTTTATGTATCTGTATGTAGCGGTATGTATCTGTATGTATCTGTATGTATCTGAATGTATCTGTATGTATCTGCATGTATATCTTTATGTATCTTTATGTATCTGCATGTATCTGTATGTATCTGTATGTATCTCTGTATGTATCTGTATGTATCTGTATGTATCTTCTGTATGTATCTGTATGTATCTGTATGTATCTGTATGTATCTGTATGTATCTGTATGTATCTGTATGTATCTGTATGTATCTGTTTGTAGTATGTATCTGTATGTATCTGTATGTATCTGTATGTATCTGTATGTATCTGTATGTATCTCTATGTATCTCTATGTATCTGTATGTATCTGTATGTATCTGGATGTATCTGTATGTATCTTTATGTATCTGTATGTATCTGTATGTATCTGTATGTATCTGTATGTATCTGTATGTATCTTCTGTATGTAGCTGTATGTATCTGTATGTATCTGTATGTATCTGTATGTATCTGTATGTATCTGTATGTATCTGTTTGTAGTATGTATCTGTATGTATCTGTATGTATCTGTATGTATCTGTATGTATCTGTATGTATCTGTATGTATCTGAATGTATCTGTATGTATCTGCATGTATCTTTATGTATCTTTATGTATCTTTATGTATCTGCATGTATCTGTATGTATCTGTATGTATCTCTGTATGTATCTGTATGTATCTGTATGTATCTTCTGTATGTAGCTGTATGTATCTGTATGTATCTGTATGTATCTGTATGTATCTGTATGTATCTGTATGTATCTGTTTGTAGTATGTATCTGTATGTATCTGTATGTATCTGTATGTATCTGTATGTATCTGTATGTATCTCTATGTATCTCTATGTATCTGTATGTATCTGTATGTATCTGTATGTATCTGTATGTATCTGTATGTATCTGTATGTATCTGTATGTATCTGTATGTATCTGTATGTATCTGTATGTATCTGTATGTATCTTCTGTATGTAGCTGTATGTATCTGTATGTATTTGTATGTATCTGTATGTATCTGTATGTATCTGTATGTTTCTGTTTGTAGTATGTATCTGTATGTATCTGTATGTATCTGTATGTATCTGTATGTATCTGTATGTATCTGTATGTATCTGTATGTATCTGTATGTATCTGTATGTATCTGTATGTATCTCTATGTATCTGTTTGTATCTGTATGTATCTGGATGTATCTGTATGTATCTGTATGTATCTGTATGTATCTTTATGTATCTTTATGTATCTGTATGTAGCGGTATGTATCTGTATGTATCTGTATGTATCTGTATGTATCTGTATGTATCTGTATGTATCTTTATGTATCTTTATGTATCTTTATGTATCTGCATGTATCTGTATGTATCTGTATGTATCTCTGTATGTATCTGTATGTATCTGTATGTATCTTTATGTATCTGTATGTAGCTGTATGTATCTGTATGTATCTGTATGTATCTGTATTTATCTGTATGTATCTGTATGTAGCTGTATGTATCTGTATGTATCTGTATGTATCTGTATGTATCTGTATGTATCTGTATGTATCTGTATGTATTTGTATGTATCTGTATGTATCTGTATGTATCTGTATGTATCTGTATGTATCTGTATATATCTGTATGTATCTTTATGTATCTGTATGTATCTGTATGTATCTGTATGTATCTGAATGTATCTGTATGTATCTCTGTATGTATCTGGATGTATCTGTATGTATCTGTATGTATCTGTATAAATCTGTATGTATCTGTATGTATCTGCATGTATCTGTATGTATCTGTATGTATCTAGAGGTATATGTATGTTTCTGTATGTATCTGTATGTATCTGTATGTGTCTGTTTGTATTTGTATGTATCTGTATGTATCTGTATGTATATGTATGTATCTGTATGTATCTGTATGTATCTGTATGTATTTGTATGTATCTGTATGTATCTGTATGTATCTTTATGGATAAGTATGTATCTTTATGTCTGTATGTATCTTTATGTATCTCTGTATGTATCTGGATGTATGTATCTGTTTGTAGTATGTATCTGTATGTATCTGTATGTATCTGTAGGTATCTGTATGTATCTGTATGTATCTGTATGTATCTGTAGGTATCTGTATGTATCTGTATGTATCTGTATGTATCTGTATGTATCTGTATGTATCTGTATGTATCTGTATGTATCTGTATGTATCTGTATGTATCTGTATGTATCTCTATGTATCTCTATGTATCTGTATGTATCTGTATGTATCTGGATGTATCTGTATGTATCTTTATGTATCTGTATGCATCTGTATGTATCTGTATGTATCTGTATGTATCTGTATGTATCTGTATGTATCTGTATGTATCTGTATGTATCTCTATGTATCTCTATGTATCTGTATGTATCTGTATGTATCTGGATGTATCTGTATGTATCTGTATGTATCTGTATGTATCTTTATGTATCTTTATGTATCTGTATGTAGCGGTATGTATCTGTATGTATCTGTATGTATCTGAATGTATCTGTATGTATCTGCATGTATCTTTATGTATCTTTATGTATCTTTATGTATCTGCATGTATCTGTATGTATCTGTATGTATCTCTGTATGTATCTGTATGTATCTGTATGTATCTTCTGTATGTAGCTGTATGTATCTGTATGTATCTGTATGTATCTGTATGTATCTGTATGTATCTGTATGTATCTGTATGTATCTGTTTGTAGTATGTATCTATATGTATCTGTATGTATCTGTATGTATCTGTATGTATCTCTATGTATCTCTATGTATCTGTATGTATCTGTATGTATCTGGATGTATCTGTATGTATCTTTATGTATCTGTATGTATCTGTATGTATCTGTATGTATCTGTATGTATCTGTATGTATCTTCTGTATGTAGCTGTATGTATCTGTATGTATCTGTATGTATCTGTATGTATCTGTATGTATCTGTATGTATCTGTATGTATCTGTATGTATCTGAATGTATCTGTATGTATCTGCATGTATCTTTATGTATCTTTATGTATCTTTATGTATCTGCATGTATCTGTATGTATCTGTATGTATCTCTGTATGTATCTGTATGTATCTGTATGTATCTTCTGTATGTAGCTGTATGTATCTGTATGTATCTGTATGTATCTGTATGTATCTGTATGTATCTGTATGTATCTGTATGTATCTGTTTGTAGTATGTATCTGTATGTATCTGTATGTATCTGTATGTATCTGTATGTATCTGTATGTATCTCTATGTATCTCTATGTATCTGTATGTATCTGTATGTATCTGGATGTATCTGTATGTATCTTTATGTATCTGTATGTATCTGTATGTATCTGTATGTATCTGTATGTATCTGTATGTATCTTCTGTATGTAGCTGTATGTATCTGTATGTATCTGTATGTATCTGTATGTATCTGTATGTATCTGTATGTATCTGTTTGTAGTATGTATCTGTATGTATCTGTATGTATCTGTATGTATCTGTATGTATCTGTATGTATCAGTATGTATCTGTATGTATCTGTATGTATCTCTATGTATCTCTATGTATCTGTTTGTATCTGTATGTATCTGGATGTATCTGTATGTATCTGTATGTATCTGTATGTATCTTTATGTATCTTTATGTATCTGTATGTAGCGGTATGTATCTGTATGTATCTGTATGTATCTGTATGTATCTGTATGTATCTGCATGTATCTTTATGTATCTTTATGTATCTTTATGTATCTGTATGTATCTGTATGTATCTGTATGTATCTCTGTATGTATCTGTATGTATCTGTATGTATCTTTATGTATCTGTATGTAGCTGTATGTATCTGTATGTATCTGTATGTATCTGTATTTATCTGTATGTATCTGTATGTAGCTGTATGTATCTGTATGTATCTGTATGTATCTGTATGTATCTGTATGTATCTGTATGTATCTGTATGTATTTGTATGTATCTGTATGTATCTGTATGTATCTGTATGTATCTGTATGTATCTGTATATATCTGTATGTATCTTTATGTATCTTTATGTATCTGTATGTAGCTGTATGTATCTGAATGTATCTGTATGTATCTCTGTATGTATCTGGATGTATCTGTATGTATCTGTATGTATCTGTATAAATCTGTATGTATCTGTATGTATCTGTATGTATCTGTATGTATCTGTATGTATCTAGAGGTATATGTATGTTTCTGTATGTATCTGTATGTATCTGTATGTGTCTGTTTGTATTTGTATGTATCTGTATGTATCTGTATGTATATGTATGTATCTGTATGTATCTGTATGTATCTGTTTGTATTTGTATGTATCTGTATGTATCTGTATGTATCTTTATGGATAAGTATGTATCTTTATGTCTGTATGTATCTTTATGTATCTCTGTATGTATCTGGATGTATGTATCTGTTTGTAGTATGTATCTGTATGTATCTGTATGTATCTGTAGGTATCTGTATGTATCTGTATGTATCTGTATGTATCTGTATGTATCTGTATGTATCTGTATGTATCTGTATGTATCTGTATGTATCTGTATGTATCTCTATGTATCTCTATGTATCTGTATGTATCTGTATGTATCTGGATGTATCTGTATGTATCTTTATGTATCTTTATGCATCTGTATGTATCTGTATGTATCTGTATGTATCTGTATGTATCTGTATGTATCTGTATGTATCTGTATGTATCTCTATGTATCTCTATGTATCTGTATGTATCTGTATGTATCTGGATGTATCTGTATGTATCTGTATGTATCTGTATGTATCTTTATGTATCTTTATGTATCTGTATGTAGCGGTATGTATCTGTATGTATCTGTATGTATCTGAATGTATCTGTATGTATCTGCATGTATCTTTATGTATCTTTATGTATCTTTATGTATCTGCATGTATCTGTATGTATCTGTATGTATCTCTGTATGTATCTGTATGTATCTGTATGTATCTTCTGTATGTAGCTGTATGTATCTGTATGTATCTGTATGTATCTGTATGTATCTGTATGTATCTGTATGTATCTGTTTGTAGTATGTATCTGTATGTATCTGTATGTATCTGTATGTATCTGTATGTATCTGTATGTATCTCTATGTATCTCTATGTATCTGTATGTATCTGTATGTATCTGGATGTATCTGTATGTATCTTTATGTATCTGTATGTATCTGTATGTATCTGTATATATCTGTATGTATCTTTATGTATCTTTATGTATCTGTATGTAGCTGTATGTATCTGAATGTATCTGTATGTATCTCTGTATGTATCTGCATGTATCTTTATGTATCTTTATGTATCTTTATGTATCTGCATGTATCTGTATGTATCTGTATGTATCTCTGTATGTATCTGTATGTATCTGTATGTATCTTTATGTATCTGTATGTAGCTGTATGTATCTGTATGTATCTGTATGTATCTGTATTTATCTGTATGTATCTGTATGTAGCTGTATGTATCTGTATGTATCTGTATGTATCTGTATGTATCTGTATGTATCTGTATGTATCTGTATGTATTTGTATGTATCTGTATGTATCTGTATGTATCTGTATGTATCTGTATGTATCTGTATATATCTGTATGTATCTTTATGTATCTTTATGTATCTGTATGTAGCTGTATGTATCTGAATGTATCTGTATGTATCTCTGTATGTATCTGGATGTATCTGTATGTATCTGTATGTATCTGTATAAATCTGTATGTATCTGTATGTATCTGCATGTATCTGTATGTATCTGTATGTATCTAGAGGTATATGTATGTTTCTGTATGTATCTGTATGTATCTGTATGTGTCTGTTTGTATTTGTATGTATCTGTATGTATCTGTATGTATATGTATGTATCTGTATGTATCTGTATGTATCTGTTTGTATTTGTATGTATCTGTATGTATCTGTATGTATCTTTATGGATAAGTATGTATCTTTATGTCTGTATGTATCTTTATGTATCTCTGTATGTATCTGGATGTATGTATCTGTTTGTAGTATGTATCTGTATGTATCTGTATGTATCTGTAGGTATCTGTATGTATCTGTATGTATCTGTATGTATCTGTATGTATCTGTATGTATCTGTATGTATCTGTATGTATCTGTATGTATCTGTATGTATCTCTATGTATCTCTATGTATCTGTATGTATCTGTATGTATCTGGATGTATCTGTATGTATCTTTATGTATCTTTATGCATCTGTATGTATCTGTATGTATCTGTATGTATCTGTATGTATCTGTATGTATCTGTATGTATCTGTATGTATCTCTATGTATCTCTATGTATCTGTATGTATCTGTATGTATCTGGATGTATCTGTATGTATCTGTATGTATCTGTATGTATCTTTATGTATCTTTATGTATCTGTATGTAGCGGTATGTATCTGTATGTATCTGTATGTATCTGAATGTATCTGTATGTATCTGCATGTATCTTTATGTATCTTTATGTATCTTTATGTATCTGCATGTATCTGTATGTATCTGTATGTATCTCTGTATGTATCTGTATGTATCTGTATGTATCTTCTGTATGTAGCTGTATGTATCTGTATGTATCTGTATGTATCTGTATGTATCTGTATGTATCTGTATGTATCTGTATGTATCTGTATGTATCTGTATATATCTGTATGTATCTTTATGTATCTTTATGTATCTGTATGTAGCTGTATGTATCTGAATGTATCTGTATGTATCTCTGTATGTATCTGGATGTATCTGTATGTATCTGTATGTATCTGTATAAATCTGTATGTATCTGTATGTATCTGCATGTATCTGTATGTATCTGTATGTATCTAGAGGTATATGTATGTTTCTGTATGTATCTGTATGTATCTGTATGTGTCTGTTTGTATTTGTATGTATCTGTATGTATCTGTATGTATATGTATGTATCTGTATGTATCTGTATGTATCTGTATGTATTTGTATGTATCTGTATGTATCTGTATGTATCTTTATGGATAAGTATGTATCTTTATGTCTGTATGTATCTTTATGTATCTCTGTATGTATCTGGATGTATGTATCTGTTTGTAGTATGTATCTGTATGTATCTGTATGTATCTGTAGGTATCTGTATGTATCTGTATGTATCTGTATGTATCTGTAGGTATCTGTATGTATCTGTATGTATCTGTATGTATCTGTATGTATCTGTATGTATCTGTATGTATCTGTATGTATCTGTATGTATCTGTATGTATCTGTATGTATCTCTATGTATCTCTATGTATCTGTATGTATCTGTATGTATCTGGATGTATCTGTATGTATCTTTATGTATCTGTATGCATCTGTATGTATCTGTATGTATCTGTATGTATCTGTATGTATCTGTATGTATCTGTATGTATCTGTATGTATCTCTATGTATCTCTATGTATCTGTATGTATCTGTATGTATCTGGATGTATCTGTATGTATCTGTATGTATCTGTATGTATCTTTATGTATCTTTATGTATCTGTATGTAGCGGTATGTATCTGTATGTATCTGTATGTATCTGAATGTATCTGTATGTATCTGCATGTATCTTTATGTATCTTTATGTATCTTTATGTATCTGCATGTATCTGTATGTATCTGTATGTATCTCTGTATGTATCTGTATGTATCTGTATGTATCTTCTGTATGTAGCTGTATGTATCTGTATGTATCTGTATGTATCTGTATGTATCTGTATGTATCTGTATGTATCTGTATGTATCTGTTTGTAGTATGTATCTGTATGTATCTGTATGTATCTGTATGTATCTGTATGTATCTCTATGTATCTCTATGTATCTGTATGTATCTGTATGTATCTGGATGTATCTGTATGTATCTTTATGTATCTGTATGTATCTGTATGTATCTGTATGTATCTGTATGTATCTGTATGTATCTTCTGTATGTAGCTGTATGTATCTGTATGTATCTGTATGTATCTGTATGTATCTGTATGTATCTGTATGTATCTGTATGTATCTGTATGTATCTGAATGTATCTGTATGTATCTGCATGTATCTTTATGTATCTTTATGTATCTTTATGTATCTGCATGTATCTGTATGTATCTGTATGTATCTCTGTATGTATCTGTATGTATCTGTATGTATCTTCTGTATGTAGCTGTATGTATCTGTATGTATCTGTATGTATCTGTATGTATCTGTATGTATCTGTATGTATCTGTATGTATCTGTTTGTAGTATGTATCTGTATGTATCTGTATGTATCTGTATGTATCTGTATGTATCTGTATGTATCTCTATGTATCTCTATGTATCTGTATGTATCTGTATGTATCTGGATGTATCTGTATGTATCTTTATGTATCTGTATGTATCTGTATGTATCTGTATGTATCTGTATGTATCTGTATGTATCTTCTGTATGTAGCTGTATGTATCTGTATGTATCTGTATGTATCTGTATGTATCTGTATGTATCTGTATGTATCTGTTTGTAGTATGTATCTGTATGTATCTGTATGTATCTGTATGTATCTGTATGTATCTGTATGTATCAGTATGTATCTGTATGTATCTGTATGTATCTCTATGTATCTCTATGTATCTGTTTGTATCTGTATGTATCTGGATGTATCTGTATGTATCTGTATGTATCTGTATGTATCTTTATGTATCTTTATGTATCTGTATGTAGCGGTATGTATCTGTATGTATCTGTATGTATCTGAATGTATCTGTATGTATCTGCATGTATCTTTATGTATCTTTATGTATCTTTATGTATCTGCATGTATCTGTATGTATCTGTATGTATCTCTGTATGTATCTGTATGTATCTGTATGTATCTTTATGTATCTGTATGTAGCTGTATGTATCTGTATGTATCTGTATGTATCTGTATTTATCTGTATGTATCTGTATGTAGCTGTATGTATCTGTATGTATCTGTATGTATCTGTATGTATCTGTATGTATCTGTATGTATCTGTATGTATTTGTATGTATCTGTATGTATCTGTATGTATCTGTATGTATCTGTATGTATCTGTATATATCTGTATGTATCTTTATGTCTCTTTATGTATCTGTATGTAGCTGTATGTATCTGAATGTATCTGTATGTATCTCTGTATGTATCTGGATGTATCTGTATGTATCTGTATGTATCTGTATAAATCTGTATGTATCTGTATGTATCTGCATGTATCTGTATGTATCTGTATGTATCTAGAGGTATATGTATGTTTCTGTATGTATCTGTATGTATCTGTATGTGTCTGTTTGTATTTGTATGTATCTGTATGTATCTGTATGTATATGTATGTATCTGTATGTATCTGTATGTATCTGTTTGTATTTGTATGTATCTGTATGTATCTGTATGTATCTTTATGGATAAGTATGTATCTTTATGTCTGTATGTATCTTTATGTATCTCTGTATGTATCTGGATGTATGTATCTGTTTGTAGTATGTATCTGTATGTATCTGTATGTATCTGTAGGTATCTGTATGTATCTGTATGTATCTGTATGTATCTGTATGTATCTGTATGTATCTGTATGTATCTGTATGTATCTGTATGTATCTCTATGTATCTCTATGTATCTGTATGTATCTGTATGTATCTGGATGTATCTGTATGTATCTTTATGTATCTTTATGCATCTGTATGTATCTGTATGTATCTGTATGTATCTGTATGTATCTGTATGTATCTGTATGTATCTGTATGTATCTCTATGTATCTCTATGTATCTGTATGTATCTGTATGTATCTGGATGTATCTGTATGTATCTGTATGTATCTGTATGTATCTTTATGTATCTTTATGTATCTGTATGTAGCGGTATGTATCTGTATGTATCTGTATGTATCTGAATGTATCTGTATGTATCTGCATGTATCTTTATGTATCTTTATGTATCTTTATGTATCTGCATGTATCTGTATGTATCTGTATGTATCTCTGTATGTATCTGTATGTATCTGTATGTATCTTCTGTATGTAGCTGTATGTATCTGTATGTATCTGTATGTATCTGTATGTATCTGTATGTATCTGTATGTATCTGTATGTATCTGTTTGTAGTATGTATCTGTATGTATCTGTATGTATCTGTATGTATCTGTATGTATCTGTATGTATCTCTATGTATCTCTATGTATCTGTATGTATCTGTATGTATCTGGATGTATCTGTATGTATCTTTATGTATCTGTATGTATCTGTATGTATCTGTATATATCTGTATGTATCTTTATGTATCTTTATGTATCTGTATGTAGCTGTATGTATCTGAATGTATCTGTATGTATCTCTGTATGTATCTGCATGTATCTTTATGTATCTTTATGTATCTTTATGTATCTGCATGTATCTGTATGTATCTGTATGTATCTCTGTATGTATCTGTATGTATCTGTATGTATCTTTATGTATCTGTATGTAGCTGTATGTATCTGTATGTATCTGTATGTATCTGTATTTATCTGTATGTATCTGTATGTAGCTGTATGTATCTGTATGTATCTGTATGTATCTGTATGTATCTGTATGTATCTGTATGTATCTGTATGTATCTGTATGTATTTGTATGTATCTGTATGTATCTGTATGTATCTGTATGTATCTGTATGTATCTGTATATATCTGTATGTATCTTTATGTATCTTTATGTATCTGTATGTAGCTGTATGTATCTGAATGTATCTGTATGTATCTCTGTATGTATCTGGATGTATCTGTATGTATCTGTATGTATCTGTATAAATCTGTATGTATCTGTATGTATCTGCATGTATCTGTATGTATCTGTATGTATCTAGAGGTATATGTATGTTTCTGTATGTATCTGTATGTATCTGTATGTGTCTGTTTGTATTTGTATGTATCTGTATGTATCTGTATGTATATGTATGTATCTGTATGTATCTGTATGTATCTGTTTGTATTTGTATGTATCTGTATGTATCTGTATGTATCTTTATGGATAAGTATGTATCTTTATGTCTGTATGTATCTTTATGTATCTCTGTATGTATCTGGATGTATGTATCTGTTTGTAGTATGTATCTGTATGTATCTGTATGTATCTGTAGGTATCTGTATGTATCTGTATGTATCTGTATGTATCTGTATGTATCTGTATGTATCTGTATGTATCTGTATGTATCTGTATGTATCTGTATGTATCTCTATGTATCTCTATGTATCTGTATGTATCTGTATGTATCTGGATGTATCTGTATGTATCTTTATGTATCTTTATGCATCTGTATGTATCTGTATGTATCTGTATGTATCTGTATGTATCTGTATGTATCTGTATGTATCTGTATGTATCTCTATGTATCTCTATGTATCTGTATGTATCTGTATGTATCTGGATGTATCTGTATGTATCTGTATGTATCTGTATGTATCTTTATGTATCTTTATGTATCTGTATGTAGCGGTATGTATCTGTATGTATCTGTATGTATCTGAATGTATCTGTATGTATCTGCATGTATCTTTATGTATCTTTATGTATCTTTATGTATCTGCATGTATCTGTATGTATCTGTATGTATCTCTGTATGTATCTGTATGTATCTGTATGTATCTTCTGTATGTAGCTGTATGTATCTGTATGTATCTGTATGTATCTGTATGTATCTGTATGTATCTGTATGTATCTGTATGTATCTGTTTGTAGTATGTATCTGTATGTATCTGTATGTATCTGTATGTATCTGTATGTATCTGTATGTATCTCTATGTATCTCTATGTATCTGTATGTATCTGTATGTATCTGGATGTATCTGTATGTATCTTTATGTATCTGTATGTATCTGTATGTATCTGTATGTATCTGTATGTATCTGTATGTATCTTCTGTATGTAGCTGTATGTATCTGTATGTATCTGTATGTATCTGTATGTATCTGTATGTATCTGTATGTATCTGTATGTATCTGTTTGTAGTATGTATCTGTATGTATCTGTATGTATCTGTATGTATCTGTATGTATCTGTATGTATCTGTATGTATCTGTATGTATCTGTATGTATCTGTATGTATCTGTATGTATCTCTATGTATCTCTATGTATCTGTTTGTATCTGTATGTATCTGGATGTATCTGTATGTATCTTTATGTATCTGTATGTATCTGTATGTATCTGTATGTATCTGTTTGTATCTGTATGTATCTGTATCTGTATGTATCTGTATGTATCTGTATGTATCTGTATGTATCTGTATGTATCTGTATATATCTGTATGTATCTTTATGTATCTTTATGTATCTGTATGTAGCTGTATGTATCTGAATGTATCTGTATGTATCTCTGTATGTATCTGGATGTATCTGTATGTATCTGTATGTATCTGTATGTATCTAGAGGTATATGTATGTTTCTGTATGTATCTGTATGTGTCTGTTTGTATTTGTATGTATCTGTATGTATCTGTATGTATTTGTATGTATCTGTATGTATCTGTATGTATCTTTATGGATAAGTATGTATCTTTATGTATCTCTGTATGTATCTGGATGTATGTATCTGTTTGTAGTATGTATCTGTATGTATCTGTATGTATCTGTATGTATCTGTATGTATCTGTATGTATCTGTATGTATCTGTATGTATCTGTATGTATCTGTATGTATCTGTATGTATCTGTATGTATCTCTATGTATCTCTATGTATCTGTATGTATCTGTATGTATCTGGATGTATCTGTATGTATCTTTATGTATCTGTATGCATCTGTATGTATCTGTATGTATCTGTATGTATCTGTATGTATCTGTATGTATCTGTATGTATCTGTTTGTATCTCTATGTATCTCTATGTATCTGTATGTATCTGTATGTATCTGGATGTATCTGTATGTATCTTTATGTATCTGTATGTATCTGTATGTATCTGTATCTGTTTGTATCTGTATGTATCTGTATCTGTATGTATCTGTATGTATCTGTATGTATCTGTATGTATCTGTATGTATCTGTATGTATCTTTATGGATAAGTATGTATCTTTATGTCTGTATGTATCTTTATGTATCTGAATGTATCTGTATGTATCTCTGTATGTATCTGGATGTATGTATCTGTTTGTAGTATGTATCTGTATGTATCTGTATGTATCTGTATGTATCTGTATGTATCTGTATGTATCTGTATGTATCTGTATGTATCTGTATGTATCTTTATGTATCTGTATGTATCTGTATGTATCTGTATGTATCTGTATGTATCTGTATGTATCTGTATGTATCTCTATGTATCTCTATGTATCTGTATGTATCTGTATGTATCTGGATGTATCTGTATGTATCTGTATGTATCTGTATGTATCTTTATGTATCTTTATGTATCTGTATGTAGCGGTATGTATCTGTATGTATCTGTATGTATCTGAATGTATCTTTATGTATCTGCATGTATCTGTATGTATCTGTATGTATCTCTGTATGTATCTGTATGTATCTGTATGTATCTTTATGTATCTGTATGTAGCTGTATGTATCTGTATGTATCTGTATGTATCTGTATGTATCTGTATGTATCTGTATGTATCTGTATGTATCTGTATGTATCTGTATGTATCTGTATGTATCTGTATGTATCTGTATGTATCTGTATGTATCTGTATGTATCTTTATGTATCTTTATGTATCTGTATGTATCTGTATCTATCTGTATGTATCTGTATGTATCTAGAGGTATATGTATGTTTCTGTATGTATCTGTATGTATCTGTTTGTGTCTGCTTGTATTTGTATGTATCTGTATGTATCTGTATGGATAAGTATGTATCTGTATGTATCTGTATGTATCTGTATGTATCTGTATGTATCTGTATGTATCTGTATGTATCTCTGTTTGTATCTGTATGTATCTGTATCTGTATGTATCTGTATCTGTATGTATCTGTATGTATCTGTATGTATCTGTATGTATCTGTATATATCTGTATGTATCTTTATGTATCTTTATGTATCTGTATGTATCTGTATGTATCTTTATGGATAAGTATGTATCTTATGTCTGTATGTATCTTTATGTATCTGTATAAATCTGTATGTATCTGTATGTATCTGCATGTATCTGTATGTATCTGTATGTATCTAGAGGTATATGTATGTTTCTGTATGTATCTGTATGTATCTGTATGTATTTGTATGTATCTGTATGTATCTGTATGTATCTTTATGGATAAGTATGTATCTTTGTCTGTATGTATCTTTATGTATCTGTATAAATCTGTATGTATCTGTATGTATCTGCATGTATCTGTATGTATCTGTATGTATCTAGAGGTATATGTATGTTTCTGTATGTATCTGTATGTATCTGTATGTGTCTGTTTGTATTTGTATGTATCTGTATGTATCTGTATGTATCTGTATGTATCTGTATGTATCTGTATGTATCTGTATGTATCTGTATGTATCTGTATGTATTTGTATGTATCTGTATGTATCTGTATGTATCTTTATGGATAAGTATGTATCTTATGTCTGTATGTATCTTTATGTATCTTTATGTATCTTTATGTATCTTTATGTATCTTTATGTATCTGTATGTATCTGTATGTATCTGTATGTATCTGTATGTATCTGTTTGTATCTGTATGTATCTGTATGTATCTGTATGTATCTGTATGTATCTGTTTGTAGTATGTATCTGTATGTATCTGTATGTATCTGTATGTATCTGTATGTATCTGTATGTATCTGTATGTATCTGTATGTATCTGTATGTATCTCTATGTATCTCTATGTATCTGTATGTATCTGTATGTATCTGGATGTATCTGTATGTATCTTTATGTATCTGTATGTATCTGTATGTATCTGTATGTATCTGTATGTATCTGTATGTATCTGTATGTATCTGTATGTATCTCTATGTATCTCTATGTATCTGTATGTATCTGTATGTATCTGGATGTATCTGTATGTATCTGTATGTATCTGTATGTATCTTTATGTATCTGTATGTATCTCTATGTATCTCTATGTATCTGTATGTATCTGTATGTATCTGGATGTATCTGTATGTATCTTTATGTATCTGTATGTATCTGTATGTATCTGTATGTATCTGTATGTATCTGTATGTATCTGTATGTATCTGTATGTATCTCTATGTATCTCTATGTATCTGTATGTATCTGTATGTATCTGGATGTATCTGCATGTATCTTTATGTATCTTTATGTATCTGCATGTATCTGTATGTATCTGTATGTATCTCTGTATGTATCTGTATGTATCTGTATGTATCTTCTGTATGTAGCTGTATGTATCTGTATGTATCTGTATGTATCTGTATGTATCTGTATGTATCTGTATGTATCTGTATGTATCTGTATGTATCTGTTTGTAGTATGTATCTGTATGTATCTGTATGTATCTGTATGTATCTGTATGTATCTCTATGTATCTCTATGTATCTGTATGTATCTGTATGTATCTGGATGTATCTGTATGTATCTTTATGTATCTGTATGTATCTGTATGTATCTGTATGTATCTTCTGTATGTAGCTGTATGTATCTGTATGTATCTGTATGTATCTGTATGTATCTGTATGTATCTGTATGTATCTGTTTGTAGTATGTATCTGTATGTATCTGTATGTATCTGTATGTATCTGTATGTATCTGTATGTATCTGTATGTATCTGTATGTATCTGTATGTATCTGTATGTATCTGTATGTATCTCTATGTATCTCTATGTATCTGTTTGTATCTGTATGTATCTGGATGTATCTGTATGTATCTGTATGTATCTGTATGTATCTTTATGTATCTTTATGTATCTGTATGTAGCGGTATGTATCTGTATGTATCTGTATGTATCTGAATGTATCTGTATGTATCTGAATGTACCTTTATGTATCTTTATGTATCTTTATGTATCTGCATGTATCTGTATGTATCTGTATGTATCTCTGTATGTATCTGTATGTATCTGTATGTATCTTTATGTATCTGTATGTAGCTGTATGTATCTGTATGTATCTGTATGTATCTGTATTTATCTGTATGTATCTGTATGTAGCTGTATGTATCTGTATGTATCTGTATGTATCTGTATGTATCTGTATGTATCTGTATGTATCTGTATGTATTTGTATGTATCTGTATGTATCTGTATGTATCTGTATGTATCTGTATGTATCTGTATATATCTGTATGTATCTTTATGTATCTTTATGTATCTGTATGTAGCTGTATGTATCTGAATGTATCTGTATGTATCTCTGTATGTATCTGGATGTATCTGTATGTATCTGTATGTATCTGTATAAATCTGTATGTATCTGTATGTATCTGCATGTATCTGTATGTATCTGTATGTATCTAGAGGTATATGTATGTTTCTGTATGTATCTGTATGTATCTGTATGTGTCTGTTTGTATTTGTATGTATCTGTATGTATCTGTATGTATATGTATGTATCTGTATGTATCTGTATGTATCTGTATGTATCTGTATGTATCTGTATGTATCTGTATGTATCTTTATGGATAAGTATGTATCTTTATGTCTGTATGTATCTTTATGTATCTCTGTATGTATCTGGATGTATGTATCTGTTTGTAGTATGTATCTGTATGTATCTGTATGTATCTGTAGGTATCTGTATGTATCTGTATGTATCTGTATGTATCTGTATGTATCTGTATGTATCTGTATGTATCTGTATGTATCTGTATGTATCTGTATGTATCTCTATGTATCTCTATGTATCTGTATGTATCTGTATGTATCTGGATGTATCTGTATGTATCTTTATGTATCTTTATGCATCTGTATGTATCTGTATGTATCTGTATGTATCTGTATGTATCTGTATGTATCTGTATGTATCTGTATGTATCTCTATGTATCTCTATGTATCTGTATGTATCTGTATGTATCTGGATGTATCTGTATGTATCTGTATGTATCTGTATGTATCTTTATGTATCTTTATGTATCTGTATGTAGCGGTATGTATCTGTATGTATCTGTATGTATCTGAATGTATCTGTATGTATCTGCATGTATCTTTATGTATCTTTATGTATCTTTATGTATCTGCATGTATCTGTATGTATCTGTATGTATCTCTGTATGTATCTGTATGTATCTGTATGTATCTTCTGTATGTATCTGTATGTATCTGTATGTATCTGTATGTATCTGTATGTATCTGTATGTATCTGTATGTATCTGTATGTATCTGTTTGTAGTATGTATCTGTATGTATCTGTATGTATCTGTATGTATCTGTATGTATCTGTATGTATCTCTATGTATCTCTATGTATCTGTATGTATCTGTATGTATCTGGATGTATCTGTATGTATCTTTATGTATCTGTATGTATCTGTATGTATCTGTATGTATCTGTATGTATCTGTATGTATCTTCTGTATGTAGCTGTATGTATCTGTATGTATCTGTATGTATCTGTATGTATCTGTATGTATCTGTATGTATCTGTTTGTAGTATGTATCTGTATGTATCTGTATGTATCTGTATGTATCTGTATGTATCTGTATGTATCTGTATGTATCTGTTTGTATCTGTATGTATCTGTATGTATCTGTATGTATCTCTATGTATCTCTATGTATCTGTTTGTATCTGTATGTATCTGGATGTATCTGTATGTATCTTTATGTATCTGTATGTATCTGTATGTATCTGTATGTATCTGTTTGTATCTGTATGTATCTGTATCTGTATGTATCTGTATGTATCTGTATGTATCTGTATATATCTGTATGTATCTTTATGTATCTTTTTGTATCTGTATGTAGCTGTATGTATCTGAATGTATCTGTATGTATCTCTGTATGTATCTGGATGTATCTGTATGTATCTGTATGTATCTGTATGTATCTAGAGGTATATGTATGTTTCTGTATGTATCTGTATGTATCTGTATGTGTCTGTTTGTATTTGTATGTATCTGTATGTATCTGTATGTATTTGTATGTATCTGTATGTATCTGTATGTATCTTTATGGATAAGTATGTATCTTTATGTATCTCTGTATGTATCTGGATGTATGTATCTGTTTGTAGTATGTATCTGTATGTATCTGTATGTATCTGTATGTATCTGTATGTATCTGTATGTATCTGTATGTATCTGTATGTATCTGTATGTATCTGTATGTATCTGTATGTATCTGTATGTATCTCTATGTATCTCTATGTATCTGTATGTATCTGTATGTATCTGGATGTATCTGTATGTATCTTTATGTATCTGTATGCATCTGTATGTATCTGTATGTATCTGTATGTATCTGTATGTATCTGTATGTATCTGTATGTATCTGTTTGTATCTCTATGTATCTGTATGTATCTGTATGTATCTGGATGTATCTGTATGTATCTTTATGTATCTGTATGTATCTGTATGTATCTGTATGTATCTGTTTGTATCTGTATGTATCTGTATCTGTATGTATCTGTATGTATCTGTATGTATCTGTATGTATCTGTATGTATCTGTATGTATCTTTATGGATAAGTATGTATCTTTATGTCTGTATGTATCTTTATGTATCTGAATGTATCTGTATGTATCTCTGTATGTATCTGGATGTATGTATCTGTTTGTAGTATGTATCTGTATGTATCTGTATGTATCTGTATGTATCTGTATGTATCTGTATGTATCTGTATGTATCTGTATGTATCTGTATGTATCTTTATGTATCTGTATGTATCTGTATGTATCTGTATGTATCTGTATGTATCTGTATGTATCTGTATGTATCTCTATGTATCTCTATGTATCTGTATGTATCTGTATGTATCTGGATGTATCTGTATGTATCTGTATGTATCTGTATGTATCTTTATGTATCTTTATGTATCTGTATGTAGCGGTATGTATCTGTATGTATCTGTATGTATCTGAATGTATCTGTATGTATCTGCATGTATCTTTATGTATCTTTATGTATCTTTATGTATCTGCATGTATCTGTATGTATCTGTATGTATCTCTGTATGTATCTGTATGTATCTGTATGTATCTGTATGTATCTGTATGTAGCTGTATGTATCTGTATGTATCTGTATGTATCTGTATGTATCTGTATGTATCTGTATGTATCTGTATGTATCTGTATGTATCTGTATGTATCTGTATGTATCTGTATGTATCTGTATGTATCTGTATGTATCTGTATGTATCTTTATGTATCTTTATGTATCTGTATGTATCTGTATCTATCTGTATGTATCTGTATGTATCTAGAGGTATATGTATGTTTCTGTATGTATCTGTATGTATCTGGATGTATCTGTATGTATCTGTATGTATCTGTATGTATCTAGAGGTATATGTATGTTTCTGTATGTATCTGTATGTGTCTGTTTGTATTTGTATGTATCTGTATGTATCTGTATGTATCTGTATGTATCTGTATGTATCTGTATGTATCTTTATGGATAAGTATGTATCTTTATGTATCTCTGTATGTATCTGGATGTATGTATCTGTTTGTAGTATGTATCTGTATGTATCTGTATGTATCTGTATGTATCTGTATGTATCTGTATGTATCTGTATGTATCTCTATGTATCTCTATGTATCTGTATGTATCTGTATGTATCTGGATGTATCTGTATGTATCTTTATGTATCTGTATGCATCTATATGTATCTGTATGTATCTGTATGTATCTGTATGTATCTGTATGTATCTGTATGTATCTGTATGTATCTCTATGTATCTCTATGTATCTGTATGTATCTGTATGTATCTGGATGTATCTGTATGTATTTGTATGTATCTGTATGTATCTTTATGTATCTTTATGTATCTGTATGTAGCGGTATGTATCTGTATGTATCTGTATGTATCTGAATGTATCTGTATGTATCTGCATGTATCTTTATGTATCTTTATGTATCTTTATGTATCTGCATGTATCTGTATGTATCTGTATGTATCTCTGTATGTATCTGTATGTATCTGTATGTATCTTCTGTATGTAGCTGTATGTATCTGTATGTATCTGTATGTATCTGTATGTATCTGTATGTATCTGTTTGTAGTATGTATCTGTATGTATCTGTATGTATCTGTATGTATCTGTATGTATCTGTATGTATCTAGAGGTATATGTATGTTTCTGTATGTATCTGTATGTATCTGTATGTGTCTGTTTGTATTTGTATGTATCTGTATGTATCTGTATGTATCTGTATGTATCTGTATGTATCTGTATGTATCTGTATGTATCTGTATGTATTTGTATGTATCTGTATGTATCTGTATGTATCTTTATGGATAAGTATGTATCTTTATGTCTGTATGTATCTTTATGTATCTGTATGTATCTGTATGTATCTTTATGTATCTGTATGTATCTGTATGTATCTGTATGTATCTGTATATATCTCTATGTATCTGTATGTATCTGTATGTATCTTTATGTATCTGTATAAATCTGTATGTATCTGTATTTATCTTTATGTATCTTTATGTATCTTTATGTATCTGTATGTATCTGTATGTATCTGTATGTATCTGTATATATCTCTATGTATCTGTATGTATCTGTATGTATCTTTATGTATCTGTATAAATCTGTATGTATCTGTATGTATCTGTATGTATCTGGATGTATCTGTATGTATCTGTATGTATCTGTATGTATCTTTATGTATCTTTATGTATCTGTATGTAGCGGTATGTATCTGTATGTATCTGTATGTATCTGAATGTATCTGTATGTATCTGCATGTATCTTTATGTATCTTTATGTATCTTTATGTATCTGCATGTATCTGTATGTATCTATATGTATCTCTGTATGTATCTGTATGTATCTGTATGTATCTGTATGTATCTTTATGTATCTGTATGTATCTGTATGTATCTGTATGTATCTGTATGTATCTGTATGTATCTGTATGTATCTGTATGTATCTGTATGTATCTGTATGTATCTGTATGTATCTGTATGTATCTGTATGTATCTTTATGTATCTTTATGTATCTGTATGTATCTGTATCTATCTGTATGTATCTATATGTATCTAGAGGTATATGTATGTTTCTGTATGTATCTGTATGTATCTGTATGTGTCTGTTTGTATTTGTATGTATCTGTATGTATCTGTATGGATGAGTATGTATCTGTATGTATCTGTATGTATCTGTATGTATCTGTATGTATCTGTATGTATCTCTGTTTGTATCTGTATGTATCTGTATCTGTATGTATCTGTATGTATCTGTATGTATCTGTATATATCTGTATGTATCTTTATGTATCTTTATGTATCTGTATGTAGCTGTATGTATCTGAATGTATCTGTATGTATCTCTGTATGTATCTGTATCTTTATGTATCTTTATGTATCTGCATGTATCTGTATGTATCTGTATGTATCTCTGTATGTATCTGTATGTATCTGTATGTATCTTTATATATCTGTATGTAGCTGTATGTATCTGTATGTATCTGTATGTATCTGTATGTATCTGTATGTATCTGTATGTATCTGTATGTATCTGTATGTATCTGTATGTATCTGTATGTATCTGTATGTATCTGTATGTATCTGTATGTATCTGTATGTATCTTTATGTATCTTTATGTATCTGTATGTATCTGTATCTATCTGTATGTATCTGTATGTATGTAGAGGTATATGTATGTTTCTGTATGTATCTGTATGTGTCTGTTTGTATTTGTATGTATCTGTATGTATCTGTATGGATAAGTATGTATCTGTATGTATCTGTATGTATCTGTATGTATCTGTATGTATCTGTATGTATCTCTGTTTGTATCTGTATGTATCTGTATCTGTATGTATCTGTATCTGTATGTATCTGTATGTATCTGTATGTATCTGTATGTATCTGTATATATCTGTATGTATCTTTATGTATCTTTATGTATCTGTATGTAGCTGTATGTATCTGAATGTATCTGTATGTATCTCTGTATGTATCTGGATGTATCTGTATGTATCTGTATGTATCTGTATAAATCTGTATGTATCTGTATGTATCTGCATGTATCTGTATGTATCTGTATGTATCTAGAGGTATATGTATGTTTCTGTACGTATCTGTATGTATCTGTATGTGTCTGTTTGTATTTGTATGTATCTGTATGTATCTGTATGTATATGTATGTATCTGTATGTATCTGTATGTATCTGTATGTATTTGTATGTATCTGTATGTATCTGTATGTATCTTTATGGATAAGTATGTATCTTTATGTCTGTATGTATCTTTATGTATCTCTGTATGTATCTGGATGTATGTATCTGTTTGTAGTATGTATCTGTATGTATCTGTATGTATCTGTAGGTATCTGTATGTATCTGTATGTATCTGTATGTATCTGTATGTATCTGTATGTATCTGTATGTATCTGTATGTATCTGTATGTATCTGTATGTATCTGTATGTATCTCTATGTATCTCTATGTATCTGTATGTATCTGTATGTATCTGGATGTATCTGTATGTATCTTTATGTATCTGTATGTATCTGTATGTATCTGTATGTATCTGTATGTATCTGTATGTATCTGTATGTATCTGTATGTATCTGTATGTATCTCTATGTATCTCTATGTATCTGTATGTATCTGTATGTATCTGGATGTATCTGTATGTATCTGTATGTATCTGTATGTATCTTTATGTATCTTTATGTATCTGTATGTAGCGGTATGTATCTGTATGTATCTGTATGTATCTGAATGTATCTGTATGTATCTGCATGTATCTTTATGTATCTTTATGTATCTTTATGTATCTGCATGTATCTGTATGTATCTGTATGTATCTCTGTATGTATCTGTATGTATCTGTATGTATCTTCTGTATGTAGCTGTATGTATCTGTATGTATCTGTATGTATCTGTATGTATCTGTATGTATCTGTATGTATCTGTATGTATCTGTTTGTAGTATGTATCTGTATGTATCTGTATGTATCTGTATGTATCTGTATGTATCTGTATGTATCTCTATGTATCTCTATGTATCTGTATGTATCTGTATGTATCTGGATGTATCTGTATGTATCTGTATGTATCTGTATGTATCTGTATGTATCTGTATGTATCTGTTTGTAGTATGTATCTGTATGTATCTGTATGTATCTGTATGTATCTGTATGTATCTGTATGTATCTGTATGTATCTGAATGTATCTGTATGTATCTGCATGTATCTTTATGTATCTTTATGTATCTTTATGTATCTGCATGTATCTGTATGTATCTGTATGTATCTCTGTATGTATCTGTATGTATCTGTATGTATCTTCTGTATGTAGCTGTATGTATCTGTATGTATCTGTATGTATCTGTATGTATCTGTATGTATCTGTATGTATCTGTATGTATCTGTTTGTAGTATGTATCTGTATGTATCTGTATGTATCTCTATGTATCTCTATGTATCTGTATGTATCTGTATGTATCTGGATGTATCTGTATGTATCTTTATGTATCTGTATGTATCTGTATGTATCTGTATGTATCTGTATGTATCTGTATGTATCTGTATGTATCTTCTGTATGTAGCTGTATGTATCTGTATGTATCTGTATGTATCTGTATGTATCTGTATGTATCTGTATGTATCTGTATGTTTCTGTTTGTAGTATGTATCTGTATGTATCTGTATGTATCTGTATGTATCTGTATGTATCTGTATGTATCTGTATGTATCTGTATGTATCTGTATGTATCTGTATGTATCTCTATGTATCTGTATGTATCTGTATGTATCTGTATGTATCTGGATGTATCTTTATGTATCTTTATGTATCTGTATGTAGCGGTATGTATCTGTATGTATCTGTATGTATCTGAATGTATCTGTATGTATCTGCATGTATCTTTATGTATCTTTATGTATCTTTATGTATCTGCATGTATCTGTATGTATCTGTATGTATCTCTGTATGTATCTGTATGTATCTGTATGTATCTTTATGTATCTGTATGTAGCTGTATGTATCTGTATGTATCTGTATGTATCTGTATTTATCTGTATGTATCTGTATGTATCTGTATGTATCTGTATGTATCTGTATGTATCTGTATGTATCTGTATGTATCTGTATGTATCTGTATGTATTTGTATTTATCTGTATGTATCTGTATGTATCTGTATGTATCTGTATGTATCTGTATATATCTGTATGTATCTTTATGTATCTTTATGTATCTGTATGTAGCTGTATGTATCTGAATGTATCTGTATGTATCTCTGTATGTATCTGGATGTATCTGTATGTATCTGTATGTATCTGTATAAATCTGTATGTATCTGTATGTATCTGCATGTATCTGTATGTATCTGTATGTATCTAGAGGTATATGTATGTTTCTGTATGTATCTGTATGTATCTGTATGTGTCTGTTTGTATTTGTATGTATCTGTATGTATCTGTATGTATATGTATGTATCTGTATGTATCTGTATGTATCTGTATGTATTTGTATGTATCTGTATGTATCTGTATGTATCTTTATGGATAAGTATGTATCTTTATGTCTGTATGTATCTTTATGTATCTCTGTATGTATCTGGATGTATGTATCTGTTTGTAGTATGTATCTGTATGTATCTGTATGTATCTGTAGGTATCTGTATGTATCTGTATGTATCTGTATGTATCTGTAGGTATCTGTATGTATCTGTATGTATCTGTATGTATCTGTATGTATCTGTATGTATCTGTATGTATCTGTATGTATCTGTATGTATCTGTATGTATCTCTATGTATCTCTATGTATCTGTATGTATCTGTATGTATCTGGATGTATCTGTATGTATCTTTATGTATCTGTATGCATCTGTATGTATCTGTATGTATCTGTATGTATCTGTATGTATCTGTATGTATCTGTATGTATCTGTATGTATCTCTATGTATCTCTATGTATCTGTATGTATCTGTATGTATCTGTATGTATCTGTTTGTAGTATGTATCTGTATGTATCTGTATGTATCTGTATGTATCTGTATGTATCTGAATGTATCTGTATGTATCTGCATGTATCTTTATGTATCTTTATGTATCTTTATGTATCTGCATGTATCTGTATGTATCTATATGTATCTCTGTATGTATCTGTATGTATCTGTATGTATCTGTATGTATCTTTATGTATCTGTATGTAGCTGTATGTATCTGTATGTATCTGTATGTATCTGTATGTATCTGTATGTATCTGTATGTATCTGTATGTATCTGTATGTATCTGTATGTATCTGTATGTATCTGTATGTATCTTTATGTATCTTTATGTATCTGTATGTATCTGTATCTATCTGTATGTATCTATATGTATCTAGAGGTATATGTATGTTTCTGTATGTATCTGTATGTATCTGTATGTGTCTGTTTGTATTTGTATGTATCTGTATGTATCTGTATGGATGAGTATGTATCTGTATGTATCTGTATGTATCTGTATGTATCTGTATGTATCTGTATGTATCTCTGTTTGTATCTGTATGTATCTGTATCTGTATGTATCTGTATGTATCTGTATGTATCTGTATATATCTGTATGTATCTTTATGTATCTTTATGTATCTGTATGTAGCTGTATGTATCTGAATGTATCTGTATGTATCTCTGTATGTATCTGTATCTTTATGTATCTTTATGTATCTGCATGTATCTGTATGTATCTGTATGTATCTCTGTATGTATCTGTATGTATCTGTATGTATCTTTATATATCTGTATGTAGCTGTATGTATCTGTATGTATCTGTATGTATCTGTATGTATCTGTATGTATCTGTATGTATCTGTATGTATCTGTATGTATCTGTATGTATCTGTATGTATCTGTATGTATCTGTATGTATCTGTATGTATCTGTATGTATCTGTATGTATCTTTATGTATCTTTATGTATCTGTATGTATCTGTATCTATCTGTATGTATCTGTATGTATGTAGAGGTATATGTATGTTTCTGTATGTATCTGTATGTGTCTGTTTGTATTTGTATGTATCTGTATGTATCTGTATGGATAAGTATGTATCTGTATGTATCTGTATGTATCTGTATGTATCTGTATGTATCTGTATGTATCTCTGTTTGTATCTGTATGTATCTGTATCTGTATGTATCTGTATCTGTATGTATCTGTATGTATCTGTATGTATCTGTATGTATCTGTATATATCTGTATGTATCTTTATGTATCTTTATGTATCTGTATGTAGCTGTATGTATCTGAATGTATCTGTATGTATCTGTATCTGTATGTATCTGTATGTATCTGTATGTATCTGTATGTATCTGTATGTATCTGTATGTATCTGTATGTATCTTTATGGATAAGTATGTATCTTTATGTCTGTATGTATCTTTATGTATCTGAATGTATCTGTATGTATCTCTGTATGTATCTGGATGTATGTATCTGTTTGTAGTATGTATCTGTATGTATCTGTATGTATCTGTATGTATCTGTATGTATCTGTATGTATCTGTATGTATCTGTATGTATCTGTATGTATCTTTATGTATCTGTATGTATCTGTATGTATCTGTATGTATCTGTATGTATCTGTATGTATCTGTATGTATCTCTATGTATCTCTATGTATCTGTATGTATCTGTATGTATCTGGATGTATCTGTATGTATCTGTATGTATCTGTATGTATCTTTATGTATCTTTATGTATCTGTATGTAGCGGTATGTATCTGTATGTATCTGTATGTATCTGAATGTATCTGTATGTATCTGCATGTATCTTTATGTATCTTTATGTATCTTTATGTATCTGCATGTATCTGTATGTATCTGTATGTATCTCTGTATGTATCTGTATGTATCTGTATGTATCTGTATGTATCTGTATGTAGCTGTATGTATCTGTATGTATCTGTATGTATCTGTATGTATCTGTATGTATCTGTATGTATCTGTATGTATCTGTATGTATCTGTATGTATCTGTATGTATCTGTATGTATCTGTATGTATCTGTATGTATCTGTATGTATCTGTATGTATCTTTATGTATCTTTATGTATCTGTATGTATCTGTATCTATCTGTATGTATCTGTATGTATCTAGAGGTATATGTATGTTTCTGTATGTATCTGTATGTATCTGTATGTATCTGTATGTATCTGTATGTATCTGTATGTATCTAGAGGTATATGTATGTTTCTGTATGTATCTGTATGTGTCTGTTTGTATTTGTATGTATCTGTATGTATCTGTATGTATCTGTATGTATCTGTATGTATCTGTATGTATCTTTATGGATAAGTATGTATCTTTATGTATCTCTGTATGTATCTGGATGTATGTATCTGTTTGTAGTATGTATCTGTATGTATCTGTATGTATCTGTATGTATCTGTATGTATCTGTATGTATCTGTATGTATCTGTATGTATCTCTATGTATCTGTATGTATCTGTATGTATCTGGATGTATCTGTATGTATCTTTATGTATCTGTATGCATCTATATGTATCTGTATGTATCTGTATGTATCTGTATGTATCTGTATGTATCTGTATGTATCTGTATGTATCTCTATGTATCTCTATGTATCTGTATGTATCTGTATGTATCTGGATGTATCTGTATGTATTTGTATGTATCTGTATGTATCTTTATGTATCTTTATGTATCTGTATGTAGCGGTATGTATCTGTATGTATCTGTATGTATCTGAATGTATCTGTATGTATCTGCATGTATCTTTATGTATCTTTATGTATCTTTATGTATCTGCATGTATCTGTATGTATCTGTATGTATCTCTGTATGTATCTGTATGTATCTGTATGTATCTTCTGTATGTATCTGTATGTATCTGTATGTATCTGTATGTATCTGTATGTATCTGTATGTATCTGTTTGTAGTATGTATCTGTATGTATCTGTATGTATCTGCATGTATCTGTATGTATCTGTATGTATCTAGAGGTATATGTATGTTTCTGTATGTATCTGTATGTATCTGTATGTGTCTGTTTGTATTTGTATGTATCTGTATGTATCTGTATGTATCTGTATGTATCTGTATGTATCTGTATGTATCTGTATGTATCTGTATGTATTTGTATGTATCTGTATGTATCTGTATGTATCTTTATGGATAAGTATGTATCTTTATGTCTGTATGTATCTTTATGTATCTGTATGTTTCTTTATGTATCTTTATGTATCTGTATGTATCTGTATGTATCTGTATGTATCTGTATATATCTCTATGTATCTGTATGTATCTGTATGTATCTTTATGTATCTGTATAAATCTGTATGTATCTGTATTTATCTTTATGTATCTTTATGTATCTTTATGTATCTGTATGTATCTGTATGTATCTGTATGTATCTGTATATATCTCTATGTATCTGTATGTATCTGTATGTATCTTTATGTATCTGTATAAATCTGTATGTATCTGTATGTATCTGTATGTATCTGGATGTATCTGTATGTATCTGTATGTATCTGTATGTATCTTTATGTATCTTTATGTATCTGTATGTAGCGGTATGTATCTGTATGTATCTGTATGTATCTGAATGTATCTGTATGTATCTGCATGTATCTTTATGTATCTTTATGTATCTTTATGTATCTGCATGTATCTGTATGTATCTATATGTATCTCTGTATGTATCTGTATGTATCTGTATGTATCTGTATGTATCTTTATGTATCTGTATGTAGCTGTATGTATCTGTATGTATCTGTATGTATCTGTATGTATCTGTATGTATCTGTATGTATCTGTATGTATCTGTATGTATCTGTATGTATCTGTATGTATCTGTATGTATCTTTATGTATCTTTATGTATCTGTATGTATCTGTATCTATCTGTATGTATCTATATGTATCTAGAGGTATATGTATGTTTCTGTATGTATCTGTATGTATCTGTATGTGTCTGTTTGTATTTGTATGTATCTGTATGTATCTGTATGGATGAGTATGTATCTGTATGTATCTGTATGTATCTGTATGTATCTGTATGTATCTGTATGTATCTCTGTTTGTATCTGTATGTATCTGTATCTGTATGTATCTGTATGTATCTGTATGTATCTGTATATATCTGTATGTATCTTTATGTATCTTTATGTATCTGTATGTAGCTGTATGTATCTGAATGTATCTGTATGTATCTCTGTATGTATCTGTATCTTTATGTATCTTTATGTATCTGCATGTATCTGTATGTATCTGTATGTATCTCTGTATGTATCTGTATGTATCTGTATGTATCTTTATATATCTGTATGTAGCTGTATGTATCTGTATGTATCTGTATGTATCTGTATGTATCTGTATGTATCTGTATGTATCTGTATGTATCTGTATGTATCTGTATGTATCTGTATGTATCTGTATGTATCTGTATGTATCTGTATGTATCTGTATGTATCTTTATGTATCTTTATGTATCTGTATGTATCTGTATCTATCTGTATGTATCTGTATGTATGTAGAGGTATATGTATGTTTCTGTATGTATCTGTATGTGTCTGTTTGTATTTGTATGTATCTGTATGTATCTGTATGGATAAGTATGTATCTGTATGTATCTGTATGTATCTGTATGTATCTGTATGTATCTGTATGTATCTCTGTTTGTATCTGTATGTATCTGTATCTGTATGTATCTGTATCTGTATGTATCTGTATGTATCTGTATGTATCTGTATGTATCTGTATATATCTGTATGTATCTTTATGTATCTTTATGTATCTGTATGTAGCTGTATGTATCTGAATGTATCTGTATGTATCTCTGTATGTATCTGGATGTATCTGTATGTATCTGTATGTATCTGTATAAATCTGTATGTATCTGTATGTATCTGTATGTATCTGTATGTATCTGTATGTATCTAGAGGTATATGTATGTTTCTGTACGTATCTGTATGTATCTGTATGTGTCTGTTTGTATTTGTATGTATCTGTATGTATCTGTATGTATATGTATGTATCTGTATGTATCTGTATGTATCTGTATGTATTTGTATGTATCTGTATGTATCTGTATGTATCTTTATGGATAAGTATGTATCTTTATGTCTGTATGTATCTTTATGTATCTCTGTATGTATCTGGATGTATGTATCTGTTTGTAGTATGTATCTGTATGTATCTGTATGTATCTGTAGGTATCTGTATGTATCTGTATGTATCTGTATGTATCTGTATGTATCTGTATGTATCTGTATGTATCTGTATGTATCTGTATGTATCTGTATGTATCTGTATGTATCTCTATGTATCTCTATGTATCTGTATGTATCTGTATGTATCTGGATGTATCTGTATGTATCTTTATGTATCTGTATGCATCTGTATGTATCTGTATGTATCTGTATGTATCTGTATGTATCTGTATGTATCTGTATGTATCTGTATGTATCTCTATGTATCTCTATGTATCTGTATGTATCTGTATGTATCTGGATGTATCTGTATGTATCTGTATGTATCTGTATGTATCTTTATGTATCTTTATGTATCTGTATGTAGCGGTATGTATCTGTATGTATCTGTATGTATCTGAATGTATCTGTATGTATCTGCATGTATCTTTATGTATCTTTATGTATCTTTATGTATCTGCATGTATCTGTATGTATCTGTATGTATCTCTGTATGTATCTGTATGTATCTGTATGTATCTTCTGTATGTAGCTGTATGTATCTGTATGTATCTGTATGTATCTGTATGTATCTGTATGTATCTGTATGTATCTGTATGTATCTGTTTGTAGTATGTATCTGTATGTATCTGTATGTATCTGTATGTATCTGTATGTATCTGTATGTATCTCTATGTATCTCTATGTATCTGTATGTATCTGTATGTATCTGGATGTATCTGTATGTATCTGTATGTATCTGTATGTATCTGTATGTATCTGTATGTATCTGTTTGTAGTATGTATCTGTATGTATCTGTATGTATCTGTATGTATCTGTATGTATCTGTATGTATCTGTATGTATCTGTATGTATCTGTATGTATCTGCATGTATCTTTATGTATCTTTATGTATCTTTATGTATCTGCATGTATCTGTATGTATCTGTATGTATCTCTGTATGTATCTGTATGTATCTGTATGTATCTTCTGTATGTAGCTGTATGTATCTGTATGTATCTGTATGTATCTGTATGTATCTGTATGTATCTGTATGTATCTGTATGTATCTGTTTGTAGTATGTATCTGTATGTATCTGTATGTATCTCTATGTATCTCTATGTATCTGTATGTATCTGTATGTATCTGGATGTATCTGTATGTATCTTTATGTATCTGTATGTATCTGTATGTATCTGTATGTATCTGTATGTATCTGTATGTATCTGTATGTATCTTCTGTATGTAGCTGTATGTATCTGTATGTATCTGTATGTATCTGTATGTATCTGTATGTATCTGTATGTATCTGTATGTTTCTGTTTGTAGTATGTATCTGTATGTATCTGTATGTATCTGTATGTATCTGTATGTATCTGTATGTATCTGTATGTATCTGTATGTATCTGTATGTATCTGTATGTATCTCTATGTATCTCTATGTATCTGTTTGTATCTGTATGTATCTGGATGTATCTTTATGTATCTTTATGTATCTGTATGTAGCGGTATGTATCTGTATGTATCTGTATGTATCTGTATGTATCTGTATGTATCTGCATGTATCTTTATGTATCTTTATGTATCTTTATGTATCTGCATGTATCTGTATGTATCTGTATGTATCTCTGTATGTATCTGTATGTATCTGTATGTATCTTTATGTATCTGTATGTAGCTGTATGTATCTGTATGTATCTGTATGTATCTGTATGTATCTGTATGTATCTGTATGTATCTGTATGTATCTGTATGTATCTGTATGTATCTGTATGTATCTGTATGTATCTGTATGTATCTGTATGTATTTGTATTTATCTGTATGTATCTGTATGTATCTGTATGTATCTGTATGTATCTGTATATATCTGTATGTATCTTTATGTATCTTTATGTATCTGTATGTAGCTGTATGTATCTGAATGTATCTGTATGTATCTCTGTATGTATCTGTATGTATCTGTATGTATCTGTATGTATCTGTATAAATCTGTATGTATCTGTATGTATCTGCATGTATCTGTATGTATCTGTATGTATCTAGAGGTATATGTATGTTTCTGTATGTATCTGTATGTATCTGTATGTGTCTGTTTGTATTTGTATGTATCTGTATGTATCTGTATGTATATGTATGTATCTGTATGTATCTGTATGTATCTGTATGTATTTGTATGTATCTGTATGTATCTGTATGTATCTTTATGGATAAGTATGTATCTTTATGTCTGTATGTATCTTTATGTATCTCTGTATGTATCTGGATGTATGTATCTGTTTGTAGTATGTATCTGTATGTATCTGTATGTATCTGTAGGTATCTGTATGTATCTGTATGTATCTGTATGTATCTGTAGGTATCTGTATGTATCTGTATGTATCTGTATGTATCTGTATGTATCTGTATGTATCTGTATGTATCTGTATGTATCTGTATGTATCTGTATGTATCTCTATGTATCTCTATGTATCTGTATGTATCTGTATGTATCTGGATGTATCTGTATGTATCTTTATGTATCTGTATGCATCTGTATGTATCTGTATGTATCTGTATGTATCTGTATGTATCTGTATGTATCTGTATGTATCTGTATGTATCTCTATGTATCTCTATGTATCTGTATGTATCTGTATGTATCTGTATGTATCTGTTTGTAGTATGTATCTGTATGTATCTGTATGTATCTGTATGTATCTGTATGTATCTGTATGTATCTGCATGTATCTTTATGTATCTTTATGTATCTTTATGTATCTGCATGTATCTGTATGTATCTATATGTATCTCTGTATGTATCTGTATGTATCTGTATGTATCTGTATGTATCTTTATGTATCTGTATGTAGCTGTATGTATCTGTATGTATCTGTATGTATCTGTATGTATCTGTATGTATCTGTATGTATCTGTATGTATCTGTATGTATCTGTATGTATCTGTATGTATCTTTATGTATCTTTATGTATCTGTATGTATCTGTATCTATCTGTATGTATCTATATGTATCTAGAGGTATATGTATGTTTCTGTATGTATCTGTATGTATCTGTATGTGTCTGTTTGTATTTGTATGTATCTGTATGTATCTGTATGGATGAGTATGTATCTGTATGTATCTGTATGTATCTGTATGTATCTGTATGTATCTGTATGTATCTCTGTTTGTATCTGTATGTATCTGTATCTGTATGTATCTGTATGTATCTGTATGTATCTGTATATATCTGTATGTATCTTTATGTATCTGTATGTATCTGTATGTAGCTGTATGTATCTGAATGTATCTGTATGTATCTCTGTATGTATCTGTATCTTTATGTATCTTTATGTATCTGCATGTATCTGTATGTATCTGTATGTATCTCTGTATGTATCTGTATGTATCTGTATGTATCTTTATATATCTGTATGTAGCTGTATGTATCTGTATGTATCTGTATGTATCTGTATGTATCTGTATGTATCTGTATGTATCTGTATGTATCTGTATGTATCTGTATGTATCTGTATGTATCTGTATGTATCTGTATGTATCTGTATGTATCTGTATGTATCTGTATGTATCTTTATGTATCTTTATGTATCTGTATGTATCTGTATCTATCTGTATGTATCTGTATGTATGTAGAGGTATATGTATGTTTCTGTATGTATCTGTATGTGTCTGTTTGTATTTGTATGTATCTGTATGTATCTGTATGGATAAGTATGTATCTGTATGTATCTGTATGTATCTGTATGTATCTGTATGTATCTGTATGTATCTCTGTTTGTATCTGTATGTATCTGTATCTGTATGTATCTGTATCTGTATGTATCTGTATGTATCTGTATGTATCTGTATGTATCTGTATATATCTGTATGTATCTTTATGTATCTTTATGTATCTGTATGTAGCTGTATGTATCTGAATGTATCTGTATGTATCTCTGTATGTATCTGGATGTATCTGTATGTATCTGTATGTATCTGTATATATCTGTATGTATCTGTATGTATCTGCATGTATCTGTATGTATCTGTATGTATCTAGAGGTATATGTATGTTTCTGTACGTATCTGTATGTATCTGTATGTGTCTGTTTGTATTTGTATGTATCTGTATGTATCTGTATGTATATGTATGTATCTGTATGTATCTGTATGTATCTGTATGTATTTGTATGTATCTGTATGTATCTGTATGTATCTTTATGGATAAGTATGTATCTTTATGTCTGTATGTATCTTTATGTATCTCTGTATGTATCTGGATGTATGTATCTGTTTGTAGTATGTATCTGTATGTATCTGTATGTATCTGTAGGTATCTGTATGTATCTGTATGTATCTGTATGTATCTGTATGTATCTGTATGTATCTGTATGTATCTGTATGTATCTGTATGTATCTGTATGTATCTGTATGTATCTCTATGTATCTCTATGTATCTGTAATTATCTGTATGTATCTGGATGTATCTGTATGTATCTTTATGTATCTGTATGCATCTGTATGTATCTGTATGTATCTGTATGTATCTGTATGTATCTGTATGTATCTGTATGTATCTGTATGTATCTCTATGTATCTCTATGTATCTGTATGTATCTGTATGTATCTGGATGTATCTGTATGTATCTGTATGTATCTGTATGTATCTTTATGTATCTTTATGTATCTGTATGTAGCGGTATGTATCTGTATGTATCTGTATGTATCTGAATGTATCTGTATGTATCTGCATGTATCTTTATGTATCTTTATGTATCTTTATGTATCTGCATGTATCTGTATGTATCTGTATGTATCTCTGTATGTATCTGTATGTATCTGTATGTATCTTCTGTATGTAGCTGTATGTATCTGTATGTATCTGTATGTATCTGTATGTATCTGTATGTATCTGTATGTATCTGTATGTATCTGTTTGTAGTATGTATCTGTATGTATCTGTATGTATCTGTATGTATCTGTATGTATCTGTATGTATCTCTATGTATCTCTATGTATCTGTATGTATCTGTATGTATCTGGATGTATCTGTATGTATATTTATGTATCTGTATGTATCTGTATGTATCTGTATGTATCTGTATGTATCTGTATGTATCTTCTGTATGTAGCTGTATGTATCTGTATGTATCTGTATGTATCTGTATGTATCTGTATGTATCTGTATGTATCTGTTTGTAGTATGTATCTGTATGTATCTGTATGTATCTGTATGTATCTGTATGTATCTGTATGTATCTGTATGTATCTGAATGTATCTGTATGTATCTGCATGTATCTTTATGTATCTTTATGTATCTTTATGTATCTGCATGTATCTGTATGTATCTGTATGTATCTCTGTATGTATCTGTATGTATCTGTATGTATCTTCTGTATGTAGCTGTATGTATCTGTATGTATCTGTATGTATCTGTATGTATCTGTATGTATCTGTATGTATCTGTATGTATCTGTTTGTAGTATGTATCTGTATGTATCTGTATGTATCTGTATGTATCTGTATGTATCTGTATGTATCTCTATGTATCTCTATGTATCTGTATGTATCTGTATGTATCTGGATGTATCTGTATGTATCTTTATGTATCTGTATGTATCTGTATGTATCTGTATGTATCTGTATGTATCTGTATGTATCTGTATGTATCTTCTGTATGTAGCTGTATGTATCTGTATGTATCTGTATGTATCTGTATGTATCTGTATGTATCTGTATGTATCTGTATGTTTCTGTTTGTAGTATGTATCTGTATGTATCTGTATGTATCTGTATGTATCTGTATGTATCTGTATGTATCTGTATGTATCTGTATGTATCTGTATGTATCTGTATGTATCTGTATGTATCTGTATGTATCTCTATGTATCTCTATGTATCTGTTTGTATCTGTATGTATCTGGATGTATCTTTATGTATCTTTATGTATCTGTATGTAGCGGTATGTATCTGTATGTATCTGTATGTATCTGAATGTATCTGTATGTATCTGCATGTATCTTTATGTATCTTTATGTATCTTTATGTATCTGCATGTATCTGTATGTATCTGTATGTATCTCTGTATGTATCTGTATGTATCTGTATGTATCTTTATGTATCTGTATGTAGCTGTATGTATCTGTATGTATCTTTATGTATCTTTATGTATCTGTATGTATCTGTATGTAGCTGTATGTATCTGTATGTATCTCTGTATGTATCTGGATGTATCTGTATGTATCTGTATGTATCTGTATGTATCTGTATGTGTCTGTTTGTATTTGTATGTATCTGTATGTATCTGTATGGATAAGTATGTATCTGTATGTATCTGTATGTATCTGTATGTATCTGTATGTATCTGTATGTATCTCTGTTTGTATCTGTATGTATCTGTATCTGTATGTATCTGTATCTGTATGTATCTGTATGTATCTGTATGTATCTGTATGTATCTGTATATATCTGTATGTATCTTTATGTATCTTTATGTATCTGTATGTAGCTGTATGTATCTGAATGTATCTGTATGTATCTCTGTATGTATCTGGATGTATCTGTATGTATCTGTATGTATCTGTATAAATCTGTATGTATCTGTATGTATCTGCATGTATCTGTATGTATCTGTATGTATCTAGAGGTATATGTATGTTTCTGTACGTATCTGTATGTATCTGTATGTGTCTGTTTGTATTTGTATGTATCTGTATGTATCTGTATGTATATGTATGTATCTGTATGTATCTGTATGTATCTGTATGTATTTGTATGTATCTGTATGTATCTGTATGTATCTTTATGGATAAGTATGTATCTTTATGTCTGTATGTATCTTTATGTATCTCTGTATGTATCTGGATGTATGTATCTGTTTGTAGTATGTATCTGTATGTATCTGTATGTATCTGTAGGTATCTGTATGTATCTGTATGTATCTGTATGTATCTGTATGTATCTGTATGTATCTGTATGTATCTGTATGTATCTGTATGTATCTGTATGTATCTGTATGTATCTCTATGTATCTCTATGTATCTGTATGTATCTGTATGTATCTGGATGTATCTGTATGTATCTTTATGTATCTGTATGCATCTGTATGTATCTGTATGTATCTGTATGTATCTGTATGTATCTGTATGTATCTGTATGTATCTGTATGTATCTCTATGTATCTCTATGTATCTGTATGTATCTGTATGTATCTGGATGTATCTGTATGTATCTGTATGTATCTGTATGTATCTTTATGTATCTTTATGTATCTGTATGTAGCGGTATGTATCTGTATGTATCTGTATGTATCTGAATGTATCTGTATGTATCTGCATGTATCTTTATGTATCTTTATGTATCTTTATGTATCTGCATGTATCTGTATGTATCTGTATGTATCTCTGTATGTATCTGTATGTATCTGTATGTATCTGTATGTAGCTGTATGTATCTGTATGTATCTGTATGTATCTGTATGTATCTGTATGTATCTGTATGTATCTGTATGTATCTGTTTGTAGTATGTATCTGTATGTATCTGTATGTATCTGTATGTATCTGTATGTATCTGTATGTATCTCTATGTATCTCTATGTATCTGTATGTATCTGTATGTATCTGGATGTATCTGTATGTATATTTATGTATCTGTATGTATCTGTATGTATCTGTATGTATCTGTATGTATCTGTATGTATCTTCTGTATGTAGCTGTATGTATCTGTATGTATCTGTATGTATCTGTATGTATCTGTATGTATCTGTATGTATCTGTATGTATCTGTTTGTAGTATGTATCTGTATGTATCTGTATGTATCTGTATGTATCTGTATGTATCTGTATGTATCTGTATGTATCTGAATGTATCTGTATGTATCTGCATGTATCTTTATGTATCTTTATGTATCTTTATGTATCTGCATGTATCTGTATGTATCTGTATGTATCTCTGTATGTATCTGTATGTATCTGTATGTATCTTCTGTATGTAGCTGTATGTATCTGTATGTATCTGTATGTATCTGTATGTATCTGTATGTATCTGTATGTATCTGTATGTATCTGTTTGTAGTATGTATCTGTATGTATCTGTATGTATCTGTATGTATCTGTATGTATCTGTATGTATCTCTATGTATCTCTATGTATCTGTATGTATCTGTATGTATCTGGATGTATCTGTATGTATCTTTATGTATCTGTATGTATCTGTATGTATCTGTATGTATCTGTATGTATCTGTATGTATCTGTATGTATCTTCTGTATGTAGCTGTATGTATCTGTATGTATCTGTATGTATCTGTATGTATCTGTATGTATCTGTATGTATCTGTATGTTTCTGTTTGTAGTATGTATCTGTATGTATCTGTATGTATCTGTATGTATCTGTATGTATCTGTATGTATCTGTATGTATCTGTATGTATCTGTATGTATCTGTATGTATCTCTATGTATCTCTCTGTATCTGTTTGTATCTGTATGTATCTGGATGTATCTTTATGTATCTTTATGTATCTGTATGTAGCGGTATGTATCTGTATGTATATGTATGTATCTGAATGTATCTGTATGTATCTGCATGTATCTTTATGTATCTTTATGTATCTTTATGTATCTGCATGTATCTGTATGTATCTGTATGTATCTCTGTATGTATCTGTATGTATCTGTATGTATCTGTATGTATCTTTATGTATCTGTATGTAGCTGTATGTATCTGTATGTATCTTTATGTATCTTTATGTATCTGTATGTATCTGTATGTAGCTGTATGTATCTGTATGTATCTCTGTATGTATCTGGATGTATCTGTATGTATCTGTATGTATCTGTATGTATCTGTATGGATAAGTATGTATCTTCATGTGTCTTTATGTATCTGTATCTTTATGTATCTTTATGTATCTTTATGTATCTGTATGTATCTGTATGTATCTGTATCTGTATGTATCTGTATGTATCTGTATGTATCTGTATATATCTGTATGTATCTTTATGTATCTGTTTGTATCTGTATGTATCTGTATGTATCTGTATGTATCTGTATGTATCTGTATGTATCTGTATGTATCTGTATGTATCTGTATGTATCTGTATGTATCTGTATGTATCTGTATGTATCTGGATGTATCTGTATGTATCGGTTTGTATCAGTATGTATCTGTATGTATATGTATGTATCTTTATGTATCTTTATGTATCTGTATGTATCTGTATGTATCTGTATGTATCTGTATATATCTCTATGTATCTGTATGTATCTGTATGTATCTGTTTGTATCTGTATGTATCTGTATGTATCTGTATGTATCTGTATGTATCTGTATGTATCTGTATGTATCTGTATGTATCTGTATGTATTTGTATTTATCTGTATGTATCTGTATGTATCTGTATGTATCTGTATGTATCTGTATATATCTGTATGTATCTTTATGTATCTTTATGTATCTGTATGTAGCTGTATCTGTATGTATCTGTATGTATCTGTATGTATCTGTATATATCTGTATGTATCTTTATGTATCTTTATGTATCTGTATGTAGCTGTATGTATCTGAATGTATCTGTATGTATCTCTGTATGTATCTGGATGTATCTGTATGTATCTGTATGTATCTGTATGTATCTGTATGGATAAGTATGTATCTTCATGTGTCTTTATGTATCTGTATCTTTATGTATCTTTATGTATCTTTATGTATCTGTATGTATCTGTATGTATCTGTATCTGTATGTATCTGTATGTATCTGTATGTATCTGTATATATCTGTATGTATCTTTATGTATCTGTTTGTATCTGTATGTATCTGTATGTATCTGTATGTATCTGTATGTATCTGTATGTATCTGTATGTATCTGTATGTATCTGTATGTATCTGTATGTATCTGTATGTATCTGTATGTATCTGTATGTATCTGGATGTATCTGTATGTATCGGTATGTATCAGTATGTATCTGTATGTATATGTATGTATCTTTATGTATCTTTATGTATCTGTATGTATCTGTATGTATCTGTATGTATCTGTATATATCTCTATGTATCTGTATGTATCTGTATGTATCTGTTTGTATCTGTATGTATCTGTATGTATCTGTATGTATCTGTATGTATCTGTATGTATCTGTATGTATCTGTATGTATCTGTATGTATCTGTATGTATCTGTATGTATCTGTATGTATCAGTATGTATCTGAATGTATCTGTATGTATCTCTGTATGTATCTGGATGTATCTGTATGTATCTATATGTATCTGTATGTATCTGTATGTAGTATATATCTGTATGTATCTGTATGTATCTGTATGTATCTGTATGTATCTGTTTGTATCTGTATGTATCTGTATGTATCTCTATGTATCTCTATGTATCTGTATGTATCTGGATGTATCTGTATGTATATGTATGTATCTGTATGTATCTGTATGTATCTGTATGGATAAGTATGTATCTTTATGAATCTTTATGTATCTGTATGTATCTTTATGTATCTTTATGTATATTTATGTATCTTTATGTATCTGTATGTATCTGTATGTATCTGTATGTATCTGTATGTATCTGTATGTATTTGTATGTATCTGTATGTATCTGTATGTATCTGTATGGATAAGTATGTATCTTTATGTGTCTTTATGTATCTGTATGTATCTTTATGTATCTTTATGTATCTTTATGTATCTTTATGTATCTGTATGTAACTGTATGTATCTGTATGTATCTGAATGTATCTGTATGTATCTGTATGTATCTGTATGTATCTGTATGTATCTTTATGTATCTGTATGTATCTGTATGTATCTGTATGTATCTGTATGTATCTGTATGTGTCAGTATGTATCTGTATGTATCTGTATGTATCTGTATGTATCTGTATGTATCTGTATGTATCTGTATGTATCTGCATGTATCTGTATGTATCTGTATGTATCTAGAGGTATATGTATGTTTCTGTATGTATCTGTATGTATCTGTATGTGTCTGTTTGTATTTGTATGTATCTGTATGTATCTGTATGTATCTGTATGTATCTGTATGTATCTGTATGTATCTGTATGTATCTGTATGTATCTGTATGTATCTGTATGTATCTGTATGTATTTGTATGTATCTGTATGTATCTGTATGTATCTTTATGGATAAGTATGTATCTTTATGTCTGTATGTATCTTTATGTATCTTTATGTATCTTTATGTATCTTTATGTATCTGTATGTATCTGTATGTATCTGTATGTATCTGTATGTTTCTGTATGTATCTGTATATATCTGTATGTATCTTTATGTATCTTTATGTATCTGTATGTAGCTGTATGTATCTGAATGTATCTGTATGTATCTCTGTATGTATCTGGATGTATCTGTATGTATCTGTATGTATCTGAATGTATCTGTATGTATCTCTGTATGTATCTGGATGTATCTGTATTTATCTGTGTGTATCTTTATGTATCTGTATGTAGCTGTATGTATCTGTATGTATCTGTATGTAGCTGTATGTATCTGTATGTATCTGAATGTATCTTTATGTATCTGTATGTATCTGTATGTATCTGTATGTATCTGTATGTATCTGTATGTGTCAGTATGTATCTGTATGTATCTGTATGTATCTGTATGTATCTGTATGTATCTGTATGTATCTGCATGTATCTGTATGTATCTGTATGTATCTAGAGGTATATGTATGTTTCTGTATGTATCTGTATGTATCTGTATGTGTCTGTTTGTATTTGTATGTATCTGTATGTATCTGTATGTATCTGTATGTATCTGTATGTATCTGTATGTATCTGTATGTATCTGTATGTATCTGTATGTATCTGTATGTATCTGTATGTATTTGTATGTATCTGTATGTATCTGTATGTATATTTATGGATAAGTATGTATCTTTATGTCTGTATGTATCTTTATGTATCTTTATGTATCTGTATGTATCTGTTTGTATCTGTATGTATCTGTATGTATCTGTTTGTATCTGTATGTATCTGTATGTATCTGTATGTATCTGTATGTATCTGTTTGTAGTATGTATCTGTATGTATCTGTATGTATCTGTATGTATCTGTATGTATCTGTATGTATCTGTATGTATCTGTATGTATCTGTATGTATCTGTATGTATCTGTATGTATCTGTATGTATCTGTATGTATCTCTATGTATCTCTATGTATCTGTATGTATCTGTATGTATCTGGATGTATCTGTATGTATCTGTATGTATCTGTATGTATCTGTATGTATCTGTATGTATCTGTATGTATCTGTATGTATCTGTATGTATCTGTATGTATCTGTATGTATCTGTATGTATCTCTATGTATCTCTATGTATCTGTATGTATTTGTATGTATCTGGATGTATCTGTATGTATCTGTATGTATCTGTATGTATCTTTATGTATCTTTATGTATCTGTATGTAGCGGTATGTATCTGTATGTATCTGTATGTATCTGAATGTATCTGTATGTATCTGCATGTATCTTTATGTATCTTTATGTATCTGCATGTATCTGTATGTATCTGTATGTATCTCTGTATGTATCTGTATGTTGTATGTTTCTGTATGTATCTGTATGTATCTGTATGTGTCTGTTTGTATTTGTATGTATCTGTATGTATCTGTATGGATAAGTATGTATCTGTATGTATCTGTATGTATCTGTATGTATCTGTATGTATCTGTATGTATCTCTGTTTGTATCTGTATGTATCTGTATCTGTATGTATCTGTATCTGTATGTATCTGTATGTATCTGTATGTATCTGTATGTATCTGTATATATCTGTATGTATCTTTATGTATCTTTATGTATCTGTATGTAGCTGTATGTATCTGAATGTATCTGTATGTATCTCTGTATGTATCTGGATGTATCTGTATGTATCTGTATGTATCTGTATGTATCTGTATGTATCTGTATGTATCTGTATGTATCTCTATGTATCTGTATGTATCTGTATGTATCTGTTTGTATCTGTATGTATCTGTATAAATCTGTATGTATCTGTATGTATCTGTATGTATCTGTATGTATCTGTATGGATAAGTATGTACCTCTTTATGTATCTGTATGTATCTTTATTTATCTTTATGTATCTTTATGTATCTTTATGTATCTGTATGTATCTGTTTGTATCTGTATGTATCTGTATGTATCTGTATGTATCTGTATGTATCTGTATGTATCTGTATGGATAAGTATGTATCTTCATGTGTCTTTATGTATCTTTATGTATCTGTATGTATCTGTATGTATCTAGAGGTATATGTATGTTTCTGTATGTATCTGTATGTGTCTGTTTGTATTTGTATGTATCTGTATGTATCTGTATGGATAAGTATGTATCTTCATGTGTCTTTATGTATCTGTATCTTTATGTATCTTTAAGTATCTTTATGTATCTGTATGTATCTGTATGTATCTGTATGTATCTGTATGTATCTGTATGTATCTGTATGTATCTGTATGTATCTGTATGTATCTGTATGTATCTGTATGTATCTGTATGTATCTTTATGTATCTGTATGTATCTGTATGTATCTAGAGGTATATGTATGTTTCTGTATGTATCTGTATATGTCTGTTTGTATTTGTATGTATCTGTATGTATCTGTATGGATAAGTATGTATCTGTATGTATCTGTATGTATCTTTATGTTTCTGTATGTATCTGTATGTATCTGAATGTATCTGTATGTATCTCTGTATGTATCTGGATGTATCTGTATTTATCTGTATGTATCTTTATGTATCTGTATGTAGCTGTATGTATCTGTATGTATCTGTATGTATCTGTATGTATCTGTATGTATCTGTATGTATCTGTATGTATCTGTATGTATCTGTATGTATCTTTATGTATCTGTATGTATCTGTATGTATCTGTATGTATCTGAATGTATCTGTATGTATCTCTGTATGTATCTTGATGTATCTGTATGTATCTGTATGTATCTGTATGTATCTGTTAGTATCTGTATGTATCTGTATGTATCTTTATGTATCTTTATGTATCTGTATGTATCTGTATGTATCTGTATGTATCTGTATGTATCTGTATGTATCTGTATAAATCTGTATGCATGGATAAGGATGTATCTGTATGTATCTGTATGTATCTGTATGTATCTGTATGTATCTGTATGTATCTGTATGTATCTGTATGTATCTGTATGTATCTGTATGAATCTGTATGTATCTCTATGTATCTGTATGTATCTTTATGTATCTTTATGTATCTTTATGTATCTGTATGTATCTGTATGTATCTAGAGGTAAATGTATGTTTCTGTATGTATCTGTATGTGTCTGTTTGTATTTGTATGTATCTGTATGTATCTGTATGGATAAGTATGTATCTGTATGTATCTGTATGTATCTTTATGTATCTGTATGTATCTGTATGTATCTGTATGTATCTGAATGTATCTGTATGTATCTCTGTATGTATCTGTATGTATCTGTATGTATCTGTTTGTATCTGTATGTGTCTGTTTGTATTTGCATGTATCTGTATGTATCTTTATGTATCTGTATGTATCTGTATGTATCTGTATGTATCTGTATGTATCTGTATGTATCTGTATGTATCTGTATGTATCTGTATGTATCTGTATGTATCTGTATGTATCTGTATGTATCTGTATGTATCTGTATGTATCTGTATGTATCTGTATGTATCTGTATGTATCTGTATGTATCTGTATGTATCTGTATGTATCTGTATGTATCTTTATGTATCTTTATGTATCTGTATGTAGCTGTATGTATCTGTATGTATCTGTATGTATCTGAATGTATCTGTATGTATCTGCATGTATCTTTATGTATCTGTATGTATCTTTATGTATCTGTATGTAGCTGTATGTATCTGTATGTATCTGTATGTATCTGTATGTATCTGTATGTATCTGTATGTATCTGTATGTATCTTTATGTATCTGTATGTAGCTGTATGTATCTGTATGTATCTGTATGTATCTGTATGTATCTGTATGTATCTGTATGTATCTGTATGTATCTGTATGTATCTTTATGTATCTTTATGTATCTGTATGTATCTGTATCTATCTGTATGTATCTGTATGTATCAAGAGGTATATGTATGTTTCTGTATGTATCTGTATGTATCTGTATGTGTCTGTTTGTATTTGTATGTATCTGTATGTATCTGTATGTATCTGTATGGATAAGTATGTATCTGTATGTATCTGTATGTATCTCTGTTTGTATCTGTATGTATCTGTATCTGTATGTATCTGTATCTGTATGTATCTGTATGTATCTGTATGTATCTGTATATATCTGTATGTATCTTTATGTATCTTTATGTATCTGTATGTAGCTGTATGTATCTGAATGTATCTGTATGTATCTCTGTATGTATCTGGATGTATCTGTATGTATCTGTATGTATCTGTATGTATCTGTATGTATCTGTATGTATCTGTATGTATCGGTATGTATCTGTATGTATCTGTATGTATCTGTATGTATCTGTATGTATCTTTATGTATCTTTATGTATCTGTATGTATCTGTATCTATCTGTATGTATCTGTATGTATCTAGAGGTATATGTATGTTTCTGTATGTATCTGTATGTATCTGTATGTATCTGTATGTATCTGTATGTATCTGTATGTATCTGTATGTATCTGTATGTATCTGTATGTATCTGTATGTATATTTATGTATCTTTATGTATCTGTGTGTAGCTGTATGTATCTGTATGTATCTGTATGTATCTGAATGTATCTGTATGTATCTGCATGTATCTTGTATTCATATGTATGTATCTTTATGTATCTGTATGTATCTGTATGTATCTGTATGTATCTGTATGTATCTGTATGTATCTGTATGTATCTGTATGTATCTCTATGTATCTCTATGTATCTGTATGTATCTGTATGTATCTGGATGTATCTGTATGTATCTGTATGTATCTGTATGTATCTTTATGTATCTGTATGTATCTCTATGTATCTCTATGTATCTGTATGTATCTGTATGTATCTGGATGTATCTGTATGTATCTTTATGTATCTGTATGTATCTGTATGTATCTGTATGTATCTGTATGTATCTGTATGTATCTGTATGTATCTGTATGTATCTCTATGTATCTCTATGTATCTGTATGTATCTGTATGTATCTGTATGTATCTGGATGTATCTGCATGTATCTTTATGTATCTTTATGTATCTGCATGTATCTGTATGTATCTGTATGTATCTCTGTATGTATCTGTATGTATCTGTATGTATCTTCTGTATGTAGCTGTATGTATCTGTATGTATCTGTATGTATCTGTATGTATCTGTATGTATCTGTATGTATCTGTATGTATCTGTATGTATCTGTTTGTAGTATGTATCTGTATGTATCTGTATGTATCTGTATGTATCTGTATGTATCTCTATGTATCTCTATGTATCTGTATGTATCTGTATGTATCTGGATGTATCTGTATGTATCTTTATGTATCTGTATGTATCTGTATGTATCTGTATGTATCTGTATGTATCTTCTGTATGTAGCTGTATGTATCTGTATGTATCTGTATGTATCTGTATGTATCTGTATGTATCTGTATGTATCTGTTTGTAGTATGTATCTGTATGTATCTGTATGTATCTGTATGTATCTGTATGTATCTGTATGTATCTGTATGTATCTGTATGTATCTGTATGTATCTGTATGTATCTCTATGTATCTCTATGTATCTGTTTGTATCTGTATGTATCTGGATGTATCTGTATGTATCTGTATGTATCTGTATGTATCTTTATGTATCTTTATGTATCTGTATGTAGCGGTATGTATCTGTATGTATCTGTATGTATCTGAATGTATCTGTATGTATCTGCATGTACCTTTATGTATCTTTATGTATCTTTATGTATCTGCATGTATCTGTATGTATCTGTATGTATCTCTGTATGTATCTGTATGTATCTGTATGTATCTTTATGTATCTGTATGTAGCTGTATGTATCTGTATGTATCTGTATGTATCTGTATTTATCTGTATGTATCTGTATGTAGCTGTATGTATCTGTATGTATCTGTATGTATCTGTATGTATCTGTATGTATCTGTATGTATCTGTATGTATTTGTATGTATCTGTATGTATCTGTATGTATCTGTATGTATCTGTATGTATCTGTATATATCTGTATGTATCTTTATGTATCTTTATGTATCTGTATGTAGCTGTATGTATCTGAATGTATCTGTATGTATCTCTGTATGTATCTGGATGTATCTGTATGTATCTGTATGTATCTGTATAAATCTGTATGTATCTGTATGTATCTGCATGTATCTGTATGTATCTGTATGTATCTAGAGGTATATGTATGTTTCTGTATGTATCTGTATGTATCTGTATGTGTCTGTTTGTATTTGTATGTTCTGTATGTATCTGTATGTATATGTATGTATCTGTATGTATCTGTATGTATCTGTATGTATTTGTATGTATCTGTATGTATCTGTATGTATCTTTATGGATAAGTATGTATCTTTATGTCTGTATGTATCTTTATGTATCTCTGTATGTATCTGGATGTATGTATCTGTTTGTAGTATGTATCTGTATGTATCTGTATGTATCTGTAGGTATCTGTATGTATCTGTATGTATCTGTATGTATCTGTATGTATCTGTATGTATCTGTATGTATCTGTATGTATCTGTATGTATCTGTATGTATCTCTATGTATCTCTATGTATCTGTATGTATCTGTATGTATCTGGATGTATCTGTATGTATCTTTATGTATCTTTATGCATCTGTATGTATCTGTATGTATCTGTATGTATCTGTATGTATCTGTATGTATCTGTATGTATCTGTATGTATCTCTATGTATCTCTATGTATCTGTATGTATCTGTATGTATCTGGATGTATCTGTATGTATCTGTATGTATCTGTATGTATCTTTATGTATCTTTATGTATCTGTATGTAGCGGTATGTATCTGTATGTATCTGTATGTATCTGAATGTATCTGTATGTATCTGCATGTATCTTTATGTATCTTTATGTATCTTTATGTATCTGCATGTATCTGTATGTATCTGTATGTATCTCTGTATGTATCTGTATGTATCTGTATGTATCTTCTGTATGTAGCTGTATGTATCTGTATGTATCTGTATGTATCTGTATGTATCTGTATGTATCTGTATGTATCTGTATGTATCTGTTTGTAGTATGTATCTGTATGTATCTGTATGTATCTGTATGTATCTGTATGTATCTGTATGTATCTCTATGTATCTCTATGTATCTGTATGTATCTGTATGTATCTGGATGTATCTGTATGTATCTTTATGTATCTGTATGTATCTGTATGTATCTGTATGTATCTGTATGTATCTGTATGTATCTTCTGTATGTAGCTGTATGTATCTGTATGTATCTGTATGTATCTGTATGTATCTGTATGTATCTGTATGTATCTGTTTGTAGTATGTATCTGTATGTATCTGTATGTATCTGTATGTATCTGTATGTATCTGTATGTATCTGTATGTATCTGTTTGTATCTGTATGTATCTGTATGTATCTGTATGTATCTCTATGTATCTCTATGTATCTGTTTGTATCTGTATGTATCTGGATGTATCTGTATGTATCTTTATGTATCTGTATGTATCTGTATGTATCTGTATGTATCTGTTTGTATCTGTATGTATCTGTATCTGTATGTATCTGTATGTATCTGTATGTATCTGTATGTATCTGTATGTATCTTTATGTATCTTTTTGTATCTGTATGTAGCTGTATGTATCTGAATGTATCTGTATGTATCTCTGTATGTATCTGGATGTATCTGTATGTATCTGTATGTATCTGTATGTATCTAGAGGTATATGTATGTTTCTGTATGTATCTGTATGTATCTGTATGTGTCTGTTTGTATTTGTATGTATCTGTATGTATCTGTATGTATTTGTATGTATCTGTATGTATCTGTATGTATCTTTATGGATAAGTATGTATCTTTATGTATCTCTGTATGTATCTGGATGTATGTATCTGTTTGTAGTATGTATCTGTATGTATCTGTATGTATCTGTATGTATCTGTATGTATCTGTATGTATCTGTATGTATCTGTATGTATCTGTATGTATCTGTATGTATCTGTATGTATCTGTATGTATCTCTATGTATCTCTATGTATCTGTATGTATCTGTATGTATCTGGATGTATCTGTATGTATCTTTATGTATCTGTATGCATCTGTATGTATCTGTATGTATCTGTATGTATCTGTATGTATCTGTATGTATCTGTATGTATCTGTTTGTATCTCTATGTATCTGTATGTATCTGTATGTATCTGGATGTATCTGTATGTATCTTTATGTATCTGTATGTATCTGTATGTATCTGTATGTATCTGTTTGTATCTGTATGTATCTGTATGTATCTGTATGTATCTGTATGTATCTGTATGTATCTGTATGTATCTGTATGTATCTGTATGTATCTTTATGGATAAGTATGTATCTTTATGTCTGTATGTATCTTTATGTATCTGAATGTATCTGTATGTATCTCTGTATGTATCTGGATGTATGTATCTGTTTGTAGTATGTATCTGTATGTATCTGTATGTATCTGTATGTATCTGTATGTATCTGTATGTATCTGTATGTATCTGTATGTATCTGTATGTATCTTTATGTATCTGTATGTATCTGTATGTATCTGTATGTATCTGTATGTATCTGTATGTATCTGTATGTATCTCTATGTATCTCTATGTATCTGTATGTATCTGTATGTATCTGGATGTATCTGTATGTATCTGTATGTATCTGTATGTATCTTTATGTATCTTTATGTATCTGTATGTAGCGGTATGTATCTGTATGTATCTGTATGTATCTGAATGTATCTGTATGTATCTGCATGTATCTTTATGTATCTTTATGTATCTTTATGTATCTGCATGTATCTGTATGTATCTGTATGTATCTCTGTATGTATCTGTATGTATCTGTATGTATCTGTATGTATCTGTATGTAGCTGTATGTATCTGTATGTATCTGTATGTATCTGTATGTATCTGTATGTATCTGTATGTATCTGTATGTATCTGTATGTATCTGTATGTATCTGTATGTATCTGTATGTATCTGTATGTATCTGTATGTATCTGTATGTATCTGTATGTATCTGTATGTATCTTTATGTATCTTTATGTATCTGTATGTATCTGTATCTATCTGTATGTATCTGTATGTATCTAGAGGTATATGTATGTTTCTGTATGTATCTGTATGTATCTGTATGTATCTGTATGTATCTGTATGTATCTGTATGTATCTAGAGGTATATGTATGTTTCTGTATGTATCTGTATGTGTCTGTTTGTATTTGTATGTATCTGTATGTATCTGTATGTATCTGTATGTATCTGTATGTATCTGTATGTATCTTTATGGATAAGTATGTATCTTTATGTATCTCTGTATGTATCTGGATGTATGTATCTGTTTGTAGTATGTATCTGTATGTATCTGTATGTATCTGTATGTATCTGTATGTATCTGTATGTATCTGTATGTATCTCTATGTATCTCTATGTATCTGTATGTATCTGTATGTATCTGGATGTATCTGTATGTATCTTTATGTATCTGTATGCATCTATATGTATCTGTATGTATCTGTATGTATCTGTATGTATCTGTATGTATCTGTATGTATCTGTATGTATCTCTATGTATCTCTATGTATCTGTATGTATCTGTATGTATCTGGATGTATCTGTATGTATTTGTATGTATCTGTATGTATCTTTATGTATCTTTATGTATCTGTATGTAGCGGTATGTATCTGTATGTATCTGTATGTATCTGAATGTATCTGTATGTATCTGCATGTATCTTTATGTATCTTTATGTATCTTTATGTATCTGCATGTATCTGTATGTATCTGTATGTATCTCTGTATGTATCTGTATGTATCTGTATGTATCTTCTGTATGTAGCTGTATGTATCTGTATGTATCTGTATGTATCTGTATGTATCTGTTTGTAGTATGTATCTGTATGTATCTGTATGTATCTGCATGTATCTGTATGTATCTGTATGTATCTAGAGGTATATGTATGTTTCTGTATGTATCTGTATGTATCTGTATGTGTCTGTTTGTATTTGTATGTATCTGTATGTATCTGTATGTATCTGTATGTATCTGTATGTATCTGTATGTATCTGTATGTATCTGTATGTATTTGTATGTATCTGTATGTATCTGTATGTATCTTTATGGATAAGTATGTATCTTTATGTCTGTATGTATCTTTATGTATCTGTATGTTTCTTTATGTATCTGTATGTATCTGTATGTATCTGTATGTATCTGTATATATCTCTATGTATCTGTATGTATCTGTATGTATCTTTATGTATCTGTATAAATCTGTATGTATCTGTATTTATCTTTATGTATCTTTATGTATCTTTATGTATCTGTATGTATCTGTATGTATCTGTATGTATCTGTATATATCTCTATGTATCTGTATGTATCTGTATGTATCTTTATGTATCTGTATAAATCTGTATGTATCTGTATGTATCTGTATGTATCTGGATGTATCTGTATGTATCTGTATGTATCTGTATGTATCTTTATGTATCTTTATGTATCTGTATGTAGCGGTATGTATCTGTATGTATCTGTATGTATCTGAATGTATCTGTATGTATCTGCATGTATCTTTATGTATCTTTATGTATCTTTATGTATCTGCATGTATCTGTATGTATCTATATGTATCTCTGTATGTATCTGTATGTATCTGTATGTATCTGTATGTATCTTTATGTATCTGTATGTAGCTGTATGTATCTGTATGTATCTGTATGTATCTGTATGTATCTGTATGTATCTGTATGTATCTGTATGTATCTGTATGTATCTGTATGTATCTGTATGTATCTGTATGTATCTTTATGTATCTTTATGTATCTGTATGTATCTGTATCTATCTGTATGTATCTATATGTATCTAGAGGTATATGTATGTTTCTGTATGTATCTGTATGTATCTGTATGTGTCTGTTTGTATTTGTATGTATCTGTATGTATCTGTATGGATGAGTATGTATCTGTATGTATCTGTATGTATCTGTATGTATCTGTATGTATCTGTATGTATCTGTATGTATCTCTGTTTGTATCTGTATGTATCTGTATCTGTATGTATCTGTATGTATCTGTATGTATCTGTATATATCTGTATGTATCTTTATGTATCTTTATGTATCTGTATGTAGCTGTATGTATCTGAATGTATCTGTATGTATCTCTGTATGTATCTGTATCTTTATGTATCTTTATGTATCTGCATGTATCTGTATGTATCTGTATGTATCTCTGTATGTATCTGTATGTATCTGTATGTATCTTTATATATCTGTATGTAGCTGTATGTATCTGTATGTATCTGTATGTATCTGTATGTATCTGTATGTATCTGTATGTATCTGTATGTATCTGTATGTATCTGTATGTATCTGTATGTATCTGTATGTATCTGTATGTATCTGTATGTATCTGTATGTATCTTTATGTATCTTTATGTATCTGTATGTATCTGTATCTATCTGTATGTATCTGTATGTATGTAGAGGTATATGTATGTTTCTGTATGTATCTGTATGTGTCTGTTTGTATTTGTATGTATCTGTATGTATCTGTATGGATAAGTATGTATCTGTATGTATCTGTATGTATCTGTATGTATCTGTATGTATCTGTATGTATCTCTGTTTGTATCTGTATGTATCTGTATCTGTATGTATCTGTATCTGTATGTATCTGTATGTATCTGTATGTATCTGTATGTATCTGTATATATCTGTATGTATCTTTATGTATCTTTATGTATCTGTATGTAGCTGTATGTATCTGAATGTATCTGTATGTATCTCTGTATGTATCTGGATGTATCTGTATGTATCTGTATGTATCTGTATAAATCTGTATGTATCTGTATGTATCTGCATGTATCTGTATGTATCTGTATGTATCTAGAGGTATATGTATGTTTCTGTACGTATCTGTATGTATCTGTATGTGTCTGTTTGTATTTGTATGTATCTTTATGTATCTGTATGTATATGTATGTATCTGTATGTATCTGTATGTATCTGTATGTATTTGTATGTATCTGTATGTATCTGTATGTATCTTTATGGATAAGTATGTATCTTTATGTCTGTATGTATCTTTATGTATCTCTGTATGTATCTGGATGTATGTATCTGTTTGTAGTATGTATCTGTATGTATCTGTATGTATCTGTAGGTATCTGTATGTATCTGTATGTATCTGTATGTATCTGTATGTATCTGTATGTATCTGTATGTATCTGTATGTATCTGTATGTATCTGTATGTATCTGTATGTATCTCTATGTATCTCTATGTATCTGTATGTATCTGTATGTATCTGGATGTATCTGTATGTATCTTTATGTATCTGTATGCATCTGTATGTATCTGTATGTATCTGTATGTATCTGTATGTATCTGTATGTATCTGTATGTATCTGTATGTATCTCTATGTATCTCTATGTATCTGTATGTATCTGTATGTATCTGGATGTATCTGTATGTATCTGTATGTATCTGTATGTATCTTTATGTATCTTTATGTATCTGTATGTAGCGGTATGTATCTGTATGTATCTGTATGTATCTGAATGTATCTGTATGTATCTGTATGTATCTTTATGTATCTTTATGTATCTTTATGTATCTGCATGTATCTGTATGTATCTGTATGTATCTCTGTATGTATCTGTATGTATCTGTATGTATCTTCTGTATGTAGCTGTATGTATCTGTATGTATCTGTATGTATCTGTATGTATCTGTATGTATCTGTATGTATCTGTATGTATCTGTTTGTAGTATGTATCTGTATGTATCTGTATGTATCTGTATGTATCTGTATGTATCTGTATGTATCTCTATGTATCTCTATGTATCTGTATGTATCTGTATGTATCTGGATGTATCTGTATGTATCTGTATGTATCTGTATGTATCTGTATGTATCTGTATGTATCTGTTTGTAGTATGTATCTGTATGTATCTGTATGTATCTGTATGTATCTGTATGTATCTGTATGTATCTGTATGTATCTGAATGTATCTGTATGTATCTGCATGTATCTTTATGTATCTTTATGTATCTTTATGTATCTGCATGTATCTGTATGTATCTGTATGTATCTCTGTATGTATCTGTATGTATCTGTATGTATCTTCTGTATGTAGCTGTATGTATCTGTATGTATCTGTATGTATCTGTATGTATCTGTATGTATCTGTATGTATCTGTATGTATCTGTTTGTAGTATGTATCTGTATGTATCTGTATGTATCTGTATGTATCTGTATGTATCTGTATGTATCTCTATGTATCTCTATGTATCTGTATGTATCTGTATGTATCTGGATGTATCTGTATGTATCTGTATGTATCTGTATGTATCTGTATGTATCTGTATGTATCTGTATGTATCTGTATGTATCTGTATGTATCTTCTGTATGTAGCTGTATGTATCTGTATGTATCTGTATGTATCTGTATGTATCTGTATGTATCTGTATGTATCTGTATGTTTCTGTTTGTAGTATGTATCTGTATGTATCTGTATGTATCTGTATGTATCTGTATGTATCTGTATGTATCTGTATGTATCTGTATGTATCTGTATGTATCTGTATGTATCTCTATGTATCTCTATGTATCTGTTTGTATCTGTATGTATCTGGATGTATCTTTATGTATCTTTATGTATCTGTATGTAGCGGTATGTATCTGTATGTATCTGTATGTATCTGTATGTATCTGTATGTATCTGCATGTATCTTTATGTATCTTTATGTATCTTTATGTATCTGCATGTATCTGTATGTATCTGTATGTATCTCTGTATGTATCTGTATGTATCTGTATGTATCTTTATGTATCTGTATGTAGCTGTATGTATCTGTATGTATCTGTATGTATCTGTATTTATCTGTATGTATCTGTATGTATCTGTATGTATCTGTATGTATCTGTATGTATCTGTATGTATCTGTATGTATCTGTATGTATCTGTATGTATTTGTATTTATCTGTATGTATCTGTATGTATCTGTATGTATCTGTATGTATCTGTATATATCTGTATGTATCTTTATGTATCTTTATGTATCTGTATGTAGCTGTATGTATCTGAATGTATCTGTATGTATCTCTGTATGTATCTGGATGTATCTGTATGTATCTGTATGTATCTGTATAAATCTGTATGTATCTGTATGTATCTGTATGTATCTGTATGTATCTGTATGTATCTAGAGGTATATGTATGTTTCTGTATGTATCTGTATGTATCTGTATGTGTCTGTTTGTATTTGTATGTATCTGTATGTATCTGTATGTATCTGTATGTATCTGTATGTATCTGTATGTATCTGTATGTATCTTTATGTATCTGTATGTATCTGTATGTATCTTTATGGATAAGTATGTATCTTTATGTCTGTATGTATCTTTATGTATCTCTGTATGTATCTGGATGTATGTATCTGTTTGTAGTATGTATCTGTATGTATCTGTATGTATCTGTATGTATCTGTATGTATCTGTATGTATCTGTATGTATCTGTATGTATCTGTATGTATCTGTATGTATCTGTATGTATCTGTATGTATCTGTATGTATCTGTATGTATCTGTATGTATCTGTATGTATCTGTATGTATCTCTATGTATCTCTATGTATCTGTATGTATCTGTATGTATCTGGATGTATCTGTATGTATCTTTATGTATCTGTATGCATCTGTATGTATCTGTATGTATCTGTATGTATCTGTATGTATCTGTATGTATCTGTATGTATCTGTATGTATCTCTATGTATCTCTATGTATCTGTATGTATCTGTATGTATCTGTATGTATCTGTTTGTAGTATGTATCTGTATGTATCTGTATGTATCTGTATGTATCTGAATGTATCTGTATGTATCTGCATGTATCTTTATGTATCTTTATGTATCTTTATGTATCTGCATGTATCTGTATGTATCTATATGTATCTCTGTATGTATCTGTATGTATCTGTATGTATCTGTATGTATCTTTATGTATCTGTATGTAGCTGTATGTATCTGTATGTATCTGTATGTATCTGTATGTATCTGTATGTATCTGTATGTATCTGTATGTATCTGTATGTATCTGTATGTATCTGTATGTATCTGTATGTATCTTTATGTATCTTTATGTATCTGTATGTATCTGTATCTATCTGTATGTATCTATATGTATCTAGAGGTATATGTATGTTTCTGTATGTATCTGTATGTATCTGTATGTGTCTGTATGTATCTGTATGTATCTGTATGTATCTGTATGTATCTGTATGTATCTGTATGTATCTGTATGTATCTGTATGTATCTGTATGTATCTGTATGTATCTCTGTTTGTATCTGTATGTATCTGTATCTGTATGTATCTGTATGTATCTGTATGTATCTGTATATATCTGTATGTATCTTTATGTATCTTTATGTATCTGTATGTAGCTGTATGTATCTGAATGTATCTGTATGTATCTCTGTATGTATCTGTATCTTTATGTATCTTTATGTATCTGCATGTATCTGTATGTATCTGTATGTATCTCTGTATGTATCTGTATGTATCTGTATGTATCTTTATATATCTGTATGTAGCTGTATGTATCTGTATGTATCTGTATGTATCTGTATGTATCTGTATGTATCTGTATGTATCTGTATGTATCTGTATGTATCTGTATGTATCTGTATGTATCTGTATGTATCTGTATGTATCTGTATGTATCTGTATGTATCTGTATGTATCTGTATGTATCTTTATGTATCTTTATGTATCTGTATGTATCTGTATCTATCTGTATGTATCTGTATGTATGTAGAGGTATATGTATGTTTCTGTATGTATCTGTATGTGTCTGTTTGTATTTGTATGTATCTGTATGTATCTGTATGGATAAGTATGTATCTGTATGTATCTGTATGTATCTGTATGTATCTGTATGTATCTGTATGTATCTCTGTTTGTATCTGTATGTATCTGTATCTGTATGTATCTGTATCTGTATGTATCTGTATGTATCTGTATGTATCTGTATGTATCTGTATATATCTGTATGTATCTTTATGTATCTTTATGTATCTGTATGTAGCTGTATGTATCTGAATGTATCTGTATGTATCTCTGTATGTATCTGGATGTATCTGTATGTATCTGTATGTATCTGTATAAATCTGTATGTATCTGTATGTATCTGTATGTATCTGTATGTATCTGTATGTATCTAGAGGTATATGTATGTTTCTGTACGTATCTGTATGTATCTGTATGTGTCTGTTTGTATTTGTATGTATCTGTATGTATCTGTATGTATATGTATGTATCTGTATGTATCTGTATGTATCTGTATGTATTTGTATGTATCTGTATGTATCTGTATGTATCTTTATGGATAAGTATGTATCTTTATGTCTGTATGTATCTTTATGTATCTCTGTATGTATCTGGATGTATGTATCTGTTTGTAGTATGTATCTGTATGTATCTGTATGTATCTGTAGGTATCTGTATGTATCTGTATGTATCTGTATGTATCTGTATGTATCTGTATGTATCTGTATGTATCTGTATGTATCTGTATGTATCTGTATGTATCTGTATGTATCTCTATGTATCTCTATGTATCTGTATGTATCTGTATGTATCTGGATGTATCTGTATGTATCTTTATGTATCTGTATGCATCTGTATGTATCTGTATGTATCTGTATGTATCTGTATGTATCTGTATGTATCTGTATGTATCTGTATGTATCTCTATGTATCTCTATGTATCTGTATGTATCTGTATGTATCTGGATGTATCTGTATGTATCTGTATGTATCTGTATGTATCTTTATGTATCTTTATGTATCTGTATGTAGCGGTATGTATCTGTATGTATCTGTATGTATCTGAATGTATCTGTATGTATCTGCATGTATCTTTATGTATCTTTATGTATCTTTATGTATCTGCATGTATCTGTATGTATCTGTATGTATCTCTGTATGTATCTGTATGTATCTGTATGTATCTTCTGTATGTAGCTGTATGTATCTGTATGTATCTGTATGTATCTGTATGTATCTGTATGTATCTGTATGTATCTGTATGTATCTGTATGTATCTGTATGTATCTGTATGTATCTCTATGTATCTCTATGTATCTGTATGTATCTGTATGTATCTGGATGTATCTGTATGTATATTTATGTATCTGTATGTATCTGTATGTATCTGTATGTATCTGTATGTATCTGTATGTATCTTCTGTATGTAGCTGTATGTATCTGTATGTATCTGTATGTATCTGTATGTATCTGTATGTATCTGTATGTATCTGTTTGTAGTATGTATCTGTATGTATCTGTATGTATCTGTATGTATCTGTATGTATCTGTATGTATCTGTATGTATCTGAATGTATCTGTATGTATCTGCATGTATCTTTATGTATCTTTATGTATCTTTATGTATCTGCATGTATCTGTATGTATCTGTATGTATCTCTGTATGTATCTGTATGTATCTGTATGTATCTTCTGTATGTAGCTGTATGTATCTGTATGTATCTGTATGTATCTGTATGTATCTGTATGTATCTGTATGTATCTGTATGTATCTGTTTGTAGTATGTATCTGTATGTATCTGTATGTATCTGTATGTATCTGTATGTATCTGTATGTATCTCTATGTATCTCTATGTATCTGTATGTATCTGTATGTATCTGGATGTATCTGTATGTATCTTTATGTATCTGTATGTATCTGTATGTATCTGTATGTATCTGTATGTATCTGTATGTATCTGTATGTATCTTCTGTATGTAGCTGTATGTATCTGTATGTATCTGTATGTATCTGTATGTATCTGTATGTATCTGTATGTATCTGTATGTTTCTGTTTGTAGTATGTATCTGTATGTATCTGTATGTATCTGTATGTATCTGTATGTATCTGTATGTATCTGTATGTATCTGTATGTATCTGTATGTATCTGTATGTATCTGTATGTATCTCTATGTATCTCTATGTATCTGTTTGTATCTGTATGTATCTGGATGTATCTTTATGTATCTTTATGTATCTGTATGTAGCGGTATGTATCTGTATGTATCTGTATGTATCTGAATGTATCTGTATGTATCTGCATGTATCTTTATGTATCTTTATGTATCTTTATGTATCTGCATGTATCTGTATGTATCTGTATGTATCTCTGTATGTATCTGTATGTATCTGTATGTATCTTTATGTATCTGTATGTAGCTGTATGTATCTGTATGTATCTTTATGTATCTTTATGTATCTGTATGTATCTGTATGTAGCTGTATGTATCTGTATGTATCTCTGTATGTATCTGGATGTATCTGTATGTATCTGTATGTATCTGTATGTATCTGTATGTGTCTGTTTGTATTTGTATGTATCTGTATGTATCTGTATGGATAAGTATGTATCTGTATGTATCTGTATGTATCTGTAATGTATCTGTATGTATCTGTATGTATCTCTGTTTGTATCTGTATGTATCTGTATCTGTATGTATCTGTATCTGTATGTATCTGTATGTATCTGTATGTATCTGTATGTATCTGTATATATCTGTATGTATCTTTATGTATCTTTATGTATCTGTATGTAGCTGTATGTATCTGAATGTATCTGTATGTATCTCTGTATGTATCTGGATGTATCTGTATGTATCTGTATGTATCTGTATAAATCTGTATGTATCTGTATGTATCTGCATGTATCTGTATGTATCTGTATGTATCTAGAGGTATATGTATGTTTCTGTACGTATCTGTATGTATCTGTATGTGTCTGTTTGTATTTGTATGTATCTGTATGTATCTGTATGTATATGTATGTATCTGTATGTATCTGTATGTATCTGTATGTATCTGTATGTATCTGTATGTATCTGTATGTATCTTTATGGATAAGTATGTATCTTTATGTCTGTATGTATCTTTATGTATCTCTGTATGTATCTGGATGTATGTATCTGTTTGTAGTATGTATCTGTATGTATCTGTATGTATCTGTAGGTATCTGTATGTATCTGTATGTATCTGTATGTATCTGTATGTATCTGTATGTATCTGTATGTATCTGTATGTATCTGTATGTATCTGTATGTATCTGTATGTATCTCTATGTATCTCTATGTATCTGTATGTATCTGTATGTATCTGGATGTATCTGTATGTATCTTTATGTATCTGTATGCATCTGTATGTATCTGTATGTATCTGTATGTATCTGTATGTATCTGTATGTATCTGTATGTATCTGTATGTATCTCTATGTATCTCTATGTATCTGTATGTATCTGTATGTATCTGTATGTATCTGTATGTATCTGTATGTATCTGTATGTATCTTTATGTATCTTTATGTATCTGTATGTAGCGGTATGTATCTGTATGTATCTGTATGTATCTGAATGTATCTGTATGTATCTGCATGTATCTTTATGTATCTTTATGTATCTTTATGTATCTGCATGTATCTGTATGTATCTGTATGTATCTCTGTATGTATCTGTATGTATCTGTATGTATCTTCTGTATGTAGCTGTATGTATCTGTATGTATCTGTATGTATCTGTATGTATCTGTATGTATCTGTATGTATCTGTATGTATCTGTATGTATCTGTATGTATCTGTATGTATCTGTATGTATCTGTATGTATCTGTATGTATCTCTATGTATCTCTATGTATCTGTATGTATCTGTATGTATCTGGATGTATCTGTATGTATATTTATGTATCTGTATGTATCTGTATGTATCTGTATGTATCTGTATGTATCTGTATGTATCTTCTGTATGTAGCTGTATGTATCTGTATGTATCTGTATGTATCTGTATGTATCTGTATGTATCTGTATGTATCTGTATGTATCTGTTTGTAGTATGTATCTGTATGTATCTGTATGTATCTGTATGTATCTGTATGTATCTGTATGTATCTGTATGTATCTGAATGTATCTGTATGTATCTGCATGTATCTTTATGTATCTTTATGTATCTTTATGTATCTGCATGTATCTGTATGTATCTGTATGTATCTCTGTATGTATCTGTATGTATCTGTATGTATCTTCTGTATGTAGCTGTATGTATCTGTATGTATCTGTATGTATCTGTATGTATCTGTATGTATCTGTATGTATCTGTATGTATCTGTTTGTAGTATGTATCTGTATGTATCTGTATGTATCTGTATGTATCTGTATGTATCTGTATGTATCTCTATGTATCTCTATGTATCTGTATGTATCTGTATGTATCTGGATGTATCTGTATGTATCTTTATGTATCTGTATGTATCTGTATGTATCTGTATGTATCTGTATGTATCTGTATGTATCTGTATGTATCTTCTGTATGTAGCTGTATGTATCTGTATGTATCTGTATGTATCTGTATGTATCTGTATGTATCTGTATGTATCTGTATGTTTCTGTTTGTAGTATGTATCTGTATGTATCTGTATGTATCTGTATGTATCTGTATGTATCTGTATGTATCTGTATGTATCTGTATGTATCTGTATGTATCTGTATGTATCTCTATGTATCTCTCTGTATCTGTTTGTATCTGTATGTATCTGGATGTATCTTTATGTATCTTTATGTATCTGTATGTAGCGGTATGTATCTGTATGTATATGTATGTATCTGAATGTATCTGTATGTATCTGCATGTATCTTTATGTATCTTTATGTATCTTTATGTATCTGCATGTATCTGTATGTATCTGTATGTATCTCTGTATGTATCTGTATGTATCTGTATGTATCTTTATGTATCTGTATGTAGCTGTATGTATCTGTATGTATCTTTATGTATCTTTATGTATCTGTATGTATCTGTATGTATCTGTATGTATCTGTATGTATCTCTGTATGTATCTGGATGTATCTGTATGTATCTGTATGTATCTGTATGTATCTGTATGGATAAGTATGTATCTTCATGTGTCTTTATGTATCTGTATCTTTATGTATCTTTATGTATCTTTATGTATCTGTATGTATCTGTATGTATCTGTATCTGTATGTATCTGTATGTATCTGTATGTATCTGTATATATCTGTATGTATCTTTATGTATCTGTTTGTATCTGTATGTATCTGTATGTATCTGTATGTATCTGTATGTATCTGTATGTATCTGTATGTATCTGTATGTATCTGTATGTATCTGTATGTATCTGTATGTATCTGTATGTATCTGGATGTATCTGTATGTATCGGTTTGTATCAGTATGTATCTGTATGTATATGTATGTATCTTTATGTATCTTTATGTATCTGTATGTATCTGTATGTATCTGTATGTATCTGTATATATCTCTATGTATCTGTATGTATCTGTATGTATCTGTTTGTATCTGTATGTATCTGTATGTATCTGTATGTATCTGTATGTATCTGTATGTATCTGTATGTATCTGTATGTATCTGTATGTATTTGTATTTATCTGTATGTATCTGTATGTATCTGTATGTATCTGTATGTATCTGTATATATCTGTATGTATCTTTATGTATCTTTATGTATCTGTATGTAGCTGTATCTGTATGTATCTGTATGTATCTGTATGTATCTGTATATATCTGTATGTATCTTTATGTATCTTTATGTATCTGTATGTAGCTGTATGTATCTGAATGTATCTGTATGTATCTCTGTATGTATCTGGATGTATCTGTATGTATCTGTATGTATCTGTATGTATCTGTATGGATAAGTATGTATCTTCATGTGTCTTTATGTATCTGTATCTTTATGTATCTTTATGTATCTTTATGTATCTGTATGTATCTGTATGTATCTGTATCTGTATGTATCTGTATGTATCTGTATGTATCTGTATATATCTGTATGTATCTTTATGTATCTGTTTGTATCTGTATGTATCTGTATGTATCTGTATGTATCTGTATGTATCTGTATGTATCTGTATGTATCTGTATGTATCTGTATGTATCTGTATGTATCTGTATGTATCTGTATGTATCTGGATGTATCTGTATGTATCGGTATGTATCAGTATGTATCTGTATGTATATGTATGTATCTTTATGTATCTTTATGTATCTGTATGTATCTGTATGTATCTGTATGTATCTGTATATATCTCTATGTATCTGTATGTATCTGTATGTATCTGTTTGTATCTGTATGTATCTGTATGTATCTGTATGTATCTGTATGTATCTGTATGAATCTGTATGTATCTGTATGTATCTGTATGTATCTGTATGTATCTGTATGTATCTGTATGTATCAGTATGTATCTGAATGTATCTGTATGTATCTCTGTATGTATCTGGATGTATCTGTATGTATCTATATGTATCTGTATGTATCTGTATGTAGTATATATCTGTATGTATCTGTATGTATCTGTATGTATCTGTATGTATCTGTTTGTATCTGTATGTATCTGTATGTATCTCTATGTATCTCTATGTATCTGTATGTATCTGGATGTATCTGTATGTATATGTATGTATCTGTATGTATCTGTATGTATCTGTATGGATAAGTATGTATCTTTATGAATCTTTATGTATCTGTATGTATCTTTATGTATCTTTATGTATATTTATGTATCTTTATGTATCTGTATGTATCTGTATGTATCTGTATGTATCTGTATGTATCTGTATGTATTTGTATGTATCTGTATGTATCTGTATGTATCTGTATGGATAAGTATGTATCTTTATGTGTCTTTATGTATCTGTATGTATCTTTATGTATCTTTATGTATCTTTATGTATCTTTATGTATCTGTATGTAACTGTATGTATCTGTATGTATCTGAATGTATCTGTATGTATCTGTATGTATCTGTATGTATCTGTATGTATCTTTATGTATCTGTATGTATCTGTATGTATCTGTATGTATCTGTATGTATCTGTATGTGTCAGTATGTATCTGTATGTATCTGTATGTATCTGTATGTATCTGTATGTATCTGTATGTATCTGTATGTATCTGCATGTATCTGTATGTATCTGTATGTATCTAGAGGTATATGTATGTTTCTGTATGTATCTGTATGTATCTGTATGTGTCTGTTTGTATTTGTATGTATCTGTATGTATCTGTATGTATCTGTATGTATCTGTATGTATCTGTATGTATCTGTATGTATCTGTATGTATCTGTATGTATCTGTATGTATCTGTATGTATTTGTATGTATCTGTATGTATCTGTATGTATCTTTATGGATAAGTATGTATCTTTATGTCTGTATGTATCTTTATGTATCTTTATGTATCTTTATGTATCTTTATGTATCTGTATGTATCTGTATGTATCTGTATGTATCTGTATGTTTCTGTATGTATCTGTATATATCTGTATGTATCTTTATGTATCTTTATGTATCTGTATGTAGCTGTATGTATCTGAATGTATCTGTATGTATCTCTGTATGTATCTGGATGTATCTGTATGTATCTGTATGTATCTGAATGTATCTGTATGTATCTCTGTATGTATCTGGATGTATCTGTATTTATCTGTGTGTATCTTTATGTATCTGTATGTAGCTGTATGTATCTGTATGTATCTGTATGTAGCTGTATGTATCTGTATGTATCTGAATGTATCTTTATGTATCTGTATGTATCTGTATGTATCTGTATGTATCTGTATGTATCTGTATGTGTCAGTATGTATCTGTATGTATCTGTATGTATCTGTATGTATCTGTATGTATCTGTATGTATCTGCATGTATCTGTATGTATCTGTATGTATCTAGAGGTATATGTATGTTTCTGTATGTATCTGTATGTATCTGTATGTGTCTGTTTGTATTTGTATGTATCTGTATGTATCTGTATGTATCTGTATGTATCTGTATGTATCTGTATGTATCTGTATGTATCTGTATGTATCTGTATGTATCTGTATGTATTTGTATGTATCTGTATGTATCTGTATGTATATTTATGGATAAGTATGTATCTTTATGTCTGTATGTATCTTTATGTATCTTTATGTATCTGTATGTATCTGTTTGTATCTGTATGTATCTGTATGTATCTGTTTGTATCTGTATGTATCTGTATGTATCTGTATGTATCTGTATGTATCTGTTTGTAGTATGTATCTGTATGTATCTGTATGTATCTGTATGTATCTGTATGTATCTGTATGTATCTGTATGTATCTGTATGTATCTGTATGTATCTGTATGTATCTGTATGTATCTGTATGTATCTGTATGTATATGTATCTCTATGTATCTGTATGTATCTGTATGTATCTGGATGTATCTGTATGTATCTGTATGTATCTGTATGTATCTGTATGTATCTGTATGTATCTGTATGTATCTGTATGTATCTGTATGTATCTGTATGTATCTGTATGTATCTGTATGTATCTCTATGTATCTCTATGTATCTGTATGTATTTGTATGTATCTGGATGTATCTGTATGTATCTGTATGTATCTGTATGTATCTTTATGTATCTTTATGTATCTGTATGTAGCGGTATGTATCTGTATGTATCTGTATGTATCTGAATGTATCTGTATGTATCTGCATGTATCTTTATGTATCTTTATGTATCTGCATGTATCTGTATGTATCTGTATGTATCTCTGTATGTATCTGTATGTTGTATGTTTCTGTATGTATCTGTATGTATCTGTATGTGTCTGTTTGTATTTGTATGTATCTGTATGTATCTGTATGGATAAGTATGTATCTGTATGTATCTGTATGTATCTGTATGTATCTGTATGTATCTGTATGTATCTCTGTTTGTATCTGTATGTATCTGTATCTGTATGTATCTGTATCTGTATGTATCTGTATGTATCTGTATGTATCTGTATGTATCTGTATATATCTGTATGTATCTTTATGTATCTTTATGTATCTGTATGTAGCTGTATGTATCTGAATGTATCTGTATGTATCTCTGTATGTATCTGGATGTATCTGTATGTATCTGTATGTATCTGTATGTATCTGTATGTATCTGTATGTATCTGTATGTATCTCTATGTATCTGTATGTATCTGTATGTATCTGTTTGTATCTGTATGTATCTGTATAAATCTGTATGTATCTGTATGTATCTGTATGTATCTGTATGTATCTGTATGGATAAGTATGTACCTCTTTATGTATCTGTATGTATCTTTATTTATCTTTATGTATCTTTATGTATCTTTATGTATCTGTATGTATCTGTTTGTATCTGTATGTACCTGTATGTATCTGTATGTATCTGTATGTATCTGTATGTATCTGTATGGATAAGTATGTATCTTCATGTGTCTTTATGTATCTTTATGTATCTGTATGTATCTGTATGTATCTAGAGGTATATGTATGTTTCTGTATGTATCTGTATGTGTCTGTTTGTATTTGTATGTATCTGTATGTATCTGTATGGATAAGTATGTATCTTCATGTGTCTTTATGTATCTGTATCTTTATGTATCTTTAAGTATCTTTATGTATCTGTATGTATCTGTATGTATCTGTATGTATCTGTATGTATCTGTATGTATCTGTATGTATCTGTATGTATCTCTATGTATCTGTATGTATCTTTATGTATCTTTATGTATCTTTATGTATCTGTATGTATCTGTATGTATCTAGAGGTATATGTATGTTTCTGTATGTATCTGTATATGTCTGTTTGTATTTGTATGTATCTGTATGTATCTGTATGGATAAGTATGTATCTGTATGTATCTGTATGTATCTTTATGTTTCTGTATGTATCTGTATGTATCTGAATGTATCTGTATGTATCTCTGTATGTATCTGGATGTATCTGTATTTATCTGTATGTATCTTTATGTATCTGTATGTAGCTGTATGTATCTGTATGTATCTGTATGTATCTGTATGTATCTGTATGTATCTGTATGTATCTGTATGTATCTGTATGTATCTGTATGTATCTTTATGTATCTGTATGTATCTGTATGTATCTGTATGTATCTGAATGTATCTGTATGTATCTCTGTATGTATCTTGATGTATCTGTATGTATCTGTATGTATCTGTATGTATCTGTTAGTATCTGTATGTATCTGTATGTATCTTTATGTATCTTTATGTATCTGTATGTATCTGTATGTATCTGTATGTATCTGTATGTATCTGTATGTATCTGTATAAATCTGTATGCATGGATAAGGATGTATCTGTATGTATCTGTATGTATCTGTTTGTATCTGTATGTATCTGTATGTATCTGTATGTATCTGTATGTATCTGTATGTATCTGTATGAATCTGTATGTATCTCTATGTATCTGTATGTATCTTTATGTATCTTTATGTATCTTTATGTATCTGTATGTATCTGTATGTATCTAGAGGTAAATGTATGTTTCTGTATGTATCTGTATGTGTCTGTTTGTATTTGTATGTATCTGTATGTATCTGTATGGATAAGTATGTATCTGTATGTATCTGTATGTATCTTTATGTATCTGTATGTATCTGTATGTATCTGTATGTATCTGAATGTATCTGTATGTATCTCTGTATGTATCTGTATGTATCTGTATGTATCTGTTTGTATCTGTATGTGTCTGTTTGTATTTGCATGTATCTGTATGTATCTTTATGTATCTGTATGTATCTGTATGTATCTGTATGTATCTGTATGTATCTGTATGTATCTGTATGTATCTGTATGTATCTGTATGTATCTGTATGTATCTGTATGTATCTGTATGTATCTGTATGTATCTTTTTGTATCTGTATGTATCTGTATGTATCTGTATGTATCTGTATGTATCTGTATGTATCTGTATGTATCTGTATGTATCTTTATGTATCTTTATGTATCTGTATGTAGCTGTATGTATCTGTATGTATCTGTATGTATCTGAATGTATCTGTATGTATCTGCATGTATCTTTATGTATCTGTATGTATCTTTATGTATCTGTATGTAGCTGTATGTATCTGTATGTATCTGTATGTATCTGTATGTATCTGTATGTATCTGTATGTATCTGTATGTATCTTTATGTATCTGTATGTAGCTGTATGTATCTGTATGTATCTGTATGTATCTGTATGTATCTGTATGTATCTGTATGTATCTGTATGTATCTTTATGTATCTTTATGTATCTGTATGTATCTGTATCTATCTGTATGTATCTGTATGTATCAAGAGGTATATGTATGTTTCTGTATGTATCTGTATGTATCTGTATGTGTCTGTTTGTATTTGTATGTATCTGTATGTATCTGTATGTATCTGTATGGATAAGTATGTATCTGTATGTATCTGTATGTATCTCTGTTTGTATCTGTATGTATCTGTATCTGTATGTATCTGTATCTGTATGTATCTGTATGTATCTGTATGTATCTGTATATATCTGTATGTATCTTTATGTATCTTTATGTATCTGTATGTAGCTGTATGTATCTGAATGTATCTGTATGTATCTCTGTATGTATCTGGATGTATCTGTATGTATCTGTATGTATCTGTATGTATCTGTATGTATCTGTATGTATCTGTATGTATCGGTATGTATCTGTATGTATCTGTATGTATCTGTATGTATCTGTATGTATCTTTATGTATCTTTATGTATCTGTATGTATCTGTATCTATCTGTATGTATCTGTATGTATCTAGAGGTATATGTATGTTTCTGTATGTATCTGTATGTATCTGTATGTATCTGTATGTATCTGTATGTATCTGTATGTATCTGTATGTATCTGTATGTATCTGTATGTATATTTATGTATCTTTATGTATCTGTGTGTAGCTGTATGTATCTGTATGTATCTGTATGTATCTGAATGTATCTGTATGTATCTGCATGTATCTTGTATTCATATGTATGTATCTTTATGTATCTTTATGTATCTGTATGTATCTGTATGTATCTCTGTATGTATCTGTATGTATCTGTATGTATCTGAATGTATCTTTATGTATCTGTATGTAGCTGTATGTATCTGTATGTATCTGTATGTATCTGTATGTATCTGTATGTATCTGTATGTATCTGTATGTATCTGTATGTATCTGTATGTATCTGTATGTATCTGTATGTATCTTTATGTATCTTTATGTATCTGTATGTATCTGTATGTATCTGTATGTATCTGTATGTATCTAGAGGTATATGTATGTTTCTGTATGTATCTGTATGTATCTGTATGTGTCTGTTTGTATTTGTATGTATCTGGATGTATCTGTATGTATCTATATGTATCTGTATGTATCTGTATGTAGTATATATCTGTATGTATCTGTATGTATCTGTTTGTATCAATATGTATCTGTATATATCTCTATGTATCTGTATGTATCTGTATGTATCTGGATGTATCTGTATGTATATGTATGTATCTGTATGTATCTGTATGTATCTGTATGGATAAGTATGTATCTTTATGTATCTTTATGTATCTTTATGTATCTGTATGTATCTGTATGTATCTGTATGTATCTGTATGTATTTGTATGTATGTATGTATAAGTATGTATCTGTATGTATCTGTATGTATCTGTATGTATCTTTATGTATCTTTATGTATCTGTATGTATCTGTATGTATCTAGAGGTATATGTATGTTTCTGTATGTATCTGTATGTATCTGTATGTGTCTGTTTGTATTTGTATGTATCTGTTTGTATCTGTATGCATCTGTATGTATCTGTATGTATCTGTATGTATCTGAATGTATCTGTATGTATCTCTGTATGTATCTGGATGTATCTGTATGTGTCTGTATGTATCTGTTAGTATCTGTATGTATCTGTATGTATCTAGAGGTATATGTATGTTTCTGTATGTATCTGTATGTGTCTGTTTGTATTTGTATGTATCTGTATGTATCTGTATGGATAAGTAAGTATCTGTATGTATCTGTATGTATCTGTATGTATCTTTATGTATCTCTATGTATCTGTTTGTATCTGTATGTATCTGGATGTATCTGTATGTATCTTTATGTATCTGTATGTATCTGTATGTATCTGTATGTATCTGTTTGTATCTGTATGTATCTGTATCTGTATGTATCTGTATGTATCTGTATGTATCTGTATATATCTGTATGTATCTTTATGTATCTTTTTGTATCTGTATGTAGCTGTATGTATCTGAATGTATCTGTATGTATCTCTGTATGTATCTGGATGTATCTGTATGTATCTGTATGTATCTGTATGTATCTAGAGGTATATGTATGTTTCTGTATGTATCTGTATGTATCTGTATGTGTCTGTTTGTATTTGTATGTATCTGTATGTATCTGTATGTATTTGTATGTATCTGTATGTATCTGTATGTATCTTTATGGATAAGTATGTATCTTTATGTATCTCTGTATGTATCTGGATGTATGTATCTGTTTGTAGTATGTATCTGTATGTATCTGTATGTATCTGTATGTATCTGTATGTATCTGTATGTATCTGTATGTATCTGTATGTATCTGTATGTATCTGTATGTATCTGTATGTATCTGTATGTATCTGTATGTATCTCTATGTATCTCTATGTATCTGTATGTATCTGTATGTATCTGGATGTATCTGTATGTATCTTTATGTATCTGTATGCATCTGTATGTATCTGTATGTATCTGTATGTATCTGTATGTATCTGTATGTATCTGTATGTATCTGTATCTCTATGTATCTGTATGTATCTGTATGTATCTGGATGTATCTGTATGTATCTTTATGTATCTGTATGTATCTGTATGTATCTGTATGTATCTGTTTGTATCTGTATGTATCTGTATCTGTATGTATCTGTATGTATCTGTATGTATCTGTATGTATCTGTATGTATCTGTATGTATCTTTATGGATAAGTATGTATCTTTATGTCTGTATGTATCTTTATGTATCTGAATGTATCTGTATGTATCTCTGTATGTATCTGGATGTATGTATCTGTTTGTAGTATGTATCTGTATGTATCTGTATGTATCTGTATGTATCTGTATGTATCTGTATGTATCTGTATGTATCTGTATGTATCTGTATGTATCTTTATGTATCTGTATGTATCTGTATGTATCTGTATGTATCTGTATGTATCTGTATGTATCTGTATGTATCTCTATGTATCTCTATGTATCTGTATGTATCTGTATGTATCTGGATGTATCTGTATGTATCTGTATGTATCTGTATGTATCTTTATGTATCTTTATGTATCTGTATGTAGCGGTATGTATCTGTATGTATCTGTATGTATCTGAATGTATCTGTATGTATCTGCATGTATCTTTATGTATCTTTATGTATCTTTATGTATCTGCATGTATCTGTATGTATCTGTATGTATCTCTGTATGTATCTGTATGTATCTGTATGTATCTGTATGTATCTGTATGTAGCTGTATGTATCTGTATGTATCTGTATGTATCTGTATGTATCTGTATGTATCTGTATGTATCTGTATGTATCTGTATGTATCTGTATGTATCTGTATGTATCTGTATGTATCTGTATGTATCTGTATGTATCTGTATGTATCTGTATGTATCTTTATGTATCTTTATGTATCTGTATGTATCTGTATCTATCTGTATGTATCTGTATGTATCTAGAGGTATATGTATGTTTCTGTATGTATCTGTATGTATCTGGATGTATCTGTATGTATCTGTATGTATCTGTATGTATCTAGAGGTATATGTATGTTTCTGTATGTATCTGTATGTGTCTGTTTGTATTTGTATGTATCTGTATGTATCTGTATGTATCTGTATGTATCTGTATGTATCTGTATGTATCTTTATGGATAAGTATGTATCTTTATGTATCTCTGTATGTATCTGGATGTATGTATCTGTTTGTAGTATGTATCTGTATGTATCTGTATGTATCTGTATGTATCTGTATGTATCTGTATGTATCTGTATGTATCTCTATGTATCTCTATGTATCTGTATGTATCTGTATGTATCTGGATGTATCTGTATGTATCTTTATGTATCTGTATGCATCTATATGTATCTGTATGTATCTGTATGTATCTGTATGTATCTGTATGTATCTGTATGTATCTGTATGTATCTCTATGTATCTGTATGTATCTGTATGTATCTGTATGTATCTGGATGTATCTGTATGTATTTGTATGTATCTGTATGTATCTTTATGTATCTTTATGTATCTGTATGTAGCGGTATGTATCTGTATGTATCTGTATGTATCTGAATGTATCTGTATGTATCTGCATGTATCTTTATGTATCTTTATGTATCTTTATGTATCTGCATGTATCTGTATGTATCTGTATGTATCTCTGTATGTATCTGTATGTATCTGTATGTATCTTCTGTATGTAGCTGTATGTATCTGTATGTATCTGTATGTATCTGTATGTATCTGTTTGTAGTATGTATCTGTATGTATCTGTATGTATCTGCATGTATCTGTATGTATCTGTATGTATCTAGAGGTATATGTATGTTTCTGTATGTATCTGTATGTATCTGTATGTGTCTGTTTGTATTTGTATGTATCTGTATGTATCTGTATGTATCTGTATGTATCTGTATGTATCTGTATGTATCTGTATGTATCTGTATGTATTTGTATGTATCTGTATGTATCTGTATGTATCTTTATGGATAAGTATGTATCTTTATGTCTGTATGTATCTTTATGTATCTGTATGTTTCTTTATGTATCTTTATGTATCTGTATGTATCTGTATGTATCTGTATGTATCTGTATATATCTCTATGTATCTGTATGTATCTGTATGTATCTTTATGTATCTGTATAAATCTGTATGTATCTGTATTTATCTTTATGTATCTTTATGTATCTTTATGTATCTGTATGTATCTGTATGTATCTGTATGTATCTGTATATATCTCTATGTATCTGTATGTATCTGTATGTATCTTTATGTATCTGTATAAATCTGTATGTATCTGTATGTATCTGTATGTATCTGGATGTATCTGTATGTATCTGTATGTATCTGTATGTATCTTTATGTATCTTTATGTATCTGTATGTAGCGGTATGTATCTGTATGTATCTGTATGTATCTGAATGTATCTGTATGTATCTGCATGTATCTTTATGTATCTTTATGTATCTTTATGTATCTGCATGTATCTGTATGTATCTATATGTATCTCTGTATGTATCTGTATGTATCTGTATGTATCTGTATGTATCTTTATGTATCTGTATGTAGCTGTATGTATCTGTATGTATCTGTATGTATCTGTATGTATCTGTATGTATCTGTATGTATCTGTATGTATCTGTATGTATCTGTATGTATCTGTATGTATCTGTATGTATCTTTATGTATCTTTATGTATCTGTATGTATCTGTATCTATCTGTATGTATCTATATGTATCTAGAGGTATATGTATGTTTCTGTATGTATCTGTATGTATCTGTATGTGTCTGTTTGTATTTGTATGTATCTGTATGTATCTGTATGGATGAGTATGTATCTGTATGTATCTGTATGTATCTGTATGTATCTGTATGTATCTGTATGTATCTCTGTTTGTATCTGTATGTATCTGTATCTGTATGTATCTGTATGTATCTGTATGTATCTGTATATATCTGTATGTATCTTTATGTATCTTTATGTATCTGTATGTAGCTGTATGTATCTGAATGTATCTGTATGTATCTCTGTATGTATCTGTATCTTTATGTATCTTTATGTATCTGCATGTATCTGTATGTATCTGTATGTATCTCTGTATGTATCTGTATGTATCTGTATGTATCTTTATATATCTGTATGTAGCTGTATGTATCTGTATGTATCTGTATGTATCTGTATGTATCTGTATGTATCTGTATGTATCTGTATGTATCTGTATGTATCTGTATGTATCTGTATGTATCTGTATGTATCTGTATGTATCTGTATGTATCTGTATGTATCTGTATGTATCTTTATGTATCTTTATGTATCTGTATGTATCTGTATGTATCTGTATGTATCTGTATGTATGTAGAGGTATATGTATGTTTCTGTATGTATCTGTATGTGTCTGTTTGTATTTGTATGTATCTGTATGTATCTGTATGGATAAGTATGTATCTGTATGTATCTGTATGTATCTGTATGTATCTGTATGTATCTGTATGTATCTCTGTTTGTATCTGTATGTATCTGTATCTGTATGTATCTGTATCTGTATGTATCTGTATGTATCTGTATGTATCTGTATGTATCTGTATATATCTGTATGTATCTTTATGTATCTTTATGTATCTGTATGTAGCTGTATGTATCTGAATGTATCTGTATGTATCTCTGTATGTATCTGGATGTATCTGTATGTATCTGTATGTATCTGTATAAATCTGTATGTATCTGTATGTATCTGCATGTATCTGTATGTATCTGTATGTATCTAGAGGTATATGTATGTTTCTGTACGTATCTGTATGTATCTGTATGTGTCTGTTTGTATTTGTATGTATCTGTATGTATCTGTATGTATCTGTATGTATCTGTATGTATCTGTATGTATCTGTATGTATTTGTATGTATCTGTATGTATCTGTATGTATCTTTATGGATAAGTATGTATCTTTATGTCTGTATGTATCTTTATGTATCTCTGTATGTATCTGGATGTATGTATCTGTTTGTAGTATGTATCTGTATGTATCTGTATGTATCTGTAGGTATCTGTATGTATCTGTATGTATCTGTATGTATCTGTATGTATCTGTATGTATCTGTATGTATCTGTATGTATCTGTATGTATCTGTATGTATCTGTATGTATCTCTATGTATCTCTATGTATCTGTATGTATCTGTATGTATCTGTATGTATCTGTATGTATCTTTATGTATCTGTATGTATCTGTATGTATCTGTATGTATCTGTATGTATCTGTATGTATCTGTATGTATCTGTATGTATCTGTATGTATCTCTATGTATCTCTATGTATCTGTATGTATCTGTATGTATCTGGATGTATCTGTATGTATCTGTATGTATCTGTATGTATCTTTATGTATCTTTATGTATCTGTATGTAGCGGTATGTATCTGTATGTATCTGTATGTATCTGAATGTATCTGTATGTATCTGCATGTATCTTTATGTATCTTTATGTATCTTTATGTATCTGCATGTATCTGTATGTATCTGTATGTATCTCTGTATGTATCTGTATGTATCTGTATGTATCTTCTGTATGTAGCTGTATGTATCTGTATGTATCTGTATGTATCTGTATGTATCTGTATGTATCTGTATGTATCTGTATGTATCTGTTTGTAGTATGTATCTGTATGTATCTGTATGTATCTGTATGTATCTGTATGTATCTGTATGTATCTCTATGTATCTCTATGTATCTGTATGTATCTGTATGTATCTGGATGTATCTGTATGTATCTGTATGTATCTGTATGTATCTGTATGTATCTGTATGTATCTGTTTGTAGTATGTATCTGTATGTATCTGTATGTATCTGTATGTATCTGTATGTATCTGTATGTATCTGTATGTATCTGAATGTATCTGTATGTATCTGCATGTATCTTTATGTATCTTTATGTATCTTTATGTATCTGCATGTATCTGTATGTATCTGTATGTATCTCTGTATGTATCTGTATGTATCTGTATGTATCTTCTGTATGTAGCTGTATGTATCTGTATGTATCTGTATGTATCTGTATGTATCTGTATGTATCTGTATGTATCTGTATGTATCTGTTTGTAGTATGTATCTGTATGTATCTGTATGTATCTGTATGTATCTGTATGTATCTGTATGTATCTCTATGTATCTCTATGTATCTGTATGTATCTGTATGTATCTGGATGTATCTGTATGTATCTTTATGTATCTGTATGTATCTGTATGTATCTGTATGTATCTGTATGTATCTGTATGTATCTGTATGTATCTTCTGTATGTAGCTGTATGTATCTACATGTATCTGTATGTATCTGTATGTATCTGTATGTATCTGTATGTATCTGTATGTTTCTGTTTGTAGTATGTATCTGTATGTATCTGTATGTATCTGTATGTATCTGTATGTATCTGTTTGTATCTGTATGTATCTGTATGTATCTGTATGTATCTGTATGTATCTCTATGTATCTCTATGTATCTGTTTGTATCTGTATGTATCTGGATGTATCTTTATGTATCTTTATGTATCTGTATGTAGCGGTATGTATCTGTATGTATCTGTATGTATCTGAATGTATCTGTATGTATCTGCATGTATCTTTATGTATCTTTATGTATCTTTATGTATCTGCATGTATCTGTATGTATCTGTATGTATCTCTGTATGTATCTGTATGTATCTGTATGTATCTTTATGTATCTGTATGTAGCTGTATGTATCTGTATGTATCTGTATGTATCTGTATTTATCTGTATGTATCTGTATGTAGCTGTATGTATCTGTATGTATCTGTATGTATCTGTATGTATCTGTATGTATCTGTATGTATCTGTATGTATTTGTATTTATCTGTATGTATCTGTATGTATCTGTATGTATCTGTATGTATCTGTATATATCTGTATGTATCTTTATGTATCTTTATGTATCTGTATGTAGCTGTATGTATCTGAATGTATCTGTATGTATCTCTGTATGTATCTGGATGTATCTGTATGTATCTGTATGTATCTGTATAAATCTGTATGTATCTGTATGTATCTGCATGTATCTGTATGTATCTGTATGTATCTAGAGGTATATGTATGTTTCTGTATGTATCTGTATGTATCTGTATGTGTCTGTTTGTATTTGTATGTATCTGTATGTATCTGTATGTATATGTATGTATCTGTATGTATCTGTATGTATCTGTATGTATTTGTATGTATCTGTATGTATCTGTATGTATCTTTATGGATAAGTATGTATCTTTATGTCTGTATGTATCTTTATGTATCTCTGTATGTATCTGGATGTATGTATCTGTTTGTAGTATGTATCTGTATGTATCTGTATGTATCTGTAGGTATCTGTATGTATCTGTATGTATCTGTATGTATCTGTAGGTATCTGTATGTATCTGTATGTATCTGTATGTATCTGTATGTATCTGTATGTATCTGTATGTATCTGTATGTATCTGTATGTATCTGTATGTATCTCTATGTATCTCTATGTATCTGTATGTATCTGTATGTATCTGGATGTATCTGTATGTATCTTTATGTATCTGTATGCATCTGTATGTATCTGTATGTATCTGTATGTATCTGTATGTATCTGTATGTATCTGTATGTATCTGTATGTATCTCTATGTATGTCTATGTATCTGTATGTATCTGTATGTATCTGTATGTATCTGTTTGTAGTATGTATCTGTATGTATCTGTATGTATCTGTATGTATCTGAATGTATCTGTATGTATCTGCATGTATCTTTATGTATCTTTATGTATCTTTATGTATCTGCATGTATCTGTATGTATCTATATGTATCTCTGTATGTATCTGTATGTATCTGTATGTATCTGTATGTATCTTTATGTATCTGTATGTAGCTGTATGTATCTGTATGTATCTGTATGTATCTGTATGTATCTGTATGTATCTGTATGTATCTGTATGTATCTGTATGTATCTGTATGTATCTGTATGTATCTGTATGTATCTTTATGTATCTTTATGTATCTGTATGTATCTGTATCTATCTGTATGTATCTATATGTATCTAGAGGTATATGTATGTTTCTGTATGTATCTGTATGTATCTGTATGTGTCTGTTTGTATTTGTATGTATCTGTATGTATCTGTATGGATGAGTATGTATCTGTATGTATCTGTATGTATCTGTATGTATCTGTATGTATCTCTGTTTGTATCTGTATGTATCTGTATCTGTATGTATCTGTATGTATCTGTATGTATCTGTATGTATCTGTATGTATCTTTATGTATCTTTATGTATCTGTATGTAGCTGTATGTATCTGTATGTATCTGTATGTATCTCTGTATGTATCTGTATCTTTATGTATCTTTATGTATCTGCATGTATCTGTATGTATCTGTATGTATCTCTGTATGTATCTGTATGTATCTGTATGTATCTTTATATATCTGTATGTAGCTGTATGTATCTGTATGTATCTGTATGTATCTGTATGTATCTGTATGTATCTGTATGTATCTGTATGTATCTGTATGTATCTGTATGTATCTGTATGTATCTGTATGTATCTGTATGTATCTGTATGTATCTGTATGTATCTGTATGTATCTTTATGTATCTTTATGTATCTGTATGTATCTGTATCTATCTGTATGTATCTGTATGTATGTAGAGGTATATGTATGTTTCTGTATGTATCTGTATGTGTCTGTTTGTATTTGTATGTATCTGTATGTATCTGTATGGATAAGTATGTATCTGTATGTATCTGTATGTATCTGTATGTATCTGTATGTATCTGTATGTATCTCTGTTTGTATCTGTATGTATCTGTATCTGTATGTATCTGTATCTGTATGTATCTGTATGTATCTGTATGTATCTGTATGTATCTGTATGTATCTGTATGTATCTGTATGTATCTTTATGTATCTGTATGTAGCTGTATGTATCTGAATGTATCTGTATGTATCTCTGTATGTATCTGGATGTATCTGTATGTATCTGTATGTATCTGTATAAATCTGTATGTATCTGTATGTATCTGTATGTATCTGTATGTATCTGTATGTATCTAGAGGTATATGTATGTTTCTGTACGTATCTGTATGTATCTGTATGTGTCTGTTTGTATTTGTATGTATCTGTATGTATCTGTATGTATATGTATGTATCTGTATGTATCTGTATGTATCTGTATGTATCTGTATGTATCTGTATGTATCTGTATGTATCTGTATGTATCTTTATGGATAAGTATGTATCTTTATGTCTGTATGTATCTTTATGTATCTCTGTATGTATCTGGATGTATGTATCTGTTTGTAGTATGTATCTGTATGTATCTGTATGTATCTGTAGGTATCTGTATGTATCTGTATGTATCTGTATGTATCTGTATGTATCTGTATGTATCTGTATGTATCTGTATGTATCTGTATGTATCTGTATGTATCTGTATGTATCTCTATGTATCTCTATGTATCTGTATGTATCTGTATGTATCTGGATGTATCTGTATGTATCTTTATGTATCTGTATGCATCTGTATGTATCTGTATGTATCTGTATGTATCTGTATGTATCTGTATGTATCTGTATGTATCTGTATGTATCTCTATGTATCTCTATGTATCTGTATGTATCTGTATGTATCTGGATGTATCTGTATGTATCTGTATGTATCTGTATGTATCTTTATGTATCTTTATGTATCTGTATGTAGCGGTATGTATCTGTATGTATCTGTATGTATCTGAATGTATCTGTATGTATCTGCATGTATCTTTATGAATCTTTATGTATCTTTATGTATCTGCATGTATCTGTATGTATCTGTATGTATCTCTGTATGTATCTGTATGTATCTGTATGTATCTTCTGTATGTAGCTGTATGTATCTGTATGTATCTGTATGTATCTGTATGTATCTGTATGTATCTGTATGTATCTGTATGTATCTGTTTGTAGTATGTATCTGTATGTATCTGTATGTATCTGTATGTATCTGTATGTATCTGTATGTATCTCTATGTATCTCTATGTATCTGTATGTATCTGTATGTATCTGGATGTATCTGTATGTATCTTTATGTATCTTTATGTATCTGTATGTAGCGGTATGTATCTGTATGTATCTGTATGTATCTGAATGTATCTGTATGTATCTGCATGTATCTTTATGTATCTTTATGTATCTTTATGTATCTGCATGTATCTGTATGTATCTGTATGTATCTCTGTATGTATCTGTATGTATCTGTATGTATCTGTATGTATCTGTATGTATCTGTATGTTTCTGTATGTATCTGTATGTGTCTGTTTGTATTTGTATGTATCTGTATGTATCTGTATGGATAAGTAAGTATCTGTATGTATCTGTATGTATCTGTATGTATCTGTATGTATCTGTATGTATCTGTACGTATCTGTATGTATCTGTATGTATCTTTATGTATCTTTATGTATCTGTATGTATCTGTATCTATCTGTATGTATCTATATGTATCTAGAGGTATATGTATGTTTCTGTATGTATCTGTATGTATCTGTATGTGTCTGTTTGTATTTGTATGTATCTGTATGTATCTGTATGGATGAGTATGTATCTGTATGTATCTGTATGTATCTGTATGTATCTGTATGTATCTGTATGTATCTCTGTTTGTATCTGTATGTATCTGTATCTGTATGTATCTGTATGTATCTGTATGTATCTGTATATATCTGTATGTATCTTTATGTATCTTTATGTATCTGTATGTAGCTGTATGTATCTGAATGTATCTGTATGTATCTCTGTATGTATCTGTATCTTTATGTATCTTTATGTATCTGCATGTATCTGTATGTATCTGTATGTATCTCTGTATGTATCTGTATGTATCTGTATGTATCTTTATATATCTGTATGTAGCTGTATGTATCTGTATGTATCTGTATGTATCTGTATGTATCTGTATGTATCTGTATGTATCTGTATGTATCTGTATGTATCTGTATGTATCTGTATGTATCTGTATGTATCTGTATGTATCTGTATGTATCTGTATGTATCTGTATGTATCTTTATGTATCTTTATGTATCTGTATGTATCTGTATCTATCTGTATGTATCTGTATGTATGTAGAGGTATATGTATGTTTCTGTATGTATCTGTATGTGTCTGTTTGTATTTGTATGTATCTGTATGTATCTGTATGGATAAGTATGTATCTGTATGTATCTGTATGTATCTGTATGTATCTGTATGTATCTGTATGTATCTCTGTTTGTATCTGTATGTATCTGTATCTGTATGTATCTGTATCTGTATGTATCTGTATGTATCTGTATGTATCTGTATGTATCTGTATATATCTGTATGTATCTTTATGTATCTTTATGTATCTGTATGTAGCTGTATGTATCTGAATGTATCTGTATGTATCTCTGTATGTATCTGTATGTATCTGTATGTATCTGTATGTATCTGTATAAATCTGTATGTATCTGTATGTATCTGCATGTATCTGTATGTATCTGTATGTATCTAGAGGTATATGTATGTTTCTGTACGTATCTGTATGTATCTGTATGTGTCTGTTTGTATTTGTATGTATCTGTATGTATCTGTATGTATATGTATGTATCTGTATGTATCTGTATGTATCTGTATGTATCTGTATGTATCTGTATGTATCTGTATGTATCTGTATGTATCTTTATGGATAAGTATGTATCTTTATGTCTGTATGTATCTTTATGTATCTCTGTATGTATCTGGATGTATGTATCTGTTTGTAGTATGTATCTGTATGTATCTGTATGTATCTGTAGGTATCTGTATGTATCTGTATGTATCTGTATGTATCTGTATGTATCTGTATGTATCTGTATGTATCTGTATGTATCTGTATGTATCTGTATGTATCTGTATGTATCTCTATGTATCTCTATGTATCTGTATGTATCTGTATGTATCTGGATGTATCTGTATGTATCTTTATGTATCTGTATGCATCTGTATGTATCTGTATGTATCTGTATGTATCTGTATGTATCTGTATGTATCTGTATGTATCTGTATGTATCTCTATGTATCTCTATGTATCTGTATGTATCTGTATGTATCTGGATGTATCTGTATGTATCTGTATGTATCTGTATGTATCTTTATGTATCTTTATGTATCTGTATGTAGCGGTATGTATCTGTATGTATCTGTATGTATCTGAATGTATCTGTATGTATCTGCATGTATCTTTATGTATCTTTATGTATCTTTATGTATCTGCATGTATCTGTATGTATCTGTATGTATCTCTGTATGTATCTGTATGTATCTGTATGTATCTTCTGTATGTATCTGTATGTATCTGTATGTATCTGTATGTATCTGTATGTATCTGTATGTATCTGTATGTATCTGTATGTATCTGTTTGTAGTATGTATCTGTATGTATCTGTATGTATCTGTATGTATCTGTATGTATCTGTATGTATCTCTATGTATCTCTATGTATCTGTATGTATCTGTATGTATCTGGATGTATCTGTATGTATATGTATGTATCTGTATGTATCTGTATGTATCTGTATGTATCTGTATGTATCTGTATGTATCTTCTGTATGTAGCTGTATGTATCTGTATGTATCTGTATGTATCTGTATGTATCTGTATGTATCTGTATGTATCTGTTTGTAGTATGTATCTGTATGTATCTGTATGTATCTGTATGTATCTGTATGTATCTGTATGTATCTGTATGTATCTGAATGTATCTGTATGTATCTGCATGTATCTTTATGTATCTTTATGTATCTTTATGTATCTGCATGTATCTGTATGTATCTGTATGTATCTCTGTATGTATCTGTATGTATCTGTATGTATCTTCTGTATGTAGCTGTATGTATCTGTATGTATCTGTATGTATCTGTATGTATCTGTATGTATCTGTATGTATCTGTATGTATCTGTTTGTAGTATGTATCTGTATGTATCTGTATGTATCTGTATGTATCTGTATGTATCTGTATGTATCTCTATGTATCTCTATGTATCTGTATGTATCTGTATGTATCTGGATGTATCTGTATGTATCTTTATGTATCTGTATGTATCTGTATGTATCTGTATGTATCTGTATGTATCTGTATGTATCTGTATGTATCTTCTGTATGTAGCTGTATGTATCTGTATGTATCTGTATGTATCTGTATGTATCTGTATGTATCTGTATGTATCTGTATGTTTCTGTTTGTAGTATGTATCTGTATGTATCTGTATGTATCTGTATGTATCTGTATGTATCTGTATGTATCTGTATGTATCTGTATGTATCTGTATGTATCTGTATGTATCTGTATGTATCTCTATGTATCTCTATGTATCTGTATGTATCTGTATGTATCTGGATGTATCTTTATGTATCTTTATGTATCTGTATGTAGCGGTATGTATCTGTATGTATCTGTATGTATCTGAATGTATCTGTATGTATCTGCATGTATCTTTATGTATCTTTATGTATCTTTATGTATCTGCATGTATCTGTATGTATCTGTATGTATCTCTGTATGTATCTGTATGTATCTGTATGTATCTTTATGTATCTGTATGTAGCTGTATGTATCTGTATGTATCTTTATGTATCTTTATGTATCTGTATGTATCTGTATGTAGCTGTATGTATCTGTATGTATCTCTGTATGTATCTGGATGTATCTGTATGTATCTGTATGTATCTGTATGTATCTGTATGTGTCTGTTTGTATTTGTATGTATCTGTATGTATCTGTATGGATAAGTATGTATCTGTATGTATCTGTATGTATCTGTATGTATCTGTATGTATCTGTATGTATCTGTATGTATCTCTGTTTGTATCTGTATGTATCTGTATCTGTATGTATCTGTATCTGTATGTATCTGTATGTATCTGTATGTATCTGTATGTATCTGTATATATCTGTATGTATCTTTATGTATCTTTATGTATCTGTATGTAGCTGTATGTATCTGAATGTATCTGTATGTATCTCTGTATGTATCTGGATGTATCTGTATGTATCTGTATGTATCTGTATAAATCTGTATGTATCTGTATGTATCTGCATGTATCTGTATGTATCTGTATGTATCTAGAGGTATATGTATGTTTCTGTACGTATCTGTATGTATCTGTATGTGTCTGTTTGTATTTGTATGTATCTGTATGTATCTGTATGTATATGTATGTATCTGTATGTATCTGTATGTATCTGTATGTATTTGTATGTATCTGTATGTATCTGTATGTATCTTTATGGATAAGTATGTATCTTTATGTCTGTATGTATCTTTATGTATCTCTGTATGTATCTGGATGTATGTATCTGTTTGTAGTATGTATCTGTATGTATCTGTATGTATCTGTAGGTATCTGTATGTATCTGTATGTATCTGTATGTATCTGTATGTATCTGTATGTATCTGTATGTATCTGTATGTATCTGTATGTATCTGTATGTATCTGTATGTATCTCTATGTATCTCTATGTATCTGTATGTATCTGTATGTATCTGGATGTATCTGTATGTATCTTTATGTATCTGTATGCATCTGTATGTATCTGTATGTATCTGTATGTATCTGTATGTATCTGTATGTATCTGTATGTATCTGTATGTATCTCTATGTATCTCTATGTATCTGTATGTATCTGTATGTATCTGGATGTATCTGTATGTATCTGTATGTATCTGTATGTATCTTTATGTATCTTTATGTATCTGTATGTAGCGGTATGTATCTGTATGTATCTGTATGTATCTGAATGTATCTGTATGTATCTGCATGTATCTTTATGTATCTTTATGTATCTTTATGTATCTGCATGTATCTGTATGTATCTGTATGTATCTCTGTATGTATCTGTATGTATCTGTATGTATCTTCTGTATGTAGCTGTATGTATCTGTATGTATCTGTATGTATCTGTATGTATCTGTATGTATCTGTATGTATCTGTATGTATCTGTTTGTAGTATGTATCTGTATGTATCTGTATGTATCTGTATGTATCTGTATGTATCTGTATGTATCTCTATGTATCTCTATGTATCTGTATGTATCTGTATGTATCTGGATGTATCTGTATGTATATTTATGTATCTGTATGTATCTGTATGTATCTGTATGTATCTGTATGTATCTGTATGTATCTTCTGTATGTAGCTGTATGTATCTGTATGTATCTGTATGTATCTGTATGTATCTGTATGTATCTGTATGTATCTGTTTGTAGTATGTATCTGTATGTATCTGTATGTATCTGTATGTATCTGTATGTATCTGTATGTATCTGTATGTATCTGAATGTATCTGTATGTATCTGCATGTATCTTTATGTATCTTTATGTATCTTTATGTATCTGCATGTATCTGTATGTATCTGTATGTATCTCTGTATGTATCTGTATGTATCTGTATGTATCTGTATGTATCTTCTGTATGTAGCTGTATGTATCTGTATGTATCTGTATGTATCTGTATGTATCTGTATGTATCTGTATGTATCTGTATGTATCTGTTTGTAGTATGTATCTGTATGTATCTGTATGTATCTGTATGTATCTGTATGTATCTGTATGTATCTCTATGTATCTCTATGTATCTGTATGTATCTGTATGTATCTGGATGTATCTGTATGTATCTTTATGTATCTGTATGTATCTGTATGTATCTGTATGTATCTGTATGTATCTGTATGTATCTGTATGTATCTTCTGTATGTAGCTGTATGTATCTGTATGTATCTGTATGTATCTGTATGTATCTGTATGTATCTGTATGTATCTGTATGTTTCTGTTTGTAGTATGTATCTGTATGTATCTGTATGTATCTGTATGTATCTGTATGTATCTGTATGTATCTGTATGTATCTGTATGTATCTGTATGTATCTGTATGTATCTCTATGTATCTCTATGTATCTGTTTGTATCTGTATGTATCTGGATGTATCTTTATGTATCTTTATGTATCTGTATGTAGCGGTATGTATCTGTATGTATCTGTATGTATCTGAATGTATCTGTATGTATCTGCATGTATCTTTATGTATCTTTATGTATCTTTATGTATCTGCATGTATCTGTATGTATCTGTATGTATCTCTGTATGTATCTGTATGTATCTGTATGTATCTTTATGTATCTGTATGTAGCTGTATGTATCTGTATGTATCTTTATGTATCTTTATGTATCTGTATGTATCTGTATGTAGCTGTATGTATCTGTATGTATCTCTGTATGTATCTGGATGTATCTGTATGTATCTGTATGTATCTGTATGTATCTGTATGGATAAGTATGTATCTTCATGTGTCTTTATGTATCTGTATCTTTATGTATCTTTATGTATCTTTATGTATCTGTATGTATCTGTATGTATCTGTATCTGTATGTATCTGTATGTATCTGTATGTATCTGTATATATCTGTATGTATCTTTATGTATCTGTTTGTATCTGTATGTATCTGTATGTATCTGTATGTATCTGTATGTATCTGTATGTATCTGTATGTATCTGTATGTATCTGTATGTATCTGTATGTATCTGTATGTATCTGTATGTATCTGGATGTATCTGTATGTATCGGTTTGTATCAGTATGTATCTGTATGTATATGTATGTATCTTTATGTATCTTTATGTATCTGTATGTATCTGTATGTATCTGTATGTATCTGTATATATCTCTATGTATCTGTATGTATCTGTATGTATCTGTTTGTATCTGTATGTATCTGTATGTATCTGTATGTATCTGTATGTATCTGTATGTATCTGTATGTATCTGTATGTATCTGTATGTATTTGTATTTATCTGTATGTATCTGTATGTATCTGTATGTATCTGTATATATCTGTATGTATCTTTATGTATCTTTATGTATCTGTATGTAGCTGTATCTGTATGTATCTGTATGTATCTGTATGTATCTGTATATATCTGTATGTATCTTTATGTATCTTTATGTATCTGTATGTAGCTGTATGTATCTGAATGTATCTGTATGTATCTCTGTATGTATCTGGATGTATCTGTATGTATCTGTATGTATCTGTATGTATCTGTATGGATAAGTATGTATCTTCATGTGTCTTTATGTATCTGTATCTTTATGTATCTTTATGTATCTTTATGTATCTGTATGTATCTGTATGTATCTGTATCTGTATGTATCTGTATGTATCTGTATGTATCTGTATATATCTGTATGTATCTTTATGTATCTGTTTGTATCTGTATGTATCTGTATGTATCTGTATGTATCTGTATGTATCTGTATGTATCTGTATGTATCTGTATGTATCTGTATGTATCTGTATGTATCTGTATGTATCTGTATGTATCTGGATGTATCTGTATGTATCGGTATGTATCTGTATGTATCTGTATGTATATGTATGTATCTTTATGTATCTTTATGTATCTGTATGTATCTGTATGTATCTGTATGTATCTGTATATATCTCTATGTATCTGTATGTATCTGTATGTATCTGTTTGTATCTGTATGTATCTGTATGTATCTGTATGTATCTGTATGTATCTGTATGTATCTGTATGTATCTGTATGTATCTGTATGTATCTGTATGTATCTGTATGTATCAGTATGTATCTGAATGTATCTGTATGTATCTCTGTATGTATCTGGATGTATCTGTATGTATCTATATGTATCTGTATGTATCTGTATGTAGTATATATCTGTATGTATCTGTATGTATCTGTATGTATCTGTATGTATCTGTTTGTATCTGTATGTATCTGTATGTATCTCTATGTATCTCTATGTATCTGTATGTATCTGGATGTATCTGTATGTATATGTATGTATCTGTATGTATCTGTATGTATCTGTATGTATATTTATGTATCTTTATGTATCTGTATGTATCTGTATGTATCTGTATGTATCTGTATGTATCTGTATGTATTTGTATGTATCTGTATGTATCTGTATGTATCTGTATGGATAAGTATGTATCTTTATGTGTCTTTATGTATCTGTATGTATCTAGAGGTATATGTATGTTTCTGTATGTATCTGTATGTATCTGTATGTGTCTGTTTGTATTTGTATGTATCTGTATGTATCTGTATGTATCTGTATGTATCTGTATGTATCTGTATGTATCTGTATGTATCTGTATGTATCTGTATGTATCTGTATGTATTTGTATGTATCTGTATGTATCTGTATGTATATTTATGGATAAGTATGTATCTTTATGTCTGTATGTATCTTTATGTATCTTTATGTATCTGTATGTATCTGTTTGTATCTGTATGTATCTGTATGTATCTGTTTGTATCTGTATGTATCTGTATGTATCTGTATGTATCTGTATGTATCTGTTTGTAGTATGTATCTGTATGTATCTGTATGTATCTGTATGTATCTGTATGTATCTGTATGTATCTGTATGTATCTGTATGTATCTGTATGTATCTGTATGTATCTGTATGTATCTGTATGTATCTGTATGTATCTCTATGTATCTCTATGTATCTGTATGTATCTGTATGTATCTGGATGTATCTGTATGTATCTGTATGTATCTGTATGTATCTGTATGTATCTGTATGTATCTGTATGTATCTGTATGTATCTGTATGTATCTGTATGTATCTGTATGTATCTGTATGTATCTCTATGTATCTCTATGTATCTGTATGTATTTGTATGTATCTGGATGTATCTGTATGTATCTGTATGTATCTGTATGTATCTTTATGTATCTTTATGTATCTGTATGTAGCGGTATGTATCTGTATGTATCTGTATGTATCTGAATGTATCTGTATGTATCTGCATGTATCTTTATGTATCTTTATGTATCTGCATGTATCTGTATGTATCTGTATGTATCTCTGTATGTATCTGTATGTTGTATGTTTCTGTATGTATCTGTATGTATCTGTATGTGTCTGTTTGTATTTGTATGTATCTGTATGTATCTGTATGGATAAGTATGTATCTGTATGTATCTGTATGTATCTGTATGTATCTGTATGTATCTGTATGTATCTGTATGTATCTCTGTTTGTATCTGTATGTATCTGTATCTGTATGTATCTGTATCTGTATGTATCTGTATGTATCTGTATGTATCTGTATGTATCTGTATATATCTGTATGTATCTTTATGTATCTTTATGTATCTGTATGTAGCTGTATGTATCTGAATGTATCTGTATGTATCTCTGTATGTATCTGGATGTATCTGTATGTATCTGTATGTATCTGTATGTATCTGTATGTATCTGTATGTATCTGTATGTATCTCTATGTATCTGTATGTATCTGTATGTATCTGTTTGTATCTGTATGTATCTGTATAAATCTGTATGTATCTGTATGTATCTGTATGTATCTGTATGTATCTGTATGGATAAGTATGTACCTCTTTATGTATCTGTATGTATCTTTATTTATCTTTATGTATCTTTATGTATCTTTATGTATCTGTATGTATCTGTTTGTATCTGTATGTATCTGTATGTATCTGTATGTATCTGTATGTATCTGTATGTATCTGTATGTATCTGTATGGATAAGTATGTATCTTCATGTGTCTTTATGTATCTTTATGTATCTGTATGTATCTGTATGTATCTAGAGGTATATGTATGTTTCTGTATGTATCTGTATGTGTCTGTTTGTATTTGTATGTATCTGTATGTATCTGTATGGATAAGTATGTATCTTCATGTGTCTTTATGTATCTGTATCTTTATGTATCTTTAAGTATCTTTATGTATCTGTATGTATCTGTATGTATCTGTATGTATCTGTATGTATCTGTATGTATCTGTATGTATCTGTATGTATCTCTATGTATCTGTATGTATCTTTATGTATCTTTATGTATCTTTATGTATCTGTATGTATCTGTATGTATCTAGAGGTATATGTATGTTTCTGTATGTATCTGTATATGTCTGTTTGTATTTGTATGTATCTGTATGTATCTGTATGGATAAGTATGTATCTGTATGTATCTGTATGTATCTTTATGTATCTGTATGTATCTGTATGTATCTGTATGTATCTGTATGTATCTCTGTATGTATCTGGATGTATCTGTATTTATCTGTATGTATCTTTATGTATCTGTATGTAGCTGTATGTATCTGTATGTATCTGTATGTATCTGTATGTATCTGTATGTATCTGTATGTATCTGTATGTATCTGTATGTATCTGTATGTATCTTTATGTATCTGTATGTATCTGTATGTATCTGTATGTATCTGAATGTATCTGTATGTATCTCTGTATGTATCTTGATGTATCTGTATGTATCTGTATGTATCTGTATGTATCTGTTAGTATCTGTATGTATCTGTATGTATCTTTATGTATCTTTATGTATCTGTATGTATCTGTATGTATCTGTATGTATCTGTATGTATCTGTATAAATCTGTATGCATGGATAAGGATGTATCTGTATGTATCTGTATGTATCTGTTTGTATCTGTATGTATCTGTATGTATCTGTATGTATCTGTATGTATCTGTATGTATCTGTATGAATCTGTATGTATCTCTATGTATCTGTATGTATCTTTATGTATCTTTATGTATCTTTATGTATCTGTATGTATCTGTATGTATCTAGAGGTAAATGTATGTTTCTGTATGTATCTGTATGTGTCTGTTTGTATTTGTATGTATCTGTATGTATCTGTATGGATAAGTATGTATCTGTATGTATCTGTATGTATCTTTATGTATCTGTATGTATCTGTATGTATCTGTATGTATCTGAATGTATCTGTATGTATCTCTGTATGTATCTGTATGTATCTGTATGTATCTGTTTGTATCTGTATGTGTCTGTTTGTATTTGCATGTATCTGTATGTATCTTTATGTATCTGTATGTATCTGTATGTATCTGTATGTATCTGTATGTATCTGTATGTATCTGTATGTATCTGTATGTATCTGTATGTATCTGTATGTATCTGTATGTATCTGTATGTATCTGTATGTATCTGTATGTATCTGTATGTATCTGTATGTATCTGTATGTATCTGTATGTATCTGTATGTATCTGTATGTATCTGTATGTATCTTTATGTATCTTTATGTATCTGTATGTAGCTGTATGTATCTGTATGTATCTGTATGTATCTGAATGTATCTGTATGTATCTGCATGTATCTTTATGTATCTGTATGTATCTTTATGTATCTGTATGTAGCTGTATGTATCTGTATGTATCTGTATGTATCTGTATGTATCTGTATGTATCTGTATGTATCTGTATGTATCTTTATGTATCTGTATGTAGCTGTATGTATCTGTATGTATCTGTATGTATCTGTATGTATCTGTATGTATCTGTATGTATCTGTATGTATCTGTATGTATCTTTATGTATCTTTATGTATCTGTATGTATCTGTATCTATCTGTATGTATCTGTATGTATCAAGAGGTATATGTATGTTTCTGTATGTATCTGTATGTATCTGTATGTATCTGTTTGTATTTGTATGTATCTGTATGTATCTGTATGTATCTGTATGGATAAGTATGTATCTGTATGTATCTGTATGTATCTCTGTTTGTATCTGTATGTATCTGTATCTGTATGTATCTGTATCTGTATGTATCTGTATGTATCTGTATGTATCTGTATATATCTGTATGTATCTTTATGTATCTTTATGTATCTGTATGTAGCTGTATGTATCTGAATGTATCTGTATGTATCTCTGTATGTATCTGGATGTATCTGTATGTATCTGTATGTATCTGTATGTATCTGTATGTATCTGTATGTATCTGTATGTATCGGTATGTATCTGTATGTATCTGTATGTATCTGTATGTATCTGTATGTATCTTTATGTATCTTTATGTATCTGTATGTATCTGTATCTATCTGTATGTATCTGTATGTATCTAGAGGTATATGTATGTTTCTGTATGTATCTGTATGTATCTGTATGTATCTGTATGTATCTGTATGTATCTGTATGTATCTGTATGTATCTGTATGTATCTGTATGTATCTGTATGTATCTTTATGTATCTGTATGTATCTGTATGTATCTGTATGTATCTGTATGTATCTGAATGTATCTGTATGTATCTGCATGTATCTTGTATTCATATGTATGTATCTTTATGTATCTTTATGTATCTGTATGTATCTGTATGTATCTCTGTATGTATCTGTATGTATCTGTATGTATCTGAATGTATCTTTATGTATCTGTATGTAGCTGTATGTATCTGTATGTATCTGTATGTATCTGTATGTATCTGTATGTATCTGTATGTATCTGTATGTATCTGTATGTATCTGTATGTATCTGTATGTATCTGTATGTATCTTTATGTATCTTTATGTATCTGTATGTATCTGTATCTACCTGTATGTATCTGTATGTATCTAGAGGTATATGTATGTTTCTGTATGTATCTGTATGTATCTGTATGTGTCTGTTTGTATTTGTATGTATCTGGATGTATCTGTATGTATCTATATGTATCTGTATGTATCTGTATGTAGTATATATCTGTATGTATCTGTATGTATCTGTTTGTATCAATATGTATCTGTATATATCTCTATGTATCTGTATGTATCTGTATGTATCTGGATGTATCTGTATGTATATGTATGTATCTGTATGTATCTGTATGTATCTGTATGGATAAGTATGTATCTTTATGTATCTTTATGTATCTTTATGTATCTGTATGTATCTGTATGTATCTGTATGTATCTGTATGTATTTGTATGTATGTATAAGTATGTATCTGTATGTATCTGTATGTATCTGTATGTATCTTTATGTATCTTTATGTATCTGTATGTATCTGTATGTATCTAGAGGTATATGTATGTTTCTGTATGTATCTGTATGTATCTGTATGTGTCTGTTTGTATTTGTATGTATCTGTTTGTATCTGTATGCATCTGTATGTATCTGTATGTATCTGTATGTATCTGAATGTATCTGTATGTATCTCTGTATGTATCTGGATGTATCTGTATGTGTCTGTATGTATCTGTTAGTATCTGTATGTATCTGTATGTATCTAGAGGTATATGTATGTTTCTGTATGTATCTGTGTGTCTGTTTGTATTTGTATGTATCTGTATGTATCTGTATGGATAAGTAAGTATCTGTATGTATCTGTATGTATCTGTATGTATCTTTATGTATCTGTATGTATCTGTACGTATCTGTATGTATCTGTATGTATCTGTATGTATCTGTATGTATCTGTATGTATCTAGAGGTATATGTTTGTTTCTGTATGTATCTGTTTGTATCTGTATGTGTCTGTTTGTATTTGCATGTATCTGTATGTATCTTTATGTATCTGTATGTATCTGTATGTATCTGTATGTATCTGTATGTATCTGTATGTATCTGTATGTATCTCTGTATGTATCTGGATTTATCTTTATACAGATACATACAGATACATACAGATAGATACAGATACATACAGATACATACAGATACATACAGATACATACAGATACATACTGACACATACAGATACATACAGATACATACAGATACATACAGATACATCCAGATACATACAAAGATACATACAGATACATACAGATACATACAGATACATACAGATACATACAGATACATACAGATACATACAGATACATACAGATACATACAGATACATACAGATACATAAAGATACATACAGATACATGCAAATACAAACAGACACATACAGATACAAACAGATACATACAGAAACAAACATATACCTCTAGATACATACAGATACATACAGATACATACAGATACATACAGATACATACAGATACGTACAGATACATACAGATACATAAAGATACATACAGATACATACAGATACATACAGATACTTACTTATCCATACAGATACATACAGATACATACAAATACAAACAGACACATACAGATACATACAGAAACATACATATACCTCTAGATACATACAGATACATACAGATACTAACAGATACATACAGACACATACAGATACATCCAGATACATACAGAGATACATACAGATACATATAGATACATACAGATGCATACAGATACATACAGATACATACAGATATATACTACATACAGATACATACAGATACATATAGATACATACAGATACATCCAGATACATACAAATACAAACAGACACATACAGATACATACAGATACATACAGAAACATACATATACCTCTAGATACATACAGATACATACAGATAGATACAGATACATACAGATACATACAGATACATACAGATACATACAGATACATACTGACACATACAGATACATACAGATACATACAGATACATACAGATACATCCAGATACATACAGAGATACATACAGATACATACAGATACATACAGATACATACAGATACATACAGATACATACAGATACATACAGATACAGACAGATACATACAGATACATACAGATACATACAGATACATACAGATACATACAGATACATACAGATACATACAGATACATACAGCTACATACAGATACATAAAGATACATACAGATACATACAGATACATACAGATACATACAGATACATAATACAGATACATACAGATACATGCAGATACATAAAGATACATAAAGATACATAAAGATACATGCAGATACATACAGATACATACAGATACATACAGATACATACAGATACATACCGCTACATACAGATACATAAAGATACATACAGATACATACAGATACATACAGATACATCCAGATACATACAGATACATACAGATACATAGAGATACATAGAGATACATACAGATACATACAGATACATACAGATACATACAGATACATACAGATACATACAGATACATAAGGATACATACAGATACATACAGATACATACAGATACATACAGATACATACAGATACATCACGATACATACAGATACATACAGATACATAGAGATACATACAGATACATACAGATACATACAGATACATACAGATACATACAGATACATACAGATACATACAGATACATACAGATACATACAGATACATACAGATACATACTACAAACAGATACATACAGATACATACAGATACAGATACAAACAGATACATACAGATACATACAGATACATACAGATACATACAGATACATAAAGATACATAAAGATACATAAAGATACATAAAGATACATAAAGATACATACAGACATAAAGATACATACTTATCCATAAAGATACACAAAGATACATACAGATACATACAAATACATACAGATACATACAGATACATACAGATACATACAGATACATACAGATACATACAGATACATACAGATACATACAGATACATAAAGATACATAAAGATAAATAAAGATACATAAAGATACATACAGATACAGAAAGATTCATAAAGATACATACAAATACATACATATACATACAGATACATACAGATACATACAGATACATACAGATACATACAGATACATACAGATACATACAGATACATAAAGATACATAAAGATACATAAAGATACATGCAGATACATACAGATACATTCAGATACATACAGATACATACAGATACATACCGCTACATACAGATACATAAAGATACATACAGATACATACAGATACATACAGATACATCCAGATACATACAGATACATACAGATACATACAGATACATCCAGATACATACAGATACATACAGATACATAGAGATACATACAGATACATACAGATACAGATACAAACAGATACATACAGATACATACAGATACATACAGATACATACAGATACATAAAGATACATAAAGATACATAAAGATACATACAGACATAAAGATACATACTTATCCATAAAGATACACACAGATACATACAGATACATACAAATACATACAGATACATACAGATACATACAGATACATACAGATACATTCAGATACATAAAGATACATAAAGATAAATAAAGATACATAAAGATACATACAGATACAGAAAGATTCATAAAGATACATAAAGATACATAAAGATACATAAAGATACATGCAGATACATACAGATACATTCAGATACATACAGATACATACAGATACATACCGCTACATACAGATACATACAGATACATACAGATACATAAAGATACATAAAGATACATACAGATACAAACAGATACATACAGATACATACAGATACATACAGATACATACAGATACATTCAAATACATACAGATACATACAGATACATAAAGATACATAAAGATACATGCAGATACATACAGATACATTCAAATACATACAGATACATACAGATACATACAGATACATACAGATACATACAGATACATACAGATACATACAGATACATACAGATACATACAGATACATACAGATACATACAGATACATACAGATACATACAGATACATACAGATACATACAGATACATACAGATACATACAGATACATACAGATACATAAAGATACATACAGATACATGCAAATACAAACAGACACATACAGATACAAACAGATACATACAGAAACAAACATATACCTCTAGATACATACAGATACATACAGATACATACAGATACATACAGATACATACAGATACATACAGATACGTACAGATACATACAGATACATAAAGATACATACAGATACATACAGATACATACAGATACATACTTATCCATACAGATACATACAGATACATACAAATACAAACAGAGATACATAAAGATTCACAAAGATACATACTTATCCATACAGATACATACAGATACATACAGATACATACATATACATACAGATACATCCAGATACATACAGATACATACAGATACATACAGATACATACAGATACATACAGATACATACAGATACATACAGATACATACAGATACATACAGATATATACTACATACAGATACATACAGATACATATAGATACATACAGATACATCCAGATACATACAAATACAAACAGACACATACAGATACATACAGATACATACAGAAACATACATATACCTCTAGATACATACAGATACATACAGATAGATACAGATACATACAGATACATACAGATACATACAGATACATACAGATACATACTGACACATACAGATACATACAGATACATACAGATACATACAGATACATCCAGATACATACAAATACATACAGATACATACAGATACATACAGATACATACAGATACATACAGATACATACAGATACATACAGATACATACAGATACATACAGATACATACAGATACATAAAGATACATACAGATACATGCAAATACAAACAGACACATACAGATACAAACAGATACATACAGAAACAAACATATACCTCTAGATACATACAGATACATACAGATACATACAGATACATACAGATACATACAGATACGTACAGATACATACAGATACATAAAGATACATACAGATACATACAGATACATACAGATACTTACTTATCCATACAGATACATACAGATACATACAAATACAAACAGACACATACAGATACATACAGAAACATACATATACCTCTAGATACATACAGATACATACAGATACTAACAGATACATACAGACACATACAGATACATCCAGATACATACAGAGATACATACAGTTACATACAGATACATACAGATGCATACAGATACATACAGATACATACAGATATATACTACATACAGATACATACAGATACATATAGATACATACAGATACATCCAGATACATACAAATACAAACAGACACATACAGATACATACAGATACATACAGAAACATACATATACCTCTAGATACATACAGATACATACAGATAGATACAGATACATACAGATACATACAGATACATACAGATACATACAGATACATACTGACACATACAGATACATACAGATACATACAGATACATACAGATACATCCAGATACATACAGATACATACAGATACATACAGATACATACAGATACATACAGATACATACAGATACATACAGATACATACAGATACAGACAGATACATACAGATACATACAGATACATACAGATACATACAGATACATACAGATACATACAGATACATACAGATACATACAGCTACATACAGATACATAAAGATACATACAGATACATACAGATACATACAGATACATACAGATACATAATACAGATACATACAGATACATGCAGATACATAAAGATACATAAAGATACATAAAGATACATGCAGATACATACAGATACATTCAGATACATACAGATACATACAGATACATACCGCTACATACAGATACATAAAGATACATACAGATACATACAGATACATACAGATACATCCAGATACATACAGATACATACAGATACATAGAGACATAGAGATACATACAGATACATACAGATACATACAGATACATACAGATACATACAGATACATACAGATACATAAGGATACATACAGATACATACAGATACATACAGATACATACAGATACATACAGATACATCACGATACATACAGATACATACAGATACATAGAGATACATACAGATACATACAGATACATACAGATACATACAGATACATACAGATACATACAGATACATACAGATACATACAGATACATACAGATACATACAGATACATACTACAAACAGATACATACAGATACATACAGATACAGATACAAACAGATACATACAGATACATACAGATACATACAGATACATACAGATACATAAAGATACATAAAGATACATAAAGATACATAAAGATACATAAAGATACATACAGACATAAAGATACATACTTATCCATAAAGATACACAAAGATACATACAGATACATACAGATACATACAGATACATACAGATACATACAGATACATACAGATACATACAGATACATACAGATACATACAGATACATACAGATACATAAAGATACATAAAGATAAATAAAGATACATAAAGATACATACAGATACAGAAAGATTCATAAAGATACATACAAATACATACATATACATACAGATACATACAGATACATACAGATACATACAGATACATACAGATACATACAGATACATAAAGATACATAAAGATACATAAAGATACATGCAGATACATACAGATACATTCAGATACATACAGATACATACAGATACATACCGCTACATACAGATACATAAAGATACATACAGATACATACAGATACATACAGATACATCCAGATACATACAGATACATACAGATACATACAGATACATACAGATACATACAGATACATACAGATACATAGAGATACATACAGATACATACAGATACAGATACAAACAGATACATACAGATACATACAGACACATACAGATACATACAGATACATAAAGATACATACAGATACATACAGATACATACAGACATAAAGATACATACTTATCCATAAAGATACATACAGATACATACAGATACATACAGATACATACAGATACATACAGATACATACAGATACATACAGATACATTCAGATACATAAAGATACATAAAGATAAATAAAGATACATAAAGATACATACAGATACAGAAAGATTCATAAAGATACATAAAGATACATAAAGATACATAAAGATACATGCAGATACATACAGATACATTCAGATACATACAGATACATACAGATACATACCGCTACATACAGATACATACAGATACATACAGATACATAAAGATACATAAAGATACATACAGATACAAACAGATACATACAGATACATACAGATACATACAGATACATACAGATACATAAAGATACATAAAGATACATAAAGATACATAAAGATACATACAGACATAAAGATACATACTTATCCATAAAGATACACACAGATACATACAGATACATACATATACATACAGATACATACAGATACATACAGATACATACAGATACATACAGATACATACAGATACATACAGATACATAAAGATACATAAAGATACATAAAGATACATACAGATACATACAGATACATAAAGATACATACAAATACATACAGATACATACAGATACATACAGATACATACAGATACATACAGATACATACAGATACATACAGATACATACAGATACATAAAGATACATAAAGATACATAAAGATACATAAAGATACATAAAGATACATACAGATACATAAAGATACATAAAGATTCACAAAGATACATACTTATCCATACAGATACATACAGATACATACAGATACATACAGATACATACAGATACATACAGATACATACAGATACATACAGATACATACAGATACATAGAGATATACACAGATACATATTGATACAAACAGATACATACAGATACATACAGATACATACAGATATATACTACATACAGATACATACAGATACATATAGATACATACAGATACATCCAGATACATACAAATACAAACAGACACATACAGATACATACAGATACATACAGAAACATACATATACCTCTAGATACATACAGATACATACAGATAGATACAGATACATACAGATACATAAAGATACATAAAGATACATACAGATACATACAGATACATACAGATACATACAGATACATACAGATACAAACAGATACATACAGATACATACAGATACATACAGATACATACAGATACATACAGATACATACAGATACATAAAGATACATTCAGATACATACAGATACATACAGATACATACAGAGATACATACAGATACATACAGATACATAAAGATACATAAAGATACATACAGATACATTCAGATACATACAGATACATACAGATACATACAGCTACATACAGATACATAAAGATACATAAAGATACATACAGATACATACAGATACATACAGATACATACAGATACATACAGATACATACAGATACATACAGATACAAACAGATACATACTGACACATACAGATACATACAGATACATACAGATACATACAGATACATACAGATACATACTTATCCATACAGATACATACAGATACATACAAATACAAACAGACACATACAGATACATACAGATACATACAGAAACATACATATACCTCTAGATACATACAGATACATACAGATAGATACAGATACATACAGATACATAAAGATACATACAGATACATACAGATACATACAGATACATACAGATACATACAGATACAAACAGATACATACAGATACATACAGATACATACAGATACATACAGATACATACAGCTACATACAGATACATAAAGATACATTCAGATACATACAGATACATCTAGATACATACAGAGATACATACAGATACATACAGATACATAAAGATACATATAGATACATACAGATACATCCAGATACATACAAATACAAACAGACACATACAGATACATACAGATACATACAGAAACATACATATACCTCTAGATACATACAGATACATACAGATAGATACAGATACATACAGATACATACAGATACATACAGATACATACAGATACATACAGATACATACAGATACATACAGATACATACAGATACATACAGATACATACAGATACATACAGATACATACAGATACATACAGATACATACAGATACAAACAGATACATACAGATACATACAGATACATACAGATACATACAGATACATACAGATACATAAAGATACATACAGATACATGCAAATACAAACAGACACATGTATCAAACAGATACATACAGAAACAAACATATACCTCTAGATACATACAGATACATACAGATACATACAGATACATACAGATACATACAGATACGTACAGATACATACAGATACATAAAGATACATACAGATACATACAGATACATACAGATACTTACTTATCCATACAGATACATACAGATACATACAAATACAAACAGACACATACAGATACATACAGAAACATACATATACCTCTAGATACATACAGATACTAACAGATACATACAGATACATACAGATACATACAGATACATCCAGATACATACAGAGATACATACAGATACATTCAGATACATACTGATACATACAGATACATACAGATGCATACAGATACAAACAGATACATACAAATACAAACAGACACATACAGATACATACAGATACATACAGAAACATACATATACCTCTAGATACATACAGATACATACAGATACATACAGATACATAAAGATACATAAAGATACATACAGATACATACAGATACATACAGATACATACTTATCCATACATACAAATACATACAGATACATCCAGATACATACAGATACATACAGATACATAGAGATACATACAGATACATACAGATACATACAGATACATACAGATACATACAGATACATACAGATACATACAGATACATACAGATACATACAGATACATACAGATACATACAGATACATAAAGATACATACAGATACATGCAAATACAAACAGACACATACAGATACAAACAGATACATACAGAAACAAACATATACCTCTAGATACATACAGATACATACAGATACATACAGATACATACAGATACATACAGATACATACAGATACATACAGATACATAAAGATACATACAGATACATACAGATACATACAGATACATACTTATCCATACAGATACATACAGATACATAAAGATACATAAAGATACATAAAGATACATAAAGATACATACAGACATAAAGATACATACTTATCCATAAAGATACACACAGATACATACAGATACATACAAATACATACAGATACATACAGATACATACAGATACATACAGATACATACAGATACATACAGATACATACAGATACATACAGATACATACAGATACATACAGATACATAAAGATACATAAAGATAAATAAAGATACATAAAGATACATACAGATACATACAGATACATAAAGATACATACAGATACATACAGATACATACAGATACATACAGATACATACAGATACATACAGATACATACAAATACAAACAGACACATACAGATACATACAGATACATACAGAAACATACATATACCTCTAGATACATACAGATACATACAGATACATACAGATACATAAAGATACATAAAGATACATACAGATACATACAGATACATACAGATACATACTTATCCATACATACAAATACATACAGATACATCCAGATACATACAGATACATACAGATACATAGAGATACATACAGATACATACAGATACATACAGATACATACAGATACATACAGATACATACAGATACATACAGATACATACAGATACATACAGATACATACAGATACATAAAGATACATACAGATACATGCAAATACAAACAGACACATACAGATACAAACAGATACATACAGAAACAAACATATACCTCTAGATACAGATACATACAGATACATACAGATACATACAGATACATACAGATACATACAGATACATACAGATACATACAGATACATACAGATACATACAGATACATACAGATACTTACTTATCCATACAGATACATACAGATACATACAAATACAAACAGACACATACAGATACATACAGAAACATACATATACCTCTAGATACATACAGATACATACAGATACTAACAGATACATACAGACACATACAGATACATCCAGATATATACAGAGATACATACAGATACATACAGATACATACAGATACATACAGATACATACAGATACATACAGATACATACAGATACATAAAGATACATAAAGATACATAAAGATACATGCAGATACATACAGATACATACAGATACATACAGATACATACAGATACATACCGCTACATACAGATACATAAAGATACATACAGATACATACAGATACATACAGATACATCCAGATACATACAGATACATACAGATACATACAGATACATCCAGATACATACAGATACATACAGATACATAGAGATACATACAGATACATACAGATACAGATACAAACAGATACATACAGATACATACAGATACATACAGATACATACAGATACATAAAGATACATAAAGATACATAAAGATACATACAGACATAAAGATACATACTTATCCATAAAGATACACACAGATACATACAGATACATACAGATACATACAGATACATACAGATACATACAGATACATACAGATACATTCAGATACATAAAGATACATAAAGATAAATAAAGATACATAAAGATACATACAGATACAGAAAGATTCATAAAGATACATAAAGATACATAAAGATACATGCAGATACATACAGATACATTCAGATACATACAGATACATACAGATACATACCGCTACATACAGATACATACAGATACATACAGATACATAAAGATACATAAAGATACATACAGATACAAACAGATACATACAGATACATACAGATACATACAGATACATACAGATACATAAAGATACATAAAGATACATAAAGATACATAAAGATACATACAGACATAAAGATACATACTTATCCATAAAGATACACACAGATACATACAGATACATACAAATACATACAGATACATACAGATACATACAGATACATACAGATACATACAGATACATACAGATACATACAGATGCATAAAGATACATAAAGATAAATAAAGATACATAAAGATACATACAGATACATACAGATTCATAAAGATACATACAAATACATACAGATACATACAGATACATACAGATACATACAGATACATACAGATACATACAGATACATACAGATACATACAGATACATACAGATACATAAAGATACATAAAGATACATAAAGATACATAAAGATACATAAAGATACATAAAGATACATACAGATACATAAAGATACATAAAGATACATACAGATACATACTTATCCATACAGATACATACAGATACATACAGATACATACATATACATACAGATACATACAGATACATACAGATACATACAGATACATAGAGATATACACAGATACATATTGATACAAACAGATACATACAGATACATACAGATACATACAGATATATACTACATACAGATACATACAGATACATATAGATACATACAGATACATCCAGATACATACAAATACAAACAGATACATACAGATACATACAGAAACATACATATACCTCTAGATACATACAGATACATACAGATAGATACAGATACATACAGATACATAAAGATACAAAAAGATACATACAGATACATACAGATACATACAGATACATACAGATACATACAGATACATACAGATACATACAGATACATACAGATACATACAGATACATACAGATACATACAGATACATACAGATACATAAAGATACATTCAGATACATACAGATACATACAGATACATACAGAGATACATACAGATACATACAGATACATAAAGATACATAAAGATACATACAGATACATTCAGATACATACAGATACATACAGATACATACAGATACATGCAAATACAAACAGACACATACAGATACAAACAGATACATACAGAAACAAACATATACCTCTAGATACATACAGATACATACAGATACATACAGATACATACAGATACATACAGATACATACAGATACATACAGATACATAAAGATACATACAGATACATACAGATACATACAGATACATACTTATCCATACAGATACATACAGATACATACAAATACAAACAGACACATACAGATACATACAGAAACATACATATACCTCTAGATACATACAGATACATACAGATAGATACAGATACATACAGATACATAAAGATACATAAAGATACATACAGATACATACAGATACATACAGATACATACAGATACATATTTATCCATACAGATACATACAGATACATACAGATACATACAGATACATACAGATACATACAGAGATACATACAGATACATACAGATACATACAGATACATACAGATACATAAAGATACATAAAGATACATGCAGATACATACAGATACATTCAAATACATACAGATACATACAGATACATACAGATACATACAGATACATACAGATACATACAGATACATACAGATACATACAGATACATACAGATACATACAGATACATACAGATACATACAGATACATACAGATACATACAGATACATACAGATACATACAGATACATAAAGATACATACAGATACATGCAAATACAAACAGACACATACAGATACAAACAGATACATACAGAAACAAACATATACCTCTAGATACATACAGATACATACAGATACATACAGATACATACAGATACATACAGATACGTACAGATACATACAGATACATAAAGATACATACAGATACATACAGATACATACAGATACATACTTATCCATACAGATACATACAGATACATACAAATACAAACAGAGATACATAAAGATTCACAAAGATACATACTTATCCATTCAGATACATACAGATACATACAGATACATACATATACATACAGATACATCCAGATACATACAGATACATACAGATACATACAGATACATACAGATACATAGAGATACATACAGATACATACAGATACAAACAGATACATACAGATACATACAGATATATACTACATACAGATACATACAGATACATATAGATACATACAGATACATCCAGATACATACAAATACAAACAGACACATACAGATACATACAGATACATACAGAAACATACATATACCTCTAGATACATACAGATACATACAGATAGATACAGATACATACAGATACATACAGATACATACAGATACATACAGATACATACTGACACATACAGATACATACAGATACATACAGATACATACAGATACATCCAGATACATACAAAGATACATACAGATACATACAGATACATACAGATACATACAGATACATACAGATACATACAGATACATACAGATACATACAGATACATACAGATACATAAAGATACATACAGATACATGCAAATACAAACAGACACATACAGATACAAACAGATACATACAGAAACAAACATATACCTCTAGATACATACAGATACATACAGATACATACAGATACATACAGATACATACAGATACGTACAGATACATACAGATACATAAAGATACATACAGATACATACAGATACATACAGATACTTACTTATCCATACAGATACATACAGATACATACAAATACAAACAGACACATACAGATACATACAGAAACATACAGATACATACAGATACATACAGATACATACAGATACATACAGATACAAACAGATACATACTGACACATACAGATACATACAGATACATACAGATACATACAGATACATACAGATACATACTTATCCATACAGATACATACAGATACATACAAATACAAACAGACACATACAGATACATACAGATACATACAGAAACATACATATACCTCTAGATACATACAGATACATACAGATAGATACAGATACATACAGATACATAAAGATACATACAGATACATACAGATACATACAGATACATACAGATACATACAGATACAAACAGATACATACAGATACATACAGATACATACAGATACATACAGATACATACAGCTACATACAGATACATAAAGATACATTCAGATACATACAGATACATCTAGATACATACAGAGATACATACAGATACATACAGATACATAAAGATACATATAGATACATACAGATACATCCAGATACATACAAATACAAACAGACACATACAGATACATACAGATACATACAGATACATACAGATACATACAGATACATACTTATCCATACAGATACATACAGATACATACAAATACAAACAGAGATACATAAAGATTCACAAAGATACATACTTATCCATACAGATACATACAGATACATACAGATACATACATATACATACAGATACATCCAGATACATACAGATACATACAGATACATACAGATACATAGAGATACATACAGATACATACAGATACAAACAGATACATACAGATACATACAGATATATACTACATACAGATACATACAGATACATATAGATACATACAGATACATCCAGATACATACAAATACAAACAGACACATACAGATACATACAGATACATACAGAAACATACATATACCTCTAGATACATACAGATACATACAGATAGATACAGATACATACAGATACATACAGATACATACAGATACATACAGATACATACTGACACATACAGATACATACAGATACATACAGATACATCCAGATACATACAAAGATACATACAGATACATACAGATACATACAGATACATACAGATACATACAGATACATACAGATACATACAGATACATACAGATACATACAGATACATACAGATACATAAAGATACATACAGATACATGCAAATACAAACAGACACATACAGATACAAACAGATACATACAGAAACAAACATATACCTCTAGATACATACAGATACATACAGATACATACAGATACATACAGATACATACAGATACGTACAGATACATACAGATACATAAAGATACATACAGATACATACAGATACATACAGATACTTACTTATCCATACAGATACATACAGATACATACAAATACAAACAGACACATACAGATACATACAGAAACATACATATACCTCTAGATACATACAGATACATACAGATACTAACAGATACATACAGACACATACAGATACATCCAGATACATACAGAGATACATACAGATACATACAGATACATACAGATGCATACAGATACATACAGATACATACAGATATATACTACATACAGATACATACAGATACATATAGATACATACAGATACATCCAGATACATACAAATACAAACAGACACATACAGATACATACAGATACATACAGAAACATACATATACCTCTAGATACATACAGATACATACAGATAGATACAGATACATACAGATACATACAGATACATACAGATACATACAGATACATACTGACACATACAGATACATACAGATACATACAGATACATACAGATACATCCAGATACATACAGATACATACAGATACATACAGATACATACAGATACATACAGATACATACAGATACATACAGATACATACAGATACAGACAGATACATACAGATACATACAGATACATACAGATACATACAGATACATACAGATACATACAGATACATACAGATACATACAGCTACATACAGATACATAAAGATACATACAGATACATACAGATACATACAGATACATACAGATACATAATACAGATACATACAGATACATGCAGATACATAAAGATACATAAAGATACATAAAGATACATGCAGATACATACAGATACATTCAGATACATACAGATACACACAGATACATACCGCTACATACAGATACATAAAGATACATACAGATACATACAGATACATACAGATACATCCAGATACATACAGATACATACAGATACATAGAGATACATAGAGATACATACAGATACATACAGATACATACAGATACATACAGATACATACAGATACATACAGATACATAAGGATACATACAGATACATACAGATACATACAGATACATACAGATACATACAGATACATCACGATACATACAGATACATACAGATACATAGAGATACATACAGATACATACAGATACATACAGATACATACAGATACATACAGATACATACAGATACATACAGATACATACAGATACATACAGATACATACAGATACATACTACAAACAGATACATACAGATACATACAGATACAGATACAAACAGATACATACAGATACATACAGATACATACAGATACATACAGATACATAAAGATACATAAAGATACATAAAGATACATAAAGATACATAAAGATACATACAGACATAAAGATACATACTTATCCATAAAGATACACAAAGATACATACAGATACATACAAATACATACAGATACATACAGATACATACAGATACATACAGATACATACAGATACATACAGATACATACAGATACATACAGATACATAAAGATACATAAAGATACATAAAGATACATAAAGATACATACAGATACAGAAAGATTCATAAAGATACATACAAATACATACATATACATACAGATACATACAGATACATACAGATACATACAGATACATACAGATACATACAGATACATAAAGATACATAAAGATACATAAAGATACATGCAGATACATACAGATACATTCAGATACATACAGATACATACAGATACATACCGCTACATACAGATACATAAAGATACATACAGATACATACAGATACATACAGATACATCCAGATACATACAGATACATACAGATACATACAGATACATCCAGATACATACAGATACATACAGATACATAGAGATACATACAGATACATACAGATACAGATACAAACAGATACATACAGATACATACAGATACATACAGATACATACAGATACATACAGATACATACAGATACATACAGATACATACAGACATAAAGATACATACTTATCCATAAAGATACACACAGATACATACAGATACATACAAATACATACAGATACATACAGATACATACAGATACATACAGATACATTCAGATACATAAAGATACATAAAGATAAATAAAGATACATAAAGATACATACAGATACATACAGATTCATAAAGATACATAAAGATACATAAAGATACATAAAGATACATACAGATACATACAGATACATTCAGATACATACAGATACATACAGATACATACCGCTACATACAGATACATACAGATACATACAGATACATAAAGATACATAAAGATACATACAGATACAAACAGATACATACAGATACATACAGATACATACAGATACATACAGATACATAAAGATACATAAAGATACATAAAGATACATAAAGATACATACAGACATAAAGATACATACTTATCCATAAAGATACACACAGATACATACAGATACATACATATACATACAGATACATACAGATACATACAGATACATACAGATACATACAGATACATACAGATACATACAGATACATAAAGATACATAAAGATACATAAAGATACATACAGATACATACAGATTCATAAAGATACATACAGATACATACAGATACATACAGATACATACAGATACATACAGATACATACAGATACATACAGATACATACAGATACATACAGATACATAAAGATACATAAAGATACATAAAGATACATAAAGATACATAAAGATACATACAGATACATAAAGATACATAAAGATTCACAAAGATACATACTTATCCATACAGATACATACAGATACATACAGATACATACAGATACATACAGATACATACAGATACATACAGATACATACAGATACATACAGATACATAGAGATATACACAGATACATATTGATACAAACAGATACATACAGATACATACAGATACATACAGATATATACTACATACAGATACATACAGATACATACAGATACATACAGATACATCCAGATACATACAAATACAAACAGACACATACAGATACATACAGATACATACAGAAACATACATATACCTCTAGATACATACAGATACATACAGATAGATACAGATACATACAGATACATAAAGATACATAAAGATACATACAGATACATACAGATACATACAGATACATACAGATACATACAGATACAAACAGATACATACAGATACATACAGATACATACAGATACATACAGATACATACAGCTACATACAGATACATAAAGATACATTCAGATACATACAGATACATACAGATACATACAGAGATACATACAGATACATACAGATACATAAAGATACATAAAGATACATACAGATACATACAGATACATACAGATACATACAGATACATACAGCTACATACAGATACATAAAGATACATAAATATACATACAGATACATACAGATACATACAGATACATACAGATACATACAGATACATACAGATACATACAGATACAAACAGATACATACTGACACATACAGATACATACAGATACATACAGATACATACAGATACATACAGATACATACTTATCCATACAGATACATACAGATACATACAAATACAAACAGACACATACAGATACATACAGATACATACAGAAACATACATATACCTCTAGATACATACAGATACATACAGATAGATACAGATACATACAGATACATAAAGATACATACAGATACATACAGATACATACAGATACATACAGATACATACAGATACAAACAGATACATACAGATACATACAGATACATACAGATACATACAGATACATACAGCTACATACAGATACATAAAGATACATTCAGATACATACAGATACATCTAGATACATACAGAGATACATACAGATACATACAGATACATAAAGATACATATAGATACATACAGATACATCCAGATACATACAAATACAAACAGACACATACAGATACATACAGATACATACAGAAACATACATATACCTCTAGATACATACAGATACATACAGATAGATACAGATACATACAGATACATACAGATACATACAGATACATACAGATACATACAGATACATACAGATACATACAGATACATACAGATACATACAGATACATACAGATACATACAGATACATACAGATACATACAGATACATACAGATACAAACAGATACATACAGATACATACAGATACATACAGATACATACAGATACATACAGATACATAAAGATACATACAGATACATGCAAATACAAACAGACACATACAGATACAAACAGATACATACAGAAACAAACATATACCTCTAGATACATACAGATACATACAGATACATACAGATACATACAGATACATACAGATACATACAGATACATACAGATACATAAAGATACATACAGATACATACAGATACATACAGATACTTACTTATCCATACAGATACATACAGATACATACAAATACAAACAGACACATACAGATACATACAGAAACATACATATACCTCTAGATACATACAGATACTAACAGATACATACAGACACATACAGATACATCCAGATACATACAGAGATACATACAGATACATTCAGATACATACTGATACATACAGATACATACAGATGCATACAGATACAAACAGATACATACAAATACAAACAGACACATACAGATACATACAGATACATACAGAAACATACATATACCTCTAGATACATACAGATACATACAGATACATACAGATACATAAAGATACATAAAGATACATACAGATACATACAGATACATACAGATACATACTTATCCATACATACAAATACATACAGATACATCCAGATACATACAGATACATACAGATACATAGAGATACATACAGATACATACAGATACATACAGATACATACAGATACATACAGATACATACAGATACATACAGATACATACAGATACATACAGATACATACAGATACATACAGATACATAAAGATACATACAGATACATGCAAATACAAACAGACACATACAGATACAAACAGATACATACAGAAACAAACATATACCTCTAGATACATACAGATACATACAGATACATACAGATACATACAGATACATACAGATACATACAGATACATACAGATACATAAAGATACATACAGATACATACAGATACATACAGATACATACTTATCCATACAGATACATACAGATACATAAAGATACATAAAGATACATAAAGATACATAAAGATACATACAGACATAAAGATACATACTTATCCATAAAGATACACACAGATACATACAGATACATACAAATACATACAGATACATACAGATACATACAGATACATACAGATACATACAGATACATACAGATACATACAGATACATACAGATACATACAGATACATAAAGATACATAAAGATAAATAAAGATACATAAAGATACATACAGATACATACAGATACATAAAGATACATACAGATACATACAGATACATACAGATACATACAGATACATACAGATACATACAGATACATACAAATACAAACAGACACATACAGATACATACAGATACATACAGAAACATACATATACCTCTAGATACATACAGATACATACAGATACATACAGATACATAAAGATACATAAAGATACATACAGATACATACAGATACATACAGATACATACTTATCCATACATACAAATACATACAGATACATACAGATACATACAGATACATACAGATACATAGAGATACATACAGATACATACAGATACATACAGATACATACAGATACATACAGATACATACAGATACATACAGATACATACAGATACATACAGATACATACAGATACATAAAGATACATACAGATACATGCAAATACAAACAGACACATACAGATACAAACAGATACATACAGAAACAAACATATACCTCTAGATACAGATACATACAGATACATACAGATACATACAGATACATACAGATACATACAGATACATACAGATACATACAGATACATACAGATACATACAGATACATACAGATACTTACTTATCCATACAGATACATACAGATACATACAAATACAAACAGACACATACAGATACATACAGAAACATACATATACCTCTAGATACATACAGATACATACAGATACTAACAGATACATACAGACACATACAGATACATCCAGATATATACAGAGATACATACAGATACATACAGATACATACAGATACATACAGATACATACAGATACATACAGATACATACAGATACATAAAGATACATAAAGATACATAAAGATACATGCAGATACATACAGATACATTCAGATACATACAGATACATACAGATACATACCGCTACATACAGATACATAAAGATACATACAGATACATACAGATACATACAGATACATCCAGATACATACAGATACATACAGATACATACAGATACATCCAGATACATACAGATACATACAGATACATAGAGATACATACAGATACATACAGATACAGATACATACAGATACATACAGATACATACAGATACATACAGATACATACAGATACATACAGATACATAAAGATACATAAAGATACATACAGACATAAAGATACATACTTATCCATAAAGATACACACAGATACATACAGATACATACAAATACATACAGATACATACAGATACATACAGATACATACAGATACATTCAGATACATAAAGATACATAAAGATAAATAAAGATACATAAAGATACATACAGATACAGAAAGATTCATAAAGATACATAAAGATACATAAAGATACATGCAGATACATACAGATACATTCAGATACATACAGATACATACAGATACATACCGCTACATACAGATACATACAGATACATACAGATACATAAAGATACATAAAGATACATACAGATACAAACAGATACATACAGATACATACAGATACATACAGATACATACAGATACATAAAGATACATAAAGATACATAAAGATACATAAAGATACATACAGACATAAAGATACATACTTATCCATAAAGATACACACAGATACATACAGATACATACAAATACATACAGATACATACAGATACATACAGATACATACAGATACATACAGATACATACAGATACATACAGATACATAAAGATACATAAAGATAAATAAAGATACATAAAGATTCATACAGATACATACAGATTCATAAAGATACATACAAATACATACAGATACATACAGATACATACAGATACATACAGATACATACAGATACATACAGATACATACAGATACATACAGATACATAAAGATACATAAAGATACATAAAGATACATAAAGATACATAAAGATACATAAAGATACATACAGATACATAAAGATACATAAAGATTCACAAAGATACATACTTATCCATACAGATACATACAGATACATACAGATACATACATATACATACAGATACATACAGATACATACAGATACATACAGATACATAGAGATATACACAGATACATATTGATACAAACAGATACATACAGATACATACAGATACATACAGATATATACTACATACAGATACATACAGATACATACAGATACATACAGATACATACAGATACATACAAATACAAACAGACACATACAGATACATACAGAAACATACATATACCTCTAGATACATACAGATACATACAGATAGATACAGATACATACAGATACATACAGATACAAAAAGATACATACAGATACATACAGATACATACAGATACATACAGATACATACAGATACAAACAGATACATACAGATACATACAGATACATACAGATACATACAGATACATACAGCTACATACAGATACATAAAGATACATTCAGATACATACAGATACATACAGATACATACAGAGATACATACAGATACATACAGATACATAAAGATACATAAAGATACATACAGATACATACAGATACATACAGATACATACAGATACATACAGATACATGCAAATACAAACAGACACATACAGATACAAACAGATACATACAGAAACAAACATATACCTCTAGATACATACAGATACATACAGATACATACAGATACATACAGATACATACAGATACATACAGATACATACAGATACATAAAGATACATACAGATACATACAGATACATACAGATACATACTTATCCATACAGATACATACAGATACATACAAATACAAACAGACACATACAGATACATACAGAAACATACATATACCTCTAGATACATACAGATACATACAGATACATACAGATACATACAGATACATACAGATACATAAAGATACATACAGATACATACAGATACATACAGATACATACAGATACATATTTATCCATACAGATACATACAGATACATACAGATACATACAGATACATACAGATACATACAGAGATACATACAGATACATACAGATACATACAGATACATACAGATACATAAAGATACATAAAGATACATGCAGATACATACAGATACATTCAAATACATACAGATACATACAGATACATACAGATACATACAGATACATACAGATACATACAGATACATACAGATACATACAGATACATACAGATACATACAGATACATACAGATACATACAGATACATACAGATACATACAGATACATACAGATACATACAGATACATAAAGATACATACAGATACATGCAAATACAAACAGACACATACAGATACAAACAGATACATACAGAAACAAACATATACCTCTAGATACATACAGATACATACAGATACATACAGATACATACAGATACATACAGATACATACAGATACATACAGATACATAAAGATACATACAGATACATACAGATACATACAGATACATACTTATCCATACAGATACATACAGATACATACAAATACAAACAGAGATACATAAAGATTCACAAAGATACATACTTATCCATTCAGATACATACAGATACATACAGATACATACATATACATACAGATACATACAGATACATACAGATACATACAGATACATACAGATACATAGAGATACATACAGATACATACAGATACAAACAGATACATACAGATACATACAGATATATACTACATACAGATACATACAGATACATATAGATACATACAGATACATCCAGATACATACAAATACAAACAGACACATACAGATACATACAGATACATACAGAAACATACATATACCTCTAGATACATACAGATACATACAGATACATACAGATACATACAGATACATACAGATACATACAGATACATACAGATACATACTGACACATACAGATACATACAGATACATACAGATACATACAGATACATCCAGATACATACAAAGATACATACAGATACATACAGATACATACAGATACATACAGATACATACAGATACATACAGATACATACAGATACATACAGATACATACAGATACATAAAGATACATACAGATACATACAAATACAAACAGACACATACAGATACAAACAGATACATACAGAAACAAACATATACCTCTAGATACATACAGATACATACAGATACATACAGATACATACAGATACATACAGATACATACAGATACATACAGATACATAAAGATACATACAGATACATACAGATACATACAGATACTTACTTATCCATACAGATACATACAGATACATACAAATACAAACAGACACATACAGATACATACAGAAACATACATATACCTCTAGATACATACAGATACATACAGATACTAACAGATACATACAGACACATACAGATACATCCAGATACATACAGAGATACATACAGATACATTCAGATACATACAGATACATACAGATACATACAGATGCATACAGATACAAACAGATACATACAAATACAAACAGACACATACAGATACATACAGATACATACAGAAACATACATATACCTCTAGATACATACAGATACATACAGATACATACAGATACATAAAGATACATAAAGATACATACAGATACATACAGATACATACAGATACATACTTATCCATACATACAAATACATACAGATACATACAGATACATACAGATACATACAGATACATAAAGATACATAAAGATACATACTTATCCATACAGATACATACAGATACATACAGATACCTCTAGATACATACATACAGATACCTCTAGATACATACAGATACATACAGGTAGATACAGATACATACAGATACAAAAAGATACATAAAGATACATACAGATACATACAGATACATACAGATACATACAGATACATACAGATACATACAGATACATACAGATACATACAGATACATACAGATACATACAGATACATACAGATACATACAGCTACATACAGATACATAAAGATACATTCAGATACATACAGATACATACAGATACATACAGAGATACATACAGATACATACAGATACATAAAGATACATAAAGATACATAAAGATACATGCAGATACATACAGATACATTCAGATACATACAGATACATACAGATACATACAGCTACACACAGATACATAAAGATACATAAATATACATACAGATACATACAGATACATACAGATACATACAGATACATACAGATACATACAGATACATACTGACACATACAGATACATACAGATACATACAGATACATACAGATACATACTTATCTATACAGATACATACAGATACATACAAATACAAACAGACACATACAGATACATACAGATACATACAGAAACATACATATACCTCTAGATACATACAGATACATACAGATACATACAGATACATACAGATACATAAAGATACATAAAGATAAATAAAGATACATACAGATACATACAGATTCATAAAGATACATACAAATACATACAGATACATACAGATACATACAGATACATACAGATACATACAGATACATACAGATACATACAGATACATACAGATACATAAAGATACATAAAGATACATAAAGATACATAAAGATACATAAAGATACATACAGATACATAAAGATACATAAAGATTCACAAAGATACATACTTATCCATACAGATACATACAGATACATACAGATACATACATATACATACAGATACATCCAGATACATACAGATACATACAGATACATAGAGATATACACAGATACATATTGATACAAACAGATACATACAGATACATACAGATATATACTACATACAGATACATACAGATACATATAGATACATACAGATACATCCAGATACATACAAATACAAACAGACACATACAGATACATACAGAAACATACATATACCTCTAGATACATACAGATACATACAGATAGATACAGATACATACAGATACATAAAGATACAAAAAGATACATACAGATACATACAGATACATACAGATACATACAGATACATACAGATACAAACAGATACATACAGATACATACAGATACATACAGATACATACAGATACATACAGCTACATACAGATACATAAAGATACATTCAGATACATACAGATACATACAGATACATACAGAGATACATACAGATACATACAGATACATAAAGATACATAAAGATACATACAGATACATTCAGATACATACAGATACATACAGATACATACAGATACATACAGATACATACAGATACATACAGATACATAAAGATACATACAGATACATGCAAATACAAACAGACACATACAGATACAAACAGATACATACAGAAACAAACATATACCTCTAGATACATACAGATACATACAGATACATACAGATACATACAGATACATACAGATACGTACAGATACATACAGATACATAAAGATACATACAGATACATACAGATACATACAGATACATACTTATCCATACAGATACATACAGATACATACAAATACAAACAGACACATACAGATACATACAGAAACATACATATACCTCTAGATACATACAGATACATACAGATAGATACAGATACATACAGATACATAAAGATACATAAAGATACATACAGATACATACAGATACATAAAGATACATACAGATACATGCAAATACAAACAGACACATACAGATACAAACAGATACATACAGAAACAAACATATACCTCTAGATACATACAGATACATACAGATACATACAGATACATACAGATACATACAGATACATACAGATACGTACAGATACATACAGATACATAAAGTTACATACAGATACATACAGATACATACAGATACATACTTATCCATACAGATACATACAGATACATACAAATACAAACAGAGATACATAAAGATTCACAAAGATACATACTTATCCATACAGATACATACAGATACATACAGATACATACATATACATACAGATACATCCAGATACATACAGATACATACAGATACATACAGATACATAGAGATACATACAGATACATACAGATACAAACAGATACATACAGATACATACAGATATATACTACATACAGATACATACAGATACATATAGATACATACAGATACATCCAGATACATACAAATACAAACAGACACATACAGATACATACAGATACATACAGAAACATACATATACCTCTAGATACATACAGATACATACAGATAGATACAGATACATACAGATACATACAGATACATACAGATACATACAGATACATACTGACACATACAGATACATACAGATACATACAGATACATACAGATACATCCAGATACATACAAAGATACATACAGATACATACAGATACATACAGATACATACAGATACATACAGATACATACAGATACATACAGATACATACAGATACATACAGATACATACAGATACATAAAGATACATACAGATACATGCAAATACAAACAGACACATACAGATACAAACAGATACATACAGAAACAAACATATACCTCTAGATACATACAGATACATACAGATACATACAGATACATACAGATACATACAGATACGTACAGATACATACAGATACATAAAGATACATACAGATACATACAGATACATACAGATACTTACTTATCCATACAGATACATACAGATACATACAAATACAAACAGACACATACAGATACATACAGAAACATACATATACCTCTAGATACATACAGATACATACAGATACTAACAGATACATACAGACACATACAGATACATCCAGATACATACAGAGATACATACAGATACATTCAGATACATACAGATACATACAGATACATACAGATGCATACAGATACAAACAGATACATACAAATACAAACAGACACATACAGATACATACAGATACATACAGAAACATACATATACCTCTAGATACATACAGATACATACAGATACATACAGATACATAAAGATACATAAAGATACATACATATACATACAGATACATACAGATACATACTTATCCATACATACAAATACATACAGATACATACAGATACATACAGATACATACAGATACATAAAGATACATAAAGATACATACTTATCCATACAGATACATACAGATACCTCTAGATACATACATACAGATACCTCTAGATACATACAGATACATACAGGTAGATACAGATACATACAGATACAAAAAGATACATAAAGATACATACAGATACATACAGATACATACAGATACATACAGATACATACAGATACATACAGATACATACAGATACATACAGATACATACAGATACATACAGATACATACAGCTACATACAGATACATAAAGATACATTCAGATACATACAGATACATACAGATACATACAGAGATACATACAGATACAAACAGATACATAAAGATACATAAAGATACATAAAGATACATGCAGATACATACAGATACATTCAGATACATACAGATACATACAGATACATACAGCTACACACAGATACATAAAGATACATAAATATACATACAGATACATACAGATACATACAGATACATACAGATACATACAGATACATACAGATACATACTGACACATACAGATACATACAGATACATACAGATACATACAGATACATACTTATCTATACAGATACATACAGATACATACAAATACAAACAGACACATACAGATACATACAGATACATACAGAAACATACATATACCTCTAGATACATACAGATACATACAGATAGATACAGATACATACAGATACATAAAGATACATAAAGATACATACAGATACATACAGATACATACAGATACATACAGATACATACAGATACATACAGATACATACAGATACATACAGATACATACAGATACATACAGATACATACAGCTACATACAGATACATAAAGATACATACAGATACATACAGATACATACAGATACATACAGATACATACAGATACATAATACAGATACATACAGATACATGCAGATACATAAAGATACATAAAGATACATAAAGATACATGCAGATACATACAGATACATTCAGATACATACAGATACATACAGATACATACCGCTATATACAGATACATAAAGATACATACAGATACATACAGATACATACAGATACATCCAGATACATACAGATACATACAGATACATAGAGATACATAGAGATACATACAGATACATACAGATACATACAGATACATACAGATACATACAGATACATAAGGATACATACAGATACATACAGATACATACAGATACATACAGATACATACAGATACATCACGATACATACAGATACATACAGATACATACAGATACATACAGATACATACAGATACATACAGATACATACAGATACATACAGATACATACAGATACATACAGATACATACAGATACATACAGATACATACAGATACATACAGATACATACTACAAACAGATACATACAGATACATACAGATACAGATACAAACAGATACATACAGATACATACAGATACATACAGATACATACAGATACATAAAGATACATAAAGATACATAAAGATACATAAAGATACATAAAGATACATACAGACATAAAGATACATACTTATCCATAAAGATACACAAAGATACATACAGATACATACAAATACATACAGATACATACAGATACATACAGATACATACAGATACATACAGATACATACAGATACATACAGATACATACAGATACATACAGATACATAAAGATACATAAAGATAAATAAAGATACATAAAGATACATACAGATACAGAAAGATTCATAAAGATACATACAAATACATACATATACATACAGATACATACAGATACATACAGATACATACAGATACATACAGATACATACAGATACATACAGATACATAAAGATACATAAAGATACATAAAGATACATGCAGATACATACAGATACATTCAGATACATACAGATACATACAGATACATACCGCTACATACAGATACATAAAGATACATACAGATACATACAGATACATACAGATACATCCAGATACATACAGATACATACAGATACATACAGATACATCCAGATACATACAGATACATACAGATACATAGAGATACATACAGATACATACAGATACAGATACATACAGATACATACAGATACATACAGATACATACAGATACATACAGATACATAAAGATACATAAAGATACATAAAGATACATACAGACATAAAGATACATACTTATCCATAAAGATACACACAGATACATACAGATACATACAAATACATACAGATACATACAGATACATACAGATACATACAGATACATTCAGATACATAAAGATACATAAAGATAAATAAAGATACATAAAGATACATACAGATACAGAAAGATTCATAAAGATACATAAAGATACATAAAGATACATGCAGATACATACAGATACATTCAGATACATACAGATACATACAGATACATACCGCTACATACAGATACATACAGATACATACAGATACATAAAGATACATACAGATACATACAGATACATAAAGATACATAAAGATACATACAGATACATTCAGATACATACAGATACATACAGATACATACAGATACATACAGATACATACAGATACATACAGATACATAAAGATACATACAGATACATGCAAATACAAACAGACACATACAGATACAAACAGATACATACAGAAACAAACATATACCTCTAGATACATACAGATACATACAGATACATACAGATACATACAGATACATACAGATACATACAGATACATACAGATACATAAAGATACATACAGATACATACAGATACATACAGATACATACTTATCCATACAGATACATACAGATACATACAAATACAAACAGACACATACAGATACATACAGAAACATACATATACCTCTAGATACATACAGATACATACAGATACATACAGATACATACAGATACATAAAGATACATAAAGATACATACAGATACATACAGATACATACAGATACATACAGATACATACTTATCCATACAGATACATACAGATACATACAGATACATACAGATACATACAGAGATACATACAGATACATACAGATACATACAGATACATAAAGATACATAAAGATACATGCAGATACATACAGATACATTCAAATACATACAGATACATACAGATACATACAGATACATACAGATACATACAGATACATACAGATACATACAGATACATACAGATACATACAGATACATACAGATACATACAGATACATACAGATACATACAGATACATACAGATACATACAGATACATACAGATACATACAGATACATACAGATACATAAAGATACATACAGATACATGCAAATACAAACAGACACATACAGATACAAACAGATACATACAGAAACAAACATATACATACAGATACATACAGATACATACAGATACATACAGATACATAATACAGATACATACAGATACATGCAGATACATAAAGATACATAAAGATACATAAAGATACATGCAGATACATACAGATACATTCAGATACATACAGATACATACAGATACATACCGCTATATACAGATACATAAAGATACATACAGATACATACAGATACATACAGATACATCCAGATACATACAGATACAAACAGATACATAGAGATACATAGAGATACATACAGATACATACAGATACATACAGATACATACAGATACATACAGATACATAAAGATACATACAGATACATACAGATACATACAGATACATACAGATACATACAGATACATCACGATACATACAGATACATACAGATACATAGAGATACATACAGATACATACAGATACATACAGATACATACAGATACATACAGATACATACAGATACATACAGATACATACAGATACATACAGATACATACAGATACATACTACAAACAGATACATACAGATACATACAGATACAGATACAAACAGATACATACAGATACATACAGATACATACAGATACATACAGATACATAAAGATACATAAAGATACATAAAGATACATAAAGATACATAAAGATACATACAGACATAAAGATACATACTTATCCATAAAGATACACAAAGATACATACAGATACATACAAATACATACAGATACATACAGATACATACAGATACATACAGATACATACAGATACATACAGATACATACAGATACATACAGATACATACAGATACATAAAGATACATAAAGATAAATAAAGATACATAAAGATACATACAGATACAGAAAGATTCATAAAGATACATACAAATACATACATATACATACAGATACATACAGATACATACAGATACATACAGATACATACAGATACATACAGATACATACAGATACATAAAGATACATAAAGATACATAAAGATACATGCAGATACATACAGATACATTCAGATACATACAGATACATACAGATACATACCGCTACATACAGATACATAAAGATACATACAGATACATACAGATACATACAGATACATCCAGATACATACAGATACATACAGATACATACAGATACATAAAGATACATACAGATACATACAGATACATACAGATACATCCAGATACATACAGATACATACAGATACATACAGATACATCCAGATACATACAGATACATACAGATACATAGAGATACATACAGATACATACAGATACAGATACAAACAGATACATACAGATACATACAGATACATACAGATACATACAGATACATAAAGATACATAAAGATACATAAAGATACATACAGACATAAAGATACATACTTATCCATAAAGATACACACAGATACATACAGATACATACAAATACATACAGATACATACAGATACATACAGATACATACAGATACATTCAGATACATAAAGATACATAAAGATAAATAAAGATACATAAAGATACATACAGATACAGAAAGATTCATAAAGATACATAAAGATACATAAAGATACATAAAGATACATGCAGATACATACAGATACATTCAGATACATACAGATACATACAGATACATACCGCTACATACAGATACATACAGATACATACAGATACATAAAGATACATAAAGATACATACAGATACAAACAGATACATACAGATACATACAGATACATACAGATACATACAGATACATAAAGATACATAAAGATACATAAAGATACATAAAGATACATACAGACATAAAGATACATACTTATCCATAAAGATACACACAGATACATACAGATACATACATATACATACAGATACATACAGATACATACAGATACATACAGATACATACAGATACATACAGATACATACAGATACATAAAGATACATAAAGATACATAAAGATACATACAGATACATACAGATACATAAAGATACATACAAATACATACAGATACATACAGATACATACAGATACATACAGATACATACAGATACATACAGATACATACAGATACATACAGATACATAAAGATACATAAAGATACATAAAGATACATAAAGATACATAAAGATACATACAGATACATAAAGATACATAAAGATTCACAAAGATACATACTTATCCATACAGATACATACAGATACATACAGATACATACATATACATACAGATACATACAGATACATACAGATACATACAGATACATACAGATACATAGAGATATACACAGATACATATTGATACAAACAGATACATACAGATACATACAGATACATACAGATACATACAGATACATACAGATACATACAGATACATACAGATACATCCAGATACATACAAATACAAACAGACACATACAGATACATACAGATACATACAGAAACATACATATACCTCTAGATACATACAGATACATACAGATAGATACAGATACATACAGATACATAAAGATACATAAAGATACATACAGATACATACAGATACATACAGATACATACAGATACATACAGATACAAACAGATACATACAGATACATACAGATACATACAGATACATACAGATACATACAGATACATACAGATACATAAAGATACATTCAGATACATACAGATACATACAGATACATACAGAGATACATACAGATACATACAGATACATAAAGATACATAAAGATACATACAGATACATTCAGATACATACAGATACATACAGATACATACAGCTACATACAGATACATAAAGATACATAAATATACATACAGATACATACAGATACATACAGATACATACAGATACATACAGATACATACAGATACATACAGATACAAACAGATACATACAGATACATACAGATACATACAGATACATACAGATACATACAGATACATACAGATACATACTTATCCATACAGATACATACAGATACATACAAATACAAACAGACACATACAGATACATACAGATACATACAGAAACATACATATACCTCTAGATACATACAGATACATACAGATAGATACAGATACATACAGATACATAAAGATACATACAGATACATACAGATACATACAGATACATACAGATACATACAGATACAAACAGATACATACAGATACATACAGATACATACAGATACATACAGATACATACAGCTACATACAGATACATAAAGATACATTCAGATACATACAGATACATCTAGATACATACAGAGATACATACAGATACATACAGATACATACAGATACATATAGATACATACAGATACATCCAGATACATACAAATACAAACAGACACATACAGATACATACAGATACATACAGAAACATACATATACCTCTAGATACATACAGATACATACAGATAGATACAGATACATACAGATACATACAGATACATACAGATACATACAGATACATACAGATACATACAGATACATACAGATACATACAGATACATACAGATACATACAGATACATACAGATACATACAGATACATACAGATACATACAGATACAAACAGATACATACAGATACATACAGATACATACAGATACATACAGATACATACAGATACATAAAGATACATACAGATACATGCAAATACAAACAGACACATACAGATACAAACAGATACATACAGAAACAAACATATACCTCTAGATACATACAGATACATACAGATACATACAGATACATACAGATACATACAGATACGTACAGATACATACAGATACATAAAGATACATACAGATACATACAGATACATACAGATACTTACTTATCCATACAGATACATACAGATACATACAAATACAAACAGACACATACAGATACATACAGAAACATACATATACCTCTAGATACATACAGATACTAACAGATACATACAGACACATACAGATACATCCAGATACATACAGAGATACATACAGATACATTCAGATACATACTGATACATACAGATACATACAGATGCATACAGATACAAACAGATACATACAAATACAAACAGACACATACAGATACATACAGATACATACAGAAACATACATATACCTCTAGATACATACAGATACATACAGATACATACAGATACATACAGATACATACAGATACATACAGATACATACAGATACATACAGATACATACTTATCCATACATACAAATACATACAGATACATCCAGATACATACAGATACATACAGATACATAGAGATACATACAGATACATACAGATACATACAGATACATACAGATACATACAGATACATACAGATACATACAGATACATACAGATACATACAGATACATACAGATACATACAGATACATAAAGATACATACAGATACATGCAAATACAAACAGACACATACAGATACAAACAGATACATACAGAAACAAACATATACCTCTAGATACATACAGATACATACAGATACATACAGATACATACAGATACATACAGATACATACAGATACATACAGATACATAAAGATACATACAGATACATACAGATACATACAGATACATACTTATCCATACAGATACATACAGATACATAAAGATACATAAAGATACATAAAGATACATAAAGATACATACAGACATAAAGATACATACTTATCCATAAAGATACACACAGATACATACAGATACATACAAATACATACAGATACATACAGATACATACAGATACATACAGATACATACAGATACATACAGATACATACAGATACATACAGATACATACAGATACATAAAGATACATAAAGATAAATAAAGATACATAAAGATACATACAGATACATACAGATACATAAAGATACATACAAATACATACAGATACATACAGATACATACAGATACATACAGATACATACAGATACATACAAATACAAACAGACACATACAGATACATACAGATACATACAGAAACATACATATACCTCTAGATACATACAGATACATACAGATACATACAGATACATAAAGATACATAAAGATACATACAGATACATACAGATACATACAGATACATACTTATCCATACATACAAATACATACAGATACATCCAGATACATACAGATACATACAGATACATAGAGATACATACAGATACATACAGATACATACAGATACATACAGATACATACAGATACATACAGATACATACAGATACATACAGATACATACAGATACATACAGATACATACAGATACATACAGATACATAAAGATACATACAGATACATGCAAATACAAACAGACACATACAGATACAAACAGATACATACAGAAACAAACATATACCTCTAGATACAGATACATACAGATACATACAGATACATACAGATACATACAGATACATACAGATACATACAGATACATACAGATACATACAGATACATACAGATACATACAGATACTTACTTATCCATACAGATACATACAGATACATACAAATACAAACAGACACATACAGATACATACAGAAACATACATATACCTCTAGATACATACAGATACATACAGATACTAACAGATACATACAGACACATACAGATACATCCAGATATATACAGAGATACATACAGATACATACAGATACATACAGATACATACAGATACATACAGATACATACAGATACATACAGATACATAAAGATACATAAAGATACATAAAGATACATGCAGATACATACAGATACATTCAGATACATACAGATACATACAGATACATACCGCTACATACAGATACATAAAGATACATACAGATACATACAGATACATACAGATACATCCAGATACATACAGATACATACAGATACATACAGATACATCCAGATACATACAGATACATACAGATACATAGAGATACATACAGATACATACAGATACAGATACAAACAGATACATACAGATACATACAGATACATACAGATACATACAGATACATAAAGATACATAAAGATACATAAAGATACATACAGACATAAAGATACATACTTATCCATAAAGATACACACAGATACATACAGATACATACAAATACATACAGATACATACAGATACATACAGATACATACAGATACATACAGATACATAAAGATACATAAAGATAAATAAAGATACATAAAGATACATACAGATACAGAAAGATTCATAAAGATACATAAAGATACATAAAGATACATGCAGATACATACAGATACATTCAGATACATACAGATACATACAGATACATACCGCTACATACAGATACATACAGATACATACAGATACATAAAGATACATAAAGATACATACAGATACAAACAGATACATACAGATACATACAGATACATACAGATACATACAGATACATAAAGATACATAAAGATACATAAAGATACATAAAGATACATACAGACATAAAGATACATACTTATCCATAAAGATACACACAGATACATACAGATACATACAAATACATACAGATACATACAGATACATACAGATACATACAGATACATACAGATACATACAGATACATACAGATACATAAAGATACATAAAGATAAATAAAGATACATAAAGATACATACAGATACATACAGATACATAAAGATACATACAGATACATACAGATACATACAGATACATACAGATACATACAGATACATACAGATACATACAGATACATACAGATACATACAGATACATACAGATACATAAAGATACATAAAGATACATAAAGATACATAAAGATACATAAAGATACATAAAGATACATACAGATACATAAAGATACATAAAGATTCACAAAGATACATACTTATCCATACAGATACATACAGATACATACAGATACATACAGATACATACAGATACATACAGATACATACAGATACATACAGATACATAGAGATATACACAGATACATATTGATACAAACAGATACATACAGATACATACAGATACATACAGATATATACTACATACAGATACATACAGATACATATAGATACATACAGATACATCCAGATACATACAAATACAAACAGACACATACAGATACATACAGAAACATACATATACCTCTAGATACATACAGATACATACAGATAGATACAGATACATACAGATACATAAAGATACAAAAAGATACATACAGATACATACAGATACATACAGATACATACAGATACATACAGATACAAACAGATACATACAGATACATACAGATACATACAGATACATACAGATACATACAGCTACATACAGATACATAAAGATACATTCAGATACATACAGATACATACAGATACATACAGAGATACATACAGATACATACAGATACATAAAGATACATAAAGATACATACAGATACATACAGATACATACAGATACATACAGATACATACAGATACATGCAAATACAAACAGACACATACAGATACAAACAGATACATACAGAAACAAACATATACCTCTAGATACATACAGATACATACAGATACATACAGATACATACAGATACATACAGATACATACAGATACATACAGATACATAAAGATACATACAGATACATACAGATACATACAGATACATACTTATCCATACAGATACATACAGATACATACAAATACAAACAGACACATACAGATACATACAGAAACATACATATACCTCTAGATACATACAGATACATACAGATACATACAGATACATACAGATACATAAAGATACATAAAGATACATACAGATACATACAGATACATACAGATACATACAGATACATATTTATCCATACAGATACATACAGATACATACAGATACATACAGATACATACAGATACATACAGAGATACATACAGATACATACAGATACATACAGATACATACAGATACATAAAGATACATAAAGATACATGCAGATACATACAGATACATACAGATACATACAGATACATACAGATACATACAGATACATACAGATACATACAGATACATACAGATACATACAGATACATACAGATACATACAGATACATACAGATACATACAGATACATACAGATACATACAGATACATACAGATACATACAGATACATACAGATACATAAAGATACATACAGATACATGCAAATACAAACAGACACATACAGATACAAACAGATACATACAGAAACAAACATATACCTCTAGATACATACAGATACATACAGATACATACAGATACATACAGATACATACAGATACATACAGATACATACAGATACATAAAGATACATACAGATACATACAGATACATACAGATACATACTTATACATACAGATACATACAGATACATACAAATACAAACAGAGATACATAAAGATTCACAAAGATACATACTTATCCATTCAGATACATACAGATACATACAGATACATACAGATACATACAGATACATACAGATACATACAGATACATACAGATACATACAGATACATACAGATACATACAGATACATACAGATACAAACAGATACATACAGATACATACAGATATATACTACATACAGATACATACAGATACATATAGATACATACAGATACATCCAGATACATACAAATACAAACAGACACATACAGATACATACAGATACATACAGAAACATACATATACCTCTAGATACATACAGATACATACAGATAGATACAGATACATACAGATACATACAGATACATACAGATACATACAGATACATACTGACACATACAGATACATACAGATACATACAGATACATACAGATACATCCAGATACATACAAAGATACATACAGATACATACAGATACATACAGATACATACAGATACATACAGATACATACAGATACATACAGATACATACAGATACATACAGATACATACAGATACATAAAGATACATACAGATACATGCAAATACAAACAGACACATACAGATACAAACAGATACATACAGAAACAAACATATACCTCTAGATACATACAGATACATACAGATACATACAGATACATACAGATACATACAGATACATACAGATACATACAGATACATAAAGATACATACAGATACATACAGATACATACAGATACTTACTTATCCATACAGATACATACAGATACATACAAATACAAACAGACACATACAGATACATACAGAAACATACATATACCTCTAGATACATACAGATACATACAGATACTAACAGATACATACAGACACATACAGATACATACAGATACATACAGAGATACATACAGATACATACAGATACATACAGATACATACAGATACATACAGATGCATACAGATACAAACAGATACATACAAATACAAACAGACACATACAGATACATACAGATACATACAGAAACATACATATACCTCTAGATACATACAGATACATACAGATACATACAGATACATAAAGATACATAAAGATACATACAGATACATACAGATACATACAGATACATACTTATCCATACATACAAATACATACAGATACATACAGATACATACAGATACATACAGATACATAAAGATACATAAAGATACATACTTATCCATACAGATACATACAGATACATACAGATACCTCTAGATACATACATACAGATACCTCTAGATACATACAGATACATACAGGTAGATACAGATACATACAGATACAAAAAGATACATAAAGATACATACAGATACATACAGATACATACAGATACATACAGATACATACAGATACATACAGATACATACAGATACATACAGATACATACAGATACATACAGATACATACAGATACATACAGCTACATACAGATACATAAAGATACATTCAGATACATACAGATACATACAGATACATACAGAGATACATACAGATACATACAGATACATAAAGATACATAAAGATACATAAAGATACATGCAGATACATACAGATACATTCAGATACATACAGATACATACAGATACATACAGCTACACACAGATACATAAAGATACATAAATATACATACAGATACATACAGATACATACAGATACATACAGATACATACAGATACATACAGATACATACTGACACATACAGATACATACAGATACATACAGATACATACAGATACATACTTATCTATACAGATACATACAGATACATACAAATACAAACAGACACATACAGATACATACAGATACATACAGAAACATACATATACCTCTAGATACATACAGATACATACAGATACATACAGATACATACAGATACATAAAGATACATAAAGATAAATAAAGATACATACAGATACATACAGATTCATAAAGATACATACAAATACATACAGATACATACAGATACATACAGATACATACAGATACATACAGATACATACAGATACATACAGATACATACAGATACATACAGATACATAGAGATACATACAGATACATACAGATACAAACAGATACATACAGATACATACAGATATATACTACATACAGATACATACAGATACATATAGATACATACAGATACATCCAGATACATACAAATACAAACAGACACATACAGATACATACAGATACATACAGAAACATACATATACCTCTAGATACATACAGATACATACAGATAGATACAGATACATACAGATACATACAGATACATACAGATACATACAGATACATACTGACACATACAGATACATACAGATACATACAGATACATACAGATACATCCAGATACATACAAAGATACATACAGATACATACAGATACATACAGATACATACAGATACATACAGATACATACAGATACATACAGATACATACAGATACATACAGATACATAAAGATACATACAGATACATGCAAATACAAACAGACACATACAGATACAAACAGATACATACAGAAACAAACATATACCTCTAGATACATACAGATACATACAGATACATACAGATACATACAGATACATACAGATACGTACAGATACATACAGATACATAAAGATACATACAGATACATACAGATACATACAGATACTTACTTATCCATACAGATACATACAGATACATACAAATACAAACAGACACATACAGATACATACAGAAACATACATATACCTCTAGATACATACAGATACATACAGATACTAACAGATACATACAGATACATACAGATACATACAGATACATACAGAGATACATACAGATACATTCAGATACATACAGATACATACAGATACATACAGATGCATACAGATACAAACAGATACATACAAATACAAACAGACACATACAGATACATACAGATACATACAGAAACATACATATACCTCTAGATACATACAGATACATACAGATACATACAGATACATAAAGATACATAAAGATACATACAGATACATACAGATACATACAGATACATACTTATCCATACATACAAATACATACAGATACATACAGATACATACAGATACATACAGATACATAAAGATACATAAAGATACATACTTATCCATACAGATACATACAGATACATACAGATACCTCTAGATACATACATACAGATACCTCTAGATACATACAGATACATACAGGTAGATACAGATACATACAGATACAAAAAGATACATAAAGATACATACAGATACATACAGATACATACAGATACATACAGATACATACAGATACATACAGATACATACAGATACATACAGATACATACAGATACATACAGATACATACAGATACATACAGCTACATACAGATACATAAAGATACATTCAGATACATACAGATACATACAGATACATACAGAGATACATACAGATACATACAGATACATAAAGATACATAAAGATACATAAAGATACATGCAGATACATACAGATACATTCAGATACATACAGATACATACAGATACATACAGCTACACACAGATACATAAAGATACATAAATATACATACAGATACATACAGATACATACAGATACATACAGATACATACAGATACATACAGATACATACTGACACATACAGATACATACAGATACATACAGATACATACAGATACATACTTATCTATACAGATACATACAGATACATACAAATACAAACAGACACATACAGATACATACAGATACATACAGAAACATACATATACCTCTAGATACATACAGATACATACAGATACATACAGATACATACAGATACATAAAGATACATAAAGATAAATAAAGATACATACAGATACATACAGATACATAAAGATACATACAGATACATACAGATACATACAGATACATACAGATACATACAGATACATACAGATACATACAGATACATACAGATACATACAGATACATAAAGATACATAAAGATACATAAAGATACATAAAGATACATAAAGATACATACAGATACATAAAGATACATAAAGATTCACAAAGATACATACTTATCCATACAGATACATACAGATACATACAGATACATACATATACATACAGATACATCCAGATACATACAGATACATACAGATACATAGAGATATACACAGATACATATTGATACAAACAGATACATACAGATACATACAGATATATACTACATACAGATACATACAGATACATATAGATACATACAGATACATCCAGATACATACAAATACAAACAGACACATACAGATACATACAGAAACATACATATACCTCTAGATACATACAGATACATACAGATAGATACAGATACATACAGATACATAAAGATACAAAAAGATACATACAGATACATACAGATACATACAGATACATACAGATACATACAGATACAAACAGATACATACAGATACATACAGATACATACAGATACATACAGATACATACAGCTACATACAGATACATAAAGATACATTCAGATACATACAGATACATACAGATACATACAGAGATACATACAGATACATACAGATACATAAAGATACATAAAGATACATACAGATACATTCAGATACATACAGATACATACAGATACATACAGATACATACAGATACATACAGATACATACAGATACATAAAGATACATACAGATACATGCAAATACAAACAGACACATACAGATACAAACAGATACATACAGAAACAAACATATACCTCTAGATACATACAGATACATACAGATACATACAGATACATACAGATACATACAGATACATACAGATACATACAGATACATAAAGATACATACAGATACATACAGATACATACAGATACATACTTATCCATACAGATACATACAGATACATACAAATACAAACAGACACATACAGATACATACAGAAACATACATATACCTCTAGATACATACAGATACATACAGATAGATACAGATACATACAGATACATAAAGATACATAAAGATACATACAGATACATACAGATACATACAGATACATACAGATACATATTTATCCATACAGATACATACAGATACATACAGATACATACAGATACATACAGATACATACAGAGATACATACAGATACATACAGATACATACAGATACATAAAGATACATAAAGATACATGCAGATACATACAGATACATTCAAATACATACAGATACATACAGATACATACAGATACATACAGATACATACAGATACATACAGATACATACAGATACATACAGATACATACAGATACATACAGATACATACAGATACATACAGATACATACAGATACATACAGATACATACAGATACATAAAGATACATACAGATACATGCAAATACAAACAGACACATACAGATACAAACAGATACATACAGAAACAAACATATACCTCTAGATACATACAGATACATACAGATAAATACAGATACATACAGATACATACAGATACATACAGATACGTACAGATACATACAGATACATAAAGTTACATACAGATACATACAGATACATACAGATACATACTTATCCATACAGATACATACAGATACATACAAATACAAACAGAGATACATAAAGATTCACAAAGATACATACTTATCCATACAGATACATACAGATACATACAGATACATACATATACATACAGATACATCCAGATACATACAGATACATACAGATACATACAGATACATAGAGATACATACAGATACATACAGATACAAACAGATACATACAGATACATACAGATATATACTACATACAGATACATACAGATACATATAGATACATACAGATACATCCAGATACATACAAATACAAACAGACACATACAGATACATACAGATACATACAGAAACATACATATACCTCTAGATACATACAGATACATACAGATAGATACAGATACATACAGATACATACAGATACATACAGATACATACAGATACATACTGACACATACAGATACATACAGATACATACAGATACATACAGATACATCCAGATACATACAAAGATACATACAGATACATACAGATACATACAGATACATACAGATACATACAGATACATACAGATACATACAGATACATACAGATACATACAGATACATACAGATACATAAAGATACATACAGATACATGCAGATACAAACAGACACATACAGATACAAACAGATACATACAGAAACAAACATATACCTCTAGATACATACAGATACATACAGATACATACAGATACATACAGATACATACAGATACATACAGATACATACAGATACATAAAGATACATACAGATACATACAGATACATACAGATACATACTTATCCATACAGATACATACAGATACATACAAATACAAACAGACACATACAGATACATACAGAAACATACATATACCTCTAGATACATACAGATACATACAGATACTAACAGATACATACAGACACATACAGATACATCCAGATACATACAGAGATACATACAGATACATACAGATACATACAGATACATACAGATACATACAGATACATACAGATACAAACAGATACATACAAATACAAACAGACACATACAGATACATACAGATACATACAGAAACATACATATACCTCTAGATACATACAGATACATACAGATACATACAGATACATAAAGATACATAAAGATACATACAGATACATACAGATACATACAGATACATACTTATCCATACATACAAATACATACAGATACATACAGATACATACAGATACATACAGATACATAAAGATACATAAAGATACATACTTATCCATACAGATACATACAGATACATACAGATACCTCTAGATACATACATACAGATACCTCTAGATACATACAGATACATACAGGTAGATACAGATACATACAGATACAAAAAGATACATAAAGATACATACAGATACATACAGATACATACAGATACATACAGATACATACAGATACATACAGATACATACAGATACATACAGATACATACAGATACATACAGATACATACAGCTACATACAGATACATAAAGATACATTCAGATACATACAGATACATACAGATACATACAGAGATACATACAGATACAAACAGATACATAAAGATACATAAAGATACATAAAGATACATGCAGATACATACAGATACATTCAGATACATACAGATACATACAGATACATACAGCTACATACAGATACATAAAGATACATAAATATACATACAGATACATACAGATACATACAGATACATACAGATACATACAGATACATACAGATACATACTGACACATACAGATACATACAGATACATACAGATACATACAGATACATACTTATCCATACAGATACATACAGATACATACAAATACAAACAGACACATACAGATACATACAGATACATACAGAAACATACATATACCTCTAGATACATACAGATACATACAGATAGATACAGATACATACAGATACATAAAGATACATAAAGATACATACAGATACATACAGATACATACAGATACATACAGATACATACAGATACATACAGATACATACAGATACATACAGATACATACAGATACATACAGATACATACAGCTACATACAGATACATAAAGATACATACAGATACATACAGATACATACAGATACATACAGATACATACAGATACATAATACAGATACATACAGATACATGCAGATACATAAAGATACATAAAGATACATAAAGATACATGCAGATACATACAGATACATTCAGATACATACAGATACATACAGATACATACCGCTATATACAGATACATAAAGATACATACAGATACATACAGATACATACAGATACATCCAGATACATACAGATACATACAGATACATAGAGATACATAGAGATACATACAGATACATACAGATACATACAGATACATACAGATACATACAGATACATAAAGATACATACAGATACATACAGATACATACAGATACATACAGATACATACAGATACATAAAGATACATACAGATACATACAGATACATAGAGATACATACAGATACATACAGATACATACAGATACATACAGATACATACAGATACATACAGATACATACAGATACATACAGATACATACAGATACATACAGATACATACAGATACATACTACAAACAGATACATACAGATACATACAGATACAGATACAAACAGATACATACAGATACATACAGATACATACAGATACATACAGATACATAAAGATACATAAAGATACATAAAGATACATAAAGATACATAAAGATACATACAGACATAAAGATACATACTTATCCATAAAGATACACAAAGATACATACAGATACATACAAATACATACAGATACATACAGATACATACAGATACATACAGATACATACAGATACATACAGATACATACAGATACATACAGATACATACAGATACATAAAGATACATAAAGATAAATAAAGATACATAAAGATACATACAGATACAGAAAGATTCATAAAGATACATACAAATACATACATATACATACAGATACATACAGATACATACAGATACATACAGATACATACAGATACATACAGATACATACAGATACATAAAGATACATAAAGATACATAAAGATACATGCAGATACATACAGATACATTCAGATACATACAGATACATACAGATACATACCGCTACATACAGATACATAAAGATACATACAGATACATACAGATACATACAGATACATCCAGATACATACAGATACATACAGATACATACAGATACATCCAGATACATACAGATACATACAGATACATAGAGATACATACAGATACATACAGATACAGATACAAACAGATACATACAGATACATACAGATACATACAGATACATACAGATACATAAAGATACATAAAGATACATAAAGATACATACAGACATAAAGATACATACTTATCCATAAAGATACACACAGATACATACAGATACATACAAATACATACAGATACATACAGATACATACAGATACATACAGATACATTCAGATACATAAAGATACATAAAGATAAATAAAGATACATAAAGATACATACAGATACAGAAAGATTCATAAAGATACATAAAGATACATAAAGATACATGCAGATACATACAGATACATTCAGATACATACAGATACATACAGATACATACCGCTACATACAGATACATACAGATACATACAGATACATAAAGATACATACAGATACATACAGATACATAAAGATACATAAAGATACATACAGATACATTCAGATACATACAGATACATACAGATACATACAGATACATACAGATACATACAGATACATACAGATACATAAAGATACATACAGATACATGCAAATACAAACAGACACATACAGATACAAACAGATACATACAGAAACAAACATATACCTCTAGATACATACAGATACATACAGATACATACAGATACATACAGATACATACAGATACATACAGATACATACAGATACATAAAGATACATACAGATACATACAGATACATACAGATACATACTTATCCATACAGATACATACAGATACATACAAATACAAACAGACACATACAGATACATACAGAAACATACATATACCTCTAGATACATACAGATACATACAGATAGATACAGATACATACAGATACATAAAGATACATAAAGATACATACAGATACATACAGATACATACAGATACATACAGATACATATTTATCCATACAGATACATACAGATACATACAGATACATACAGATACATACAGAGATACATACAGATACATACAGATACATACAGATACATAAAGATACATAAAGATACATGCAGATACATACAGATACATACAGATACATACAGATACATACAGATACATACAGATACATACAGATACATACAGATACATACAGATACATACAGATACATACAGATACATACAGATACATACAGATACATACAGATACATACAGATACATACAGATACATACAGATACATACAGATACATACAGATACATACAGATACATACAGATACATAAAGATACATACAGATACATGCAAATACAAACAGACACATACAGATACAAACAGATACATACAGATACATACAGATACATACAGATACATACAGATACATACAGATACATACAGATACATAATACAGATACATACAGATACATGCAGATACATAAAGATACATAAAGATACATAAAGATACATGCAGATACATACAGATACATTCAGATACATACAGATACATACAGATACATACCGCTATATACAGATACATAAAGATACATACAGATACATACAGATACATACAGATACATCCAGATACATACAGATACAAACAGATACATAGAGATACATAGAGATACATACAGATACATACAGATACATACAGATACATACAGATACATACAGATACATAAGGATACATACAGATACATACAGATACATACAGATACATACAGATACATACAGATACATCACGATACATACAGATACATACAGATACATAGAGATACATACAGATACATACAGATACATACAGATACATACAGATACATACAGATACATACAGATACATACAGATACATACAGATACATACAGATACATACAGATACATACTACAAACAGATACATACAGATACATACAGATACAGATACAAACAGATACATACAGATACATACAGATACATACAGATACATACAGATACATAAAGATACATAAAGATACATAAAGATACATAAAGATACATAAAGATACATACAGACATAAAGATACATACTTATCCATAAAGATACACAAAGATACATACAGATACATACAAATACATACAGATACATACAGATACATACAGATACATACAGATACATACAGATACATACAGATACATACAGATACATACAGATACATACAGATACATAAAGATACATAAAGATAAATAAAGATACATAAAGATACATACAGATACAGAAAGATTCATAAAGATACATACAAATACATACATATACATACAGATACATACAGATACATACAGATACATACAGATACATACAGATACATACAGATACATACAGATACATAAAGATACATAAAGATACATAAAGATACATGCAGATACATACAGATACATTCAGATACATACAGATACATACAGATACATACCGCTACATACAGATACATAAAGATACATACAGATACATACAGATACATACAGATACATCCAGATACATACAGATACATACAGATACATACAGATACATCCAGATACATACAGATACATACAGATACATAGAGATACATACAGATACATACAGATACAGATACAAACAGATACATACAGATACATACAGATACATACAGATACATACAGATACATACAGATACATAAAGATACATAAAGATACATAAAGATACATACAGACATAAAGATACATACTTATCCATAAAGATACACACAGATACATACAGATACATACAAATACATACAGATACATACAGATACATACAGATACATACAGATAAATTCAGATACATAAAGATACATAAAGATAAATAAAGATACATAAAGATACATACAGATACAGAAAGATTCATAAAGATACATAAAGATACATAAAGATACATGCAGATACATACAGATACATTCAGATACATACAGATACATACAGATACATACCGCTACATACAGATACATACAGATACATACAGATACATAAAGATACATAAAGATACATACAGATACAAACAGATACATACAGATACATACAGATACATACAGATACATACAGATACATAAAGATACATAAAGATACATAAAGATACATAAAGATACATACAGACATAAAGATACATACTTATCCATAAAGATACACACAGATACATACAGATACATACAAATACATACAGATACATACAGATACATACAGATACATACAGATACATACAGATACATACAGATACATACAGATACATACAGATACATACAGATACATACAGATACATACAGATACATACAGATACATACAGATACATACAGATACATACAGATACATACAGATACATACAGATACATACAGATACATACAGATACATACAGATACATACAGATACATACAGATACATACAGATACATACAGATACATACAGATACATAAAGATACATACAGATACATGCAAATACAAACAGACACATACAGATACAAACAGATACATACAGAAACAAACATATACCTCTAGATACATACAGATACATACAGATACATACAGATACATACAGATACATACAGATACGTACAGATACATACAGATACATAAAGATACATACAGATACATACAGATACATACAGATACTTACTTATCCATACAGATACATACAGATACATACAAATACAAACAGACACATACAGATACATACAGAAACATACATATACCTCTAGATACATACAGATACATACAGATACTAACAGATACATACAGACACATACAGATACATCCAGATACATACAGAGATACATACAGATACATTCAGATACATACAGATACATACAGATACATACAGATGCATACAGATACATACAGATACATACAGATACATACAGATACATACAGATACATACAGATACATACAGATACATACAGATACATACAGATACATACAGATACATACAGATACATACAGATACATACAGATACATACAGATACATAAAGATACATACAGATACATGCAAATACAAACAGACACATACAGATACAAACAGATACATACAGAAACAAACATATACCTCTAGATACATACAGATACATACAGATACATACAGATACATACAGATACATACAGATACGTACAGATACATACAGATACATAAAGATACATACAGATACATACAGATACATACAGATACTTACTTATCCATACAGATACATACAGATACATACAAATACAAACAGACACATACAGATACATACAGAAACATACATATACCTCTCGATACATACAGATACATACAGATACTAACAGATACATACAGACACATACAGATACATCCAGATACATACAGAGATACATACAGATACATTCAGATACATACAGATACATACAGATACATACAGATGCATACAGATACAAACAGATACATACAAATACAAACAGACACATACAGATACATACAGAAACATACATATACCTCTAGATACATACAGATACATACAGATACATACAGATACATAAAGATACATAAAGATACATACAGATACATACAGATACATACAGATACATACTTATCCATACATACAAATACATACAGATACATACAGATACATACAGATACATACAGATACATAAAAAGATACATACTTATCCATACAGATACATACAGATACATACAGATACATACATATACATACAGATACATCCAGATACATACAGATACATACAGATACATAGAGATATATACAGATACATATTGATACAAACAGATACATACAGATACATACAGATATATACTACATACAGATACATACAGATACATATAGATACATACAGATACATCCAGATACATACAAATACAAACAGACACATACAGATACATACAGATACATACAGAAACATACATATACCTCTAGATACATACAGATACATACAGGTAGATACAGATACATACAGATACATAAAGATACATAAAGATACATACAGATACATACAGATACATACAGATACATACAGATACATACAGATACATACAGATACATACAGATACATACAGATACATACAGATACATACAGATACATACAGATACATACAGCTACATACAGATACATAAAGATACATTCAGATACATACAGATACATACAGATACATACAGAGATACATACAGATACATACAGAAAGAAGATACATAAAGATACATAAAGATACATGCAGATACATACAGATACATTCAGATACATACAGAAACATACATATACCTCTAGATACATACAGATACATACAGATAGATACAGATACATACAGATACATAAAGATACATAAAGATACATACAGATACATACAGATACATACAGATACATACAGATACATACAGATACAAACAGATACATACAGATACATACAGATACATACAGATACATACAGATACATACAGCTACATACAGATACATAAAGATACATTCAGATACATACAGATACATACAGATACATACAGAGATACATACAGATACATACAGATACATAAAGATACATAAAGATACATACAGATACATTCAGATACATACAGATACATACAGATACATACAGCTACATACAGATACATAAAGATACATAAATATACATACAGATACATACAGATACATACAGATACATACAGATACATACAGATACATACAGATACATACAGATACATACAGATACATACTGACACATACAGATACATACAGATACATACAGATACATACAGATACATACAGATACATACAGATACATACTTATCCATACAGATACATACAGATACATACAGATACATACAGAAACATACATATACCTCTAGATACATACAGATACATACAGATAGATACAGATACATACAGATACATAAAGTACATAAAGATACATACAGATACATACAGATACATACAGATACATACAGATACATACAGATACATACAGATACATACAGATACATACAGATACATACAGATACATACAGATACATACAGATACATACAGATACATACAGCTACATACAGATACATACAGATACATACAGATACATACAGCTACATACAGATACATAAAGATACATACAGATACATACAGATACATACAGATACATACAGATACATAATACAGATACATACAGATACATGCAGATACATAAAGATACATAAAGATACATAAAGATACATGCAGATACATACAGATACATTCAGATACATACAGATACATACAGATACATACCGCTACATACAGATACATAAAGATACATACAGATACATACAGATACATACAGATACATCCAGATACATACAGATACATACAGATACATAGAGATACATAGAGATACATACAGATACATACAGATATATACAGATACATACAGATACATACAGATACATACAGATACATAAGGATACATACAGATACATACAGATACATACAGATACATACAGATACATACAGATACATCACGATACATACAGATACATACAGATACATAGAGATACATACAGATACATACAGATACATACAGATACATACAGATACATACAGATACATACAGATACATACAGATACATACAGATACATACATATACATACAGATACATACAGATACATACTACAAACAGATACATACAGATACATACAGATACAGATACAAACAGATACATACAGATACATACAGATACATACAGATACATACAGATACATAAAGATACATAAAGATACATAAAGATACATAAAGATACATAAAGATACATACAGACATAAAGATACATACTTATCCATAAAGATACACAAAGATACATACAGATACATACAAATACATACAGATACATACAGATACATACAGATACATACAGATACATACAGATACATACAGATACATACAGATACATACAGATACATACAGATACATAAAGATACATAAAGATAAATAAAGATACATAAAGATACATACAGATACAGAAAGATTCATAAAGATACATACAAATACATACATATACATACAGATACATACAGATACATACAGATACATACAGATACATACAGATACATACAGATACATACAGATACATAAAGATACATAAAGATACATAAAGATACATGCAGATACATACAGATACATTCAGATACATACAGATACATACAGATACATACCGCTACATACAGATACATAAAGATACATACAGATACATACAGATACATACAGATACATCCAGATACATACAGATACATACAGATACATACAGATACATCCAGATACATACAGATACATACAGATACATAGAGATACATACAGATACATACAGATACAGATACAAACAGATACATACAGATACATACAGATACATACAGATACATACAGATACATAAAGATACATAAAGATACATAAAGATACATACAGACATAAAGATACATACTTATCCATAAAGATACACACAGATACATACAGATACATACAAATACATACAGATACATACAGATACATACAGATACATACAGATACATTCAGATACATAAAGATACATAAAGATAAATAAAGATACATAAAGATACATACAGATACAGAAAGATTCATAAAGATACATAAAGATACATAAAGATACATGCAGATACATACAGATACATTCAGATACATACAGATACATACAGATACATACCGCTACATACAGATACATACAGATACATACAGATACATAAAGATACATAAAGATACATACAGATACAAACAGATACATACAGATACATACAGATACATACAGATACATACAGATACATAAAGATACATAAAGATACATAAGATACATAAAGATACATACAGACATAAAGATACATACTTATCCATAAAGATACACACAGATACATACAGATACATACAAATACATACAGATACATACAGATACATACAGATACATACAGATACATACAGATACATACAGATACATACAGATACATAAAGATACATAAAGATACATAAAGATACATACAGATACATACAGATTCATAAAGATACATACAAATACATACAGATACATACAGATACATACAGATACATACAGATACATACAGATACATACAGATACATACAGATACATACAGATACATACAGATACATAAAGATACATAAAGATACATAAAGATACATAAAGATACATAAAGATACATACAGATACATAAAGATACATAAAGATTCACAAAGATACATACTTATCCATACAGATACATACAGATACATACAGATACATACATATACATACAGATACATCCAGATACATACAGATACATACAGATACATAGAGATATACACAGATACATATTGATACAAACAGATACATACAGATACATACAGATACATACAGATATATACTACATACAGATACATACAGATACATATAGATACATACAGATACATCCAGATACATACAAATACAAACAGACACATACAGATACATACAGATACATACAGAAACATACATATACCTCTAGATACATACAGATACATACAGATAGATACAGATACATACAGATACATAAAGATACATAAATATACATACAGATACATACAGATACATACAGATACATACAGATACATACAGATACAAACAGATACATACAGATACATACAGATACATACAGATACATACAGATACATACAGCTACATACAGATACATAAAGATACATTCAGATACATACAGATACATACAGATACATACAGAGATACATACAGATACATACAGATACATAAAGATACATAAAGATACATACAGATACATTCAGATACATACAGATACATACAGATACATACAGCTACATACAGATACATAAAGATACATAAATATACATACAGATACATACAGATACATACAGATACATACAGATACATACAGATACATACAGATACATACAGATACATACAGATACATACTGACACATACAGATACATACAGATACATACAGATACATACAGATACATACAGATACATACTTATCCATACAGATACATACAGATACATACAAATACAAACAGACACATACAGATACATACAGATACATACAGAAACATACATATACCTCTAGATACATACAGATACATACAGATAGATACAGATACATACAGATACATAAAGATACATAAAGATACATACAGATACATACAGATACATACAGATACATACAGATACATACAGATACAAACAGATACATACAGATACATACAGATACATACAGATACATACAGATACATACAGCTACATACAGATACATAAAGATACATTCAGATACATACAGATACATACAGATACATACAGAGATACATACAGATACATACAGATACATAAAGATACATATAGATACATACAGATACATCCAGATACATACAAATACAAACAGACACATACAGATACATACAGATACATACAGAAACATACATATACCTCTAGATACATACAGATACATACAGATAGATACAGATACATACAGATACATACAGATACATACAGATACATACAGATACATACAGATACATACAGATACATACAGATACATACAGATACATACAGATACATACAGATACATACAGATACATACAGATACATACAGATACATACAGATACATACAGATACATACAGATACATACAGATACATACAGATACATACAGATACATAAAGATACATACAGATACATGCAAATACAAACAGACACATACAGATACAAACAGATACATACAGAAACAAACATATACCTCTAGATACATTCAGATACATACAGATACATACAGATACATAGAGAGAAACATACAGATACATACAGATACATACAGATACATACAGATACATACAGATACATACAGATACGTACAGATACATACAGATACATAAAGATACATACAGATACATACAGATACATACAGATACTTACTTATCCATACAGATACATACAGATACATACAAATACAAACAGACACATACAGATACATACAGAAACATACATATACCTCTAGATACATACAGATACATACAGATACTAACAGATACATACAGACACATACAGATACATCCAGATACATACAGAGATACATACAGATACATTCAGATACATACAGATACATACAGATACATACAGATGCATACAGATACAAACAGATACATACAAATACAAACAGACACATACAGATACATACAGAAACATACATATACCTCTAGATACATACAGATACATACAGATACATACAGATACATAAAGATACATAAAGATACATACAGATACATACAGATACATACAGATACATACTTATCCATACATACAAATACATACAGATACATACAGATACATACAGATACATACAGATACATAAAGATACATAAAGATACATACTTATCCATACAGATACATACAGATACATACAGATACATACATATACATACAGATACATCCAGATACATACAGATACATACAGATACATAGAGATATATACAGATACATATTGATACAAACAGATACATACAGATACATACAGATATATACTACATACAGATACATACAGATACATATAGATACATACAGATACATCCAGATACATACAAATACAAACAGACACATACAGATACATACAGATACATACAGAAACATACATATACCTCTAGATACATACAGATACATACAGGTAGATACAGATACATACAGATACATAAAGATACATAAAGATACATACAGATACATACAGATACATACAGATACATACAGATACATACAGATACATACAGATACATACAGATACATACAGATACATACAGATACATACAGCTACATACAGATACATACAGATACATACAGATACATACAGATACATACAGATACATACAGAGATACATACAGATACATACAGATACATACAGATACATAAAGATACATAAAGATACATAAAGATACATGCAGATACATACAGATACATTCAGATACATACAGAAACATACATATACCTCTAGATACATACAGATACATACAGATAGATACAGATACATACAGATACATAAAGATACATAAAGATACATACAGATACATACAGATACATACAGATACATACAGATACATACAGATACAAACAGATACATACAGATACATACAGATACATACAGATACATACAGATACATACAGCTACATACAGATACATAAAGATACATTCAGATACATACAGATACATACAGATACATACAGAGATACATACAGATACATACAGATACATAAAGATACATAAAGATACATACAGATACATTCAGATACATACAGATACATACAGATACATACAGCTACATACAGATACATAAAGATAAATAAATATACATACAGATACATACAGATACATACAGATACATACAGATACATACAGATACATACAGATACATGCAAATACAAACAGACACATACAGATACAAACAGATACATACAGAAACAAACATATACCTCTAGATACATACAGATACAAACAGATACATACAGATACATACAGATACATACAGATACGTACAGATACATACAGATACATAAAGATACATACAGATACATACAGATACATACAGATACATACTTATCCATACAGATACATACAGATACATACAAATACAAACAGACACATACAGATACATACAGAAACATACATATACCTCTAGATACATACAGATACATACAGATAGATACAGATACATACAGATACATAATGATACATAAAGATACATACAGATACATACAGATACATACAGATACATACAGATACATATTCATCCATACAGATACATACAGATACATACAGATACATACAGATACATACAGATACATACAGAGATACATACAGATACATACAGATACATACAGATACATACAGATACATAAAGATACATAAAGATACATGCAGATACATACAGATACATTCAAATACATACAGATACATACAGATACATACAGATACATACAGATACATACAGATACATACAGATACATACAGATACATACAGATACATACAGATACATACAGATACATACAGATACATACAGATACATACAGATACATACAGATACATACAGATACATACAGATACATACAGATACATAAAGATACATACAGATACATGCAAATACAAACAGACACATACAGATACAAACAGATACATACAGAAACAAACATATACCTCTAGATACATACAGATACATACAGATACATACAGATACATACAGATACATACAGATACATACAGATACATACAGATACATACAGATACGTACAGATACATACAGATACATAAAGATACATACAGATACATACAGATACATACTTATCCATACAGATACATACAGATACATACAAATACAAACAGAGATACATAAAGATTCACAAAGATACATACTTATCCATACAGATACATACAGATACATACAGATACATACATATACATACAGATACATCCAGATACATACAGATACATACAGATACATACAGATACATAGAGATACATACAGATACATACAGATACAAACAGATACATACAGATACATACAGATATATACTACATACAGATACATACAGATACATATAGATACATACAGATACATCCAGATACATACAAATACAAACAGACACATACAGATACATACAGATACATACAGAAACATACATATACCTCTAGATACATACAGATACATACAGATAGATACAGATACATACAGATACATACAGATACATACAGATACATACTGACACATACAGATACATACAGATACATACAGATACATACAGATACATCCAGATACATACAAAGATACATACAGATACATACAGATACATACAGATACATACAGATACATACAGATACATACAGATACATACAGATACATACAGATACATACAGATACATACAGATACATACAGATACATACAGATACATACAGATACATAAAGATACATACAGATACATGCAAATACAAACAGACACATACAGATACAAACAGATACATACAGAAACAAACATATACCTCTAGATACATACAGATACATACAGATACATACAGATACATACAGATACATACAGATACGTACAGATACATACAGATACATAAAGATACATACAGATACATACAGATACATACAGATACTTACTTATCCATACAGATACATACAGATACATACAAATACAAACAGACACATACAGATACATACAGAAACATACATATACCTCTAGATACATACAGATACATACAGATACTAACAGATACATACAGACACATACAGATACATCCAGATACATACAGAGATACATACAGATACATTCAGATACATACAGATACATACAAATACATACAGATGCATACAGATACATACAGATACATACAGATATATACTACATACAGATACATACAGATACATATAGATACATACAGATACATCCAGATACATACAAATACAAACAGACACATACAGATACATACAGATACATACAGAAACATACATATACCTCTAGATACATACAGATACATACAGATAGATACAGATACATACAGATACATACAGATACATACAGATACATACAGATACATACTGACACATACAGATAAATACAGATACATACAGATACATACAGATACATCCAGATACATACAAAGATACATACAGATACATACAGATACATACAGATACATACAGATACATACAGATACATACAGATACATACAGATACATACAGATACATACAGATACATACAGATACATACAGATACATACAGATACATAAAGATACATACAGATACATGCAAATACAAACAGACACATACAGATACAAACAGATACATACAGAAACAAACATATACCTCTAGATACATACAGATACATACAGATACATACAGATACATACAGATACATACAGATACATACAGATACGTACAGATACATACAGATACATAAAGATACATACAGATACATACAGATACATACAGATACTTACTTATCCATACAGATACATACAGATACATACAAATACAAACAGACACATACAGATACATACAGAAACATACATATACCTCTAGATACATACAGATACATACAGATACTAACAGATACATACAGACACATACAGATACATCCAGATACATACAGAGATACATACAGATACATACAGATACATACAGATACATACAGATACATACAGATACATACAGATACATACAGATACATAAAGATACATAAAGATACATAAAGATACATGCAGATACATACAGATACATTCAGATACATACAGATACATACAGATACATACCGCTACATACAGATACATAAAGATACATACAGATACATACAGATACATACAGATACATCCAGATACATACAGATACATACAGATACATACAGATACATCCAGATACATACAGATACATACAGATACATAGAGATACATACAGATACATACAGATACAGATACAAACAGATACATACAGATACATACAGATACATACAGATACATAAAGATACATAAAGATACATAAAGATACATACAGACATAAAGATACATACTTATCCATAAAGATACACACAGATACATACAGATACATACAAATACATACAGATACATACAGATACATACAGATACATACAGATACATTCAGATACATAAAGATACATAAAGATAAATAAAGATACATAAAGATACATACAGATACAGAAAGATTCATAAAGATACATAAAGATACATAAAGATACATAAAGATACATGCAGATACATACAGATACATTCAGATACATACAGATACATACAGATACATACCGCTACATACAGATACATACAGATACATACAGATACATAAAGATACATAAAGATACATACAGATACAAACAGATACATACAGATACATACAGATACATACAGATACATACAGATACATAAAGATACATAAAGATACATAAAGATACATAAAGATACATACAGACATAAAGATACATACTTATCCATAAAGATACACACAGATACATACAGATACATACAAATACATACAGATACATACAGATACATACAGATACATACAGATACATACAGATACATACAGATACATACAGATACATAAAGATACATAAAGATACATAAAGATACATAAAGATACATACAGATACATACAGATTCATAAAGATACATACAAATACATACAGATACATACAGATACATACAGATACATACAGATACATACAGATACATACAGATACATACAGATACATACAGATACATACAGATACATACAGATACATAAAGATACATAAAGATACATAAAGATACATAAAGATACATAAAGATACATACAGATACATAAAGATACATAAAGATTCACAAAGATACATACTTATCCATACAGATACATACAGATACATACAGATACATACATATACATACAGATACATCCAGATACATACAGATACATACAGATACATAGAGATATACACAGATACATATTGATACAAACAGATACATACAGATACATACAGATACATACAGATATATACTACATACAGATACATACAGATACATATAGATACATACAGATACATCCAGATACATACAAATACAAACAGACACATACAGATACATACAGAAACATACATATACCTCTAGATACATACAGATACATACAGATAGATACAGATACATACAGATACATAAAGATACAAAAAGATACATACAGATACATACAGATACATACAGATACATACAGATACAAACAGATACATACAGATACATACAGATACATACAGATACATACAGATACATACAGCTACATACAGATACATAAAGATACATTCAGATACATACAGATACATACAGATACATACAGAGATACATACAGATACATACAGATACATAAAGATACATAAAGATACATACAGATACATTCAGATACATACAGATACATACAGATACATACAGCTACATACAGATACATAAAGATACATAAATATACATACAGATACATACAGATACATACAGATACATACAGATACATACAGATACATACAGATACATACAGATACATACTGACACATACAGATACATACAGATACATACAGATACATACAGATACATACAGATACATACTTATCCATACAGATACATACAGATACATACAAATACAAACAGACACATACAGATACATACAGATACATACAGATACATACAGATACATAGAGATACATACAGATACATACAGATACATACAGATACATACAGATACATACTACAAACAGATACATACAGATACATACAGATACAGATACAAACAGATACATACAGATACATACAGATACATACAGATACATACAGATACATAAAGATACATAAAGATACATAAAGATACATAAAGATACATAAAGATACATACAGACATAAAGATACATACTTATCCATAAAGATACACACAGATACATACAGATACATACAAATACATACAGATACATACAGATACATACAGATACATACAGATACATACAGATACATAAAGATACATACAGATACATAAAGATACATAAAGATACATAAAGATACATACAGACATAAAGATACATACTTATCCATAAAGATACACACAGATACATACAGATACATACAAATACATACAGATACATACAGATACATACAGATACATACAGATACATACAGATACATAAAGATACATAAAGATAAATAAAGATACATAAAGATACATACAGATACAGAAAGATTCATAAAGATACATACAGATACATACAGATACATACAGATACATACAGATACATACAGATACATAAAGATACATAAAGATACATAAAGATACATAAAGATACATAAAGATACATACAGATACATAAAGATACATAAAGATTCACAAAAATACATACTTATCCATACAGATACATACAGATACATACAGATACATACATATACATACAGATACATCCAGATACATACAGATACATACAGATACATAGAGATATATACAGATACATATTGATACAAACAGATACATACAGATACATACAGATACATACAGATACATACAGATACATACAGATACATACAGATACATACAGATACATACTACAAACAGATACATACAGATACATACAGATACATACAGATACATACAGATACAAACAGATACATACAGATACATACAGATACATACAGATACATACAGATACATAAAGATACATAAAGATACATAAAGATACATAAAGATACATAAAGATACATAAAGATACATAAAGATACATACAGACATAAAGATACATACTTATCCATAAAGATACATAAAGATACATAAAGATACATACAGATACATACAGATACATACAGATACATACAGATACATACAGATACATACAGATACATAAAGATACACACAGATACATACAGATACATACAAATACATACAGATACATACAGATACATACAGATACATACAGATACATACACATACATACAGATACATAAAGATACATAAAGATACATAAAGATACATAAAGATACATACAGATACATAAAGATTCATAAAGATACATACAAATACATACAGATACATACAGATACATACAGATACATACAGATACATACAGATACATACAGATACATACAGATACATACAGATACATAAAGATACATAAAGATACATAAAGATACATACAGATACATAAAGATACATAAAGATTCACAAAGATACATACTTATCCATACAGATACATACAGATACATACAGATACATACATATAAATACAGATACATCCAGATACATACAGATACATACAGATACATAGAGATATATACAGATACATATTGATACAAACAGATACATACAGATACATACAGATACATACAGATATATACTACATACAGATACATACAGATACATATAGATACATACAGATACATCCAGATACATACAAATACAAACAGACACATACAGATACATACAGATACATACAGAAACATACATATACCTCTAGATACATACAGATACATACAGATAGATACAGATACATACAGATACATAAAGATACATAAAGATACATACAGATACATACAGATACATACAGATACATACAGATACATACAGATACATACAGCTACATACAGATACATAAAGATACATACAGATACATACAGATACATACAGAGATACATACAGATACATACAGATACATAAAGATACATAAAGATACATACAGATACATTCAGATACATACAGATACATACAGATACATACAGATACATACAGATTCATACAGATACATACAGATACATACAGATACATACAGATACATACAGATACATACAGATACATAAAGATACATACAGATACATGCAAATACAAACAGACACATACAGATACAAACAGATACATACAGAAACAAACATATACCTCTAGATACATACAGATACAAACAGATACATACAGATACATACAGATACATACAGATACATACAGATACATACAGATACATAAAGATACATACAGATACATACAGATACATACAGATACATACTTATCCATACAGATACATACAGATACATACAAATACAAACAGACACATACAGATACATACAGAAACATACATATACCTCTAGATACATACAGATACATACAGATAGATACAGATACATACAGATACATAAAGATACATAAAGATACATACAGATACATACAGATACATACAGATACATACAGATACATACAGATACATATTTATCCATACAGATACATACAGATACATACAGATACATACAGATACATACAGATACATACAGAGATACATACAGATACATACAGATACATACAGATACATACAGATACATAAAGATACATAAAGATACATGCAGATACATACAGATACATTCAAATACATACAGATACATACAGATACATACAGATACATACAGATACATACAGATACATACAGATACATACAGATACATACAGATACATACAGATACATACAGATACATACAGATACATACAGATACATACAGATACATACAGATACATACAGATACATACAGATACATACAGATACATAAAGATACATACAGATACATGCAAATACAAACAGACACATACAGATACAAACAGATACATACAGAAACAAACATATACCTCTAGATACATACAGATACATACAGATACATACAGATACATACAGATACATACAGATACATACAGATACATACAGATACATACAGATACATAAAGATACATACAGATACATACAGATACATACAGATACATACTTATCCATACAGATACATACAGATACATACAAATACAAACAGAGATACATAAAGATTCACAAAGATACATACTTATCCATACAGATACATACAGATACATACAGATACATACATATACATACAGATACATCCAGATACATACAGATACATACAGATACATACAGATACATACAGATACATACAGATACATACAGATACATACAGATACATACAGATACATACAGATATATACTACATACAGATACATACAGATACATATAGATACATACAGATACATCCAGATACATACAAATACAAACAGACACATACAGATACATACAGATACATACAGAAACATACATATACCTCTAGATACATACAGATACATACAGATAGATACAGATACATACAGATACATACAGATACATACAGATACATACAGATACATACTGACACATACAGATACATACAGATACATACAGATACATACAGATACATCCAGATACATACAAAGATACATACAGATACATACAGATACATACAGATACATACAGATACATACAGATACATACAGATACATACAGATACATACAGATACATACAGATACATACAGATACATACAGATACATAAAGATACATACAGATACATGCAAATACAAACAGACACATACAGATACAAACAGATACATACAGAAACAAACATATACCTCTAGATACATACAGATACATACAGATACATACAGATACATACAGATACATACAGATACGTACAGATACATACAGATACATAAAGATACATACAGATACATACAGATACATACAGATACTTACTTATCCATACAGATACATACAGATACATACAAATACAAACAGACACATACAGATACATACAGAAACATACATATACCTCTAGATACATACAGATACATACAGATACTAACAGATACATACAGACACATACAGATATATCCAGATACATACAGAGATACATACAGATACATTCAGATACATACAGATACATACAGATACATACAGATACATACAGATACATACAGATACATACAAATACAAACAGACACATACAGATACATACAGATACATACAGAAACATACATATACCTCTAGATACATACAGATACATACAGATACATAAAGATACATAAAGATACATACAGATACATACAGATACATACAGATACATACTTATCCATACATACAAATACATACAGATACATACAGATACATACAGATACATACAGATACATAAAGATACATAAAGATACATACTTATCCATACAGATACATACAGATACATACAGATACCTCTAGATACATACATACAGATACCTCTAGATACATACAGATACATACAGGTAGATACAGATACATACAGATACATAAAGATACATAAAGATACATACAGATACATACAGATACATACAGATACATACAGATACATACAGATACATACAGATACATACAGATACATACAGATACATACAGATACATACAGATACATACAGATACATACAGATACATAAAGATACATACAGATATATACAGATACATACAGATACATACAGAGATACATACAGATACATACAGATACATAAAGATACATAAAGATACATAAAGATACATGCAGATACATACAGATACATTCAGATACATACAGATACATACAGATACATACAGCTACACACAGATACATAAAGATACATAAATATACATATACATACAGATACATACAGATACATACAGATACATACAGATACATACAGATACATACAGATACATACAGATACATACTGACACATACAGATACATACAGATACATACAGATACATACAGATACATACTTATATATACAGATACATACAGATACATACAAATACAAACAGACACATACAGATACATACAGATACATACAGAAACATACATATACCTCTAGATACAGATACATACAGATACATACAGATACATACAGATACATAAAGATACATAAAGATACATACAGATACATACAGATACATACAGATACATACAGATACATACAGATACATACAGATACATACAGATACATACAGATACATACAGATACATACAGATACATACAGATACATACAGATACATACAGATACATACAGCTACATACAGATACATAAAGATACATACAGATACATACAGATACATACAGATACATACAGATACATAATACAGATACATACAGATACATGCAGATACATAAAGATACATAAAGATACATAAAGATACATACAGATACATACAGATACATTCAGATACATACAGATACATACAGATACATACCGCTACATACAGATACATAAAGATACATACAGATACATACAGATACATACAGATACATCCAGATACATACAGATACATACAGATACATAGAGATACATAGAGATACATACAGATACATACAGATACATACAGATACATACAGATACATACAGATACATACAGATACATAAAGATACATACAGATACATACAGATACATACAGATACATACAGATACATACAGATACATCACGATACATACAGATACATACAGATACATAGAGATACATACAGATACATACAGATACATACAGATACATACAGATACATACAGATACATACAGATACATACAGATACATACAGATACATACAGATACATACAGATACATACAGATACATACTACAAACAGATACATACAGATACATACAGATACAGATACAAACAGATACATACAGATACATACAGATACATACAGATACATACAGATACATAAAGATACATAAAGATACATAAAGATACATAAAGATACATACAGACATAAAGATACATACTTATCCATAAAGATACACAAAGATACATACAGATACATACAGATACATACAGATACATACAGATACATACAGATACATACAGATACATACAGATACATACAGATACATACAGATACATACAGATACATAAAGATACATAAAGATAAATAAAGATACATAAAGATACATACAGATACAGAAAGATTCATAAAGATACATACAAATACATACAGATACATACAGATACATACAGATACATACAGATACATACAGATACATACAGATACATACAGATACATACAGATACATAAAGATACATAAAGATACATAAAGATACATGCAGATACATACAGATACATTCAGATACATACAGATACATACAGATACATACCGCTACATACAGATACATAAAGATACATACAGATACATACAGATACATACAGATACATCCAGATACATACAGATACATACAGATACATACAGATACATCCAGATACATACAGATACATACAGATACATAGAGATACATACAGATACATACAGATACAGATACAAACAGATACATACAGATACATACAGATACATACAGATACATACAGATACATAAAGATACATAAAGATACATACAGACATAAAGATACATACTTATCCATAAAGATACACACAGATACATACAGATACATACAAATACATACAGATACATACAGATACATACAGATACATACAGATACATACAGATACATAAAGATACATAAAGATAAATAAAGATACATAAAGATACATACAGATACAGAAAGATTCATAAAGATACATAAAGATACATAAAGATACATGCAGATACATACAGATACATTCAGATACATACAGATACATACAGATACATACCGCTACATACAGATACATACAGATACATACAGATACATAAAGATACATAAAGATACATACAGATACAAACAGATACATACAGATACATACAGATACATACAGATACATACAGATACATACAGATACATACAGATACATACAGATACATACAGATACATACAGATACATAAAGATACATAAAGATACATAAAGATACATAAAGATACATACTTATCCATACAGATACATACAGATACATACAGATACATACATATACATACAGATACATCCAGATACATACAGATACATACAGATACATAGAGATATACCCAGATACATATTGATACAAACAGATACATACAGATACATACAGATACATACAGATATATACTACATACAGATACATACAGATACATATAGATACATACAGATACATCCAGATACATACAAATACAAACAGACACATACAGATACATACAGATACATACAGAAACATACATATACCTCTAGATACATACAGATACATACAGATAGATACAGATACATACAGATACATAAAGATACATAAAGATACATACAGATACATACAGATACATACAGATACATACAGATACATACAGATACAAACAGATACATACAGATACATACAGATACATACAGATACATACAGATACATACAGCTACATACAGATACATAAAGATACATTCAGATACATACAGATACATACAGATACATACAGAGATACATACAGATACATAAAGATACATAAAGATACATACAGATACATTCAGATACATACAGATACATACAAATACATACAGCTACATACAGATACATAAAGATACATAAATATACATATAGATACATACAGATACATACAGATACATACAGATACATACAGATACATACAGATACATACAGATACATACAGATACATACTGACACATACAGATACATACAGATACATACAGATACATACAGATACATACAGATACATACAGATACATACTTATCCATACAGATACATACAGATACATACAAATACAAACAGACACATACAGATACATACAGATACATACAGAAACATACATATACCTCTAGATACATACAGATACATACAGATAGATACAGATACATACAGATACATAAAGATACATAAAGATACATACAGATACATACAGATACATACAGATACATACAGATACATACAGATACAAACAGATACATACAGATACATACAGATACATACAGATACATACAGCTACATACAGATACATAAAGATACATTCAGATACATACAGATACATACAGATACATACAGAGATACATACAGATACATACAGATACATAAAGATACATACAGATACATACAGATACATACAGATACATACAAATACAAACAGACACATACAGATACATACAGATACATACAGAAACATACATATACCTCTAGATACATACAGATACATACAGATAGATACAGATACATACAGATACATACAGATACATACAGATACATACAGATACATACAGATACATACAGATACATACAGATACATACAGATACATACAGATACATACAGATACATACAGATACATACAGATACATACAGATACATACAGATACATACAGATACATACAGATACATACAGATACATACAGATACATAAAGATACATACAGATACATGCAAATACAAACAGACACATACAGATACAAACAGATACATACAGAAACAAACATATACCTCTAGATACATACAGATACATACAGATTCATACAGATACATACAGATACGTACAGATACATACAGATAAAGATACATACAGATACATACAGATACATACAGATACTTACTTATCCATACAGATACATACAGATACATACAAATACAAACAGACACATACAGATACATACAGAAACATACATATACCTCTAGATACATACAGATACATACAGATACTAACAGATACATACAGACACATACAGATACATCCAGATACATACAGAGATACATACAGATACATTCAGATACATACAGATACATACAGATACATACAGATGCATACAGATACAAACAGATACATACAAATACAAACAGACACATACAGATACATACAGATACATACAGAAACATACATATACCTCTAGATACATACAGATACATACAGATACATACAGATACATAAAGATACATAAAGATACATACAGATACATACAGATACATACAGATACATCCAGATACATACAGAGATACATACAGATACATTCAGATACATACAGATACATACAGATACATACAGATGCATACAGATACAAACAGATACATACAAATACAAACAGACACATACAGATACATACAGATACATACAGAAACATACATATACCTCTAGATACATACAGATACATACAGATACATACAGATACATACAGATACATAAAGATACATACAGATACATACAGATACATACAGATACATACTTATCCATACATACAAATACATACATACAGATACATACAGATACATACAGATACATAAAGATACATAAAGATACATACTTATCCATACAGATACATACAGATACATACAGATACATACATATACATACAGATACATCCAGATACATACAGATACATACAGATACATAGAGATATATACAGATACATATTGATACAAACAGATACATACAGATACATACAGATATATACTACATACAGATACATACAGATACATATAGATACATACAGATACATCCAGATACATACAAATACAAACAGACACATACAGATACATACAGATACATACAGAAACATACATATACCTCTAGATACATACAGATACATACAGATAGATACAGATACATACAGATACATACAGATACATACAGATACATACAGATACATACAGATACATACAGATACATACAGATACATACAGATACATACAGATACATACAGCTACATACAGATACATAAAGATACATTCAGATACATACAGATACATACAGATACATACAGAGATACATACAGATACATACAGATACATAAAGATACATAAAGATACATAAAGATACATGCAGATACATACAGATACATTCAGATACATACAGATACATACAGATACATACAGCTACACACAGATACATAAAGATACATAAATATACATACAGATACATACAGATACATACAGATACATACAGATACATACAGATACATACAGATACATACAGATACATACTGACACATACAGATACATACAGATACATACAGATACATACAGATACATACTTATCTATACAGATACATACAGATACATACAAATACAAACAGACACATACAGATACATACAGATACATACAGAAACATACATATACCTCTAGATACATACAGATACATACAGATAGATACAGATACATACAGATACATAAAGATACATAAAGATACATACAGATACATACAGATACATACAGATACATACAGATACATACAGATACATACAGATACATACAGATACATACAGATACATACAGATACATACAGATACATACAGATACATACAGCTACATACAGATACATAAAGATACATAAAGATACATACAGATACATACAGATACATACAGATACATACAGATACATAATACAGATACATACAGATACATGCAGATACATAAAGATACATAAAGATACATAAAGATACATGCAGATACATACAGATACATTCAGATACATACAGATACATACAGATACATACCGCTACATACAGATACATAAAGATACATACAGATACATACAGATACATACAGATACATCCAGATACATACAGATACATACAGATACATAGAGATACATAGAGATACATACAGATACATACAGATACATACAGATACATACAGATACATACAGATACATAAGGATACATACAGATACATACAGATACATACAGATACATACAGATACATACAGATACATCCAGATACATACAGATACATACAGATACATAGAGATACATACAGATACATACAGATACATACAGATACATACAGATACATACAGATACATACAGATACATACAGATACATACAGATACATACAGATACATACAGATACATACTACAAACAGATACATACAGATACATACAGATACAGATACAAACAGATACATACAGATACATACAGATACATACAGATACATACAGATACATACAGATACATAAAGATACATAAAGATACATAAAGATACATACAGACATAAAGATACATACTTATCCATAAAGATACACAAAGATACATACAGATACATACAGATACATACAGATACATACAGATACATACAGATACATACAGATACATACAGATACATACAGATACATACAGATACATACAGATACATACAGATACATAAAGATACATAAAGATAAATAAAGATACATAAAGATACATACAGATACAGAAAGATTCATAAAGATACATACAAATACATACAGATACATACAGATACATACAGATACATACAGATACATACAGATACATACAGATACACACAGATACATACAGATACATAAAGATACATAAAGATACATGCAGATACATACAGATACATTCAGATACATACAGATACATACAGATACATACCGCTACATACAGATACATAAAGATACATACAGATACATACAGATACATACAGATACATCCAGATACATACAGATACATACAGATACATACAGATACATCCAGATACATACAGATACATACAGATACATAGAGATACATACAGATACATACAGATACAGATAGATACATACAGATACATACAGATACATACAGATACATACAGATACATACAGATACATAAAGATACATTAAGATACATAAAGATACATACAGACATAAAGATACATACTTATCCATAAAGATACACACAGATACATACAGATACATACAAATACATACAGATACATACAGATACATACAGATACATACAGATACATGCAGATACATAAAGATACATAAAGATAAATAAAGATACATACAGATACAGAAAGATTCATAAAGATACATAAAGATACATAAAGATACATGCAGATACATACAGATACATTCAGATACATACAGATACATACAGATACATACCGCTACATACAGATACATAAAGATACATACAGATACATAAAGATACATAAAGATACATACAGATACATACAGATACATACAGATACATACAGATACATACAGATACATACAGATACATAAAGATACATAAAGATACATAAAGATACATAAAGATACATACAGACATAAAGATACATACTTATCCATAAAGATACACACAGATACATACAGATACATACAAATACATACAGATACATACAGATACAAACAGATACATACAGATACATACAGATACATACAGATACATACAGATACATAAAGATACATAAAGATACATAAAGATACATAAAGATACATACAGATACATACAGATACATACAGATACATACAGATACATACAGATACATACAGATACATACAGATACATACAGATACATACAGATACATACAGATACATACAGATACATACAGATACATAAAGATACATAAAGATACATAAAGATACATAAAGATACATAAAGATACATACAGATACATAAAGATACATAAAGATTCACAAAGATACATACTTATCCATACAGATACATACAGATACATACAGATACATGCATATACATACAGATACATCCAGATACATACAGATACATACAGATACATAGAGATATACACAGACACATATTGATACAAACAGATACATACAGATACATACAGATACATACAGATATATACTACATACAGATACATACAGATACATATAGATACATACAGATACATCCAGATACATACAAATACAAACAGACACATACAGATACATACAGATACATACAGAAACATACATATACCTCTAGATACATACAGATACATACAGATAGATACAGATACATACAGATACATAAAGATACATAAAGATACATACAGATACATACAGATACATACAGATACATACAGATACATACAGATACAAACAGATACATACAGATACATACAGATACATACAGATACATACAGATACATACAGCTACATACAGATACATAAAGATACATACAGATACATACAGATACATACAGATACATACAGAGATACATACAGATACATACAGATACATAAAGATACATAAAGATACATACAGATACATTCAGATACATACAGATACATACAGATACATACAGCTACATACAGATACATAAAGATACATAAATATACATACAGATACATACAGATACATACAGATACATACAGATACATACAGATACATACAGATACATACAGATACATACAGATACATACTGACACATACAGATACATACAGATACATACAGATACATACAGATACATACAGATACATACTTATCCATACAGATACATACAGATACATACAGATACATACAGAAACATACATATACCTCTAGATACATACAGATACATACAGATAGATACAGATACATACAGATACATAAAGATACATAAAGATACATACAGATACATACAGATACATACAGATACATACAGATACATACAGATACATACAGATACATACAGATATATACAGATACATACAGATACATACAGATACATACAGATACATACAGATACATACAGATACATACAGATACATACAGATACATAAGGATACATACAGATACATACAGATACATACAGATACATACAGATACATACAGATACATCCAGATACATACAGATACATACAGATACATAGAGATACATACAGATACATACAGATACATACAGATACATACAGATACATAGAGATACATACAGATACATACAGATACATACAGATACATACAGATACATACTACAAACAGATACATACAGATACATACAGATACATATAGATACATACAGATACATCCAGATACATACAAATACAAACAGACACATACAGATACATACAGATACATACAGAAACATACATATACCTCTAGATACATACAGATACATACAGGTAGATACAGATACATACAGATACATAAAGATACATAAAGATACATACAGATACATACAGATACATACAGATACATACAGATACATAAAGATACATAAAGATAAATAAAGATACATAAAGATACATACAGATACAGAAAGATTCATAAAGATACATACAGATACATACAGATACATACAGATACATACAGATACATACAGATACATAAAGATACATAAAGATACATAAAGATACATAAAGATACATAAAGATACATACAGATACATAAAGATACATAAAGATAAATAAAGATACATAAAGATACATACAGATACAGAAAGATTCATAAAGATACATACAGATACATACAGATACATACAGATACATACAGATACATACAGATACATAAAGATACATAAAGATACATAAAGATACATAAAGATACATAAAGATACATACAGATACATAAAGATACATAAAGATTCACAAAAATACATACTTATCCATACAGATACATACAGATACATACAGATACATACATATACATACAGATACATCCAGATACATACAGATACATACAGATACATAGAGATATATACAGATACATATTGATACAAACAGATACATACAGATACATACAGATACATACAGATACATACAGATACATACAGATACATACAGATACATACAGATACATACTACAAACAGATACATACAGATACATACAGATACATACAGATACATACAGATACAAACAGATACATACAGATACATACAGATACATACAGATACATACAGATACATAAAGATACATAAAGATACATAAAGATACATAAAGATACATAAAGATACATAAAGATACATAAAGATACATACAGACATAAAGATACATACTTATCCATAAAGATACATAAAGATACATAAAGATACATACAGATACATACAGATACATACAGATACATACAGATACATACAGATACATACAGATACATAAAGATACACACAGATACATACAGATACATACAAATACATACAGATACATACAGATACATACAGATACATACAGATACATACACATACATACAGATACATAAAGATACATAAAGATACATAAAGATACATAAAGATACATACAGATACATAAAGATTCATAAAGATACATACAAATACATACAGATACATACAGATACATACAGATACATACAGATACATACAGATACATACAGATACATACAGATACATACAGATACATAAAGATACATAAAGATACATAAAGATACATACAGATACATAAAGATACATAAAGATTCACAAAGATACATACTTATCCATACAGATACATACAGATACATACAGATACATACAGATACATACAGATACATCCAGATACATACAGATACATACAGATACATAGAGATATATACAGATACATATTGATACAAACAGATACATACAGATACATACAGATACATACAGATATATACTACATACAGATACATACAGATACATATAGATACATACAGATACATCCAGATACATACAAATACAAACAGACACATACAGATACATACAGATACATACAGAAACATACATATACCTCTAGATACATACAGATACATACAGATAGATACAGATACATACAGATACATAAAGATACATAAAGATACATACAGATACATACAGATACATACAGATACATACAGATACATACAGATACATACAGCTACATACAGATACATAAAGATACATTCAGATACATACAGATACATACAGAGATACATACAGATACATACAGATACATAAAGATACATAAAGATACATACAGATACATTCAGATACATACAGATACATACAGATACATACAGATACATACAGATTCATACAGATACATACAGATACATACAGATACATACAGATACATACAGATACATACAGATACATAAAGATACATACAGATACATGCAAATACAAACAGACACATACAGATACAAACAGATACATACAGAAACAAACATATACCTCTAGATACATACAGATACAAACAGATACATACAGATACATACAGATACATACAGATACATACAGATACATACAGATACATAAAGATACATACAGATACATACAGATACATACAGATACATACTTATCCATACAGATACATACAGATACATACAAATACAAACAGACACATACAGATACATACAGAAACATACATATACCTCTAGATACATACAGATACATACAGATAGATACAGATACATACAGATACATAAAGATACATAAAGATACATACAGATACATACAGATACATACAGATACATACAGATACATACAGATACATATTTATCCATACAGATACATACAGATACATACAGATACATACAGATACATACAGATACATACAGAGATACATACAGATACATACAGATACATACAGATACATACAGATACATAAAGATACATAAAGATACATGCAGATACATACAGATACATTCAAATACATACAGATACATACAGATACATACAGATACATACAGATACATACAGATACATACAGATACATACAGATACATACAGATACATACAGATACATACAGATACATACAGATACATACAGATACATACAGATACATACAGATACATACAGATACATACAGATACATACAGATACATAAAGATACATACAGATACATGCAAATACAAACAGACACATACAGATACAAACAGATACATACAGAAACAAACATATACCTCTAGATACATACAGATACATACAGATACATACAGATACATACAGATACATACAGATACATACAGATACATACAGATACATACAGATACATAAAGATACATACAGATACATACAGATACATACAGATACATACTTATCCATACAGATACATACAGATACATACAAATACAAACAGAGATACATAAAGATTCACAAAGATACATACTTATCCATACAGATACATACAGATACATACAGATACATACATATACATACAGATACATCCAGATACATACAGATACATACAGATACATACAGATACATAGAGATACATACAGATACATACAGATACAAACAGATACATACAGATACATACAGATATATACTACATACAGATACATACAGATACATATAGATACATACAGATACATCCAGATACATACAAATACAAACAGACACATACAGATACATACAGATACATACAGAAACATACATATACCTCTAGATACATACAGATACATACAGATAGATACAGATACATACAGATACATACAGATACATACAGATACATACAGATACATACTGACACATACAGATACATACAGATACATACAGATACATACAGATACATCCAGATACATACAAAGATACATACAGATACATACAGATACATACAGATACATACAGATACATACAGATACATACAGATACATACAGATACATACAGATACATACAGATACATACAGATACATACAGATACATAAAGATACATACAGATACATGCAAATACAAACAGACACATACAGATACAAACAGATACATACAGAAACAAACATATACCTCTAGATACATACAGATACATACAGATACATACAGATACATACAGATACATACAGATACGTACAGATACATACAGATACATAAAGATACATACAGATACATACAGATACATACAGATACTTACTTATCCATACAGATACATACAGATACATACAAATACAAACAGACACATACAGATACATACAGAAACATACATATACCTCTAGATACATACAGATACATACAGATACTAACAGATACATACAGACACATACAGATATATCCAGATACATACAGAGATACATACAGATACATTCAGATACATACAGATACATACAGATACATACAGATACATACAGATACATACAGATACATACAAATACAAACAGACACATACAGATACATACAGATACATACAGAAACATACATATACCTCTAGATACATACAGATACATACAGATACATAAAGATACATAAAGATACATACAGATACATACAGATACATACAGATACATACTTATCCATACATACAAATACATACAGATACATACAGATACATACAGATACATACAGATACATAAAGATACATAAAGATACATACTTATCCATACAGATACATACAGATACATACAGATACCTCTAGATACATACATACAGATACCTCTAGATACATACAGATACATACAGGTAGATACAGATACATACAGATACATAAAGATACATAAAGATACATACAGATACATACAGATACATACAGATACATACAGATACATACAGATACATACAGATACATACAGATACATACAGATACATACAGATACATACAGATACATACAGCTACATACAGATACATAAAGATACATTCAGATATATACAGATACATACAGATACATACAGAGATACATACAGATACATACAGATACATAAAGATACATAAAGATACATAAAGATACATGCAGATACATACAGATACATTCAGATACATACAGATACATACAGATACATACAGCTACACACAGATACATAAAGATACATAAATATACATACAGATACATACAGATACATACAGATACATACAGATACATACAGATACATACAGATACATACAGATACATACAGATACATACTGACACATACAGATACATACAGATACATACAGATACATACAGATACATACTTATATATACAGATACATACAGATACATACAAATACAAACAGACACATACAGATACATACAGATACATACAGAAACATACATATACCTCTAGATACAGATACATACAGATAGATACAGATACATACAGATACATAAAGATACATAAAGATACATACAGATACATACAGATACATACAGATACATACAGATACATACAGATACATACAGATACATACAGATACATACAGATACATACAGATACATACAGATACATACAGATACATACAGATACATACAGATACATACAGCTACATACAGATACATAAAGATACATACAGATACATACAGATACATACAGATACATACAGATACATAATACAGATACATACAGATACATGCAGATACATAAAGATACATAAAGATACATACAGATACATGCAGATACATACAGATACATTCAGATACATACAGATACATACAGATACATACCGCTACATACAGATACATAAAGATACATACAGATACATACAGATACATACAGATACATCCAGATACATACAGATACATACAGATACATAGAGATACATAGAGATACATACAGATACATACAGATACATACAGATACATACAGATACATACAGATACATACAGATACATAAGGATACATACAGATACATACAGATACATACAGATACATACAGATACATACAGATACATCACGATACATACAGATACATACAGATACATAGAGATACATACAGATACATACAGATACATACAGATACATACAGATACATACAGATACATACAGATACATACAGATACATACAGATACATACAGATACATACAGATACATACAGATACATACTACAAACAGATACATACAGATACATACAGATACAGATACAAACAGATACATACAGATACATACAGATACATACAGATACATACAGATACATAAAGATACATAAAGATACATAAAGATACATAAAGATACATACAGACATAAAGATACATACTTATCCATAAAGATACACAAAGATACATACAGATACATACAAATACATACAGATACATACAGATACATACAGATACATACAGATACATACAGATACATACAGATACATACAGATACATACAGATACATAAAGATACATAAAGATAAATAAAGATACATAAAGATACATACAGATACAGAAAGATTCATAAAGATACATACAAATACATACATATACATACAGATACATACAGATACATACAGATACATACAGATACATACAGATACATACAGATACATACAGATACATAAAGATACATAAAGATACATAAAGATACATGCAGATACATACAGATACATTCAGATACATACAGATACATACAGATACATACCGCTACATACAGATACATAAAGATACATACAGATACATACAGATACATACAGATACATCCAGATACATACAGATACATACAGATACATACAGATACATCCAGATACATACAGATACATACAGATACATAGAGATACATACAGATACATACAGATACAGATACAAACAGATACATACAGATACATACAGATACATACAGATACATACAGATACATAAAGATACATAAAGATACATACAGACATAAAGATACATACTTATCCATAAAGATACACACAGATACATACAGATACATACAAATACATACAGATACATACAGATACATACAGATACATACAGATACATTCAGATACATAAAGATACATAAAGATAAATAAAGATACATAAAGATACATACAGATACAGAAAGATTCATAAAGATACATAAAGATACATAAAGATACATGCAGATACATACAGATACATTCAGATACATACAGATACATACAGATACATACCGCTACATACAGATACATACAGATACATACAGATACATAAAGATACATAAAGATACATACAGATACAAACAGATACATACAGATACATACAGATACATACAGATACATACAGATACATACAGATACATACAGATACATACAGATACATACAGATACATACAGATACATAAAGATACATAAAGATACATAAAGATACATAAAGATACATACTTATCCATACAGATACATACAGATACATACAGATACATACATATACATACAGATACATCCAGATACATACAGATACATACAGATACATAGAGATATACCCAGATACATATTGATACAAACAGATACATACAGATACATACAGATACATACAGATATATACTACATACAGATACATACAGATACATATAGATACATACAGATACATCCAGATACATACAAATACAAACAGACACATACAGATACATACAGATACATACAGAAACATACATATACCTCTAGATACATACAGATACATACAGATAGATACAGATACATACAGATACATAAAGATACATAAAGATACATACAGATACATACAGATACATACAGATACATACAGATACATACAGATACAAACAGATACATACAGATACATACAGATACATACAGATACATACAGATACATACAGCTACATACAGATACATAAAGATACATTCAGATACATACAGATACATACAGATACATACAGAGATACATACAGATACATAAAGATACATAAAGATACATACAGATACATACAGATACATACAGATACATACAGATACATACAGCTACATACAGATACATAAAGATACATAAATATACATATAGATACATACAGATACATACAGATACATACAGATACATACAGATACATACAGATACATACAGATACATACAGATACATACTGACACATACAGATACATACAGATACATACAGATACATACAGATACATACAGATACATACAGATACATACTTATCCATACAGATACATACAGATACATACAAATACAAACAGACACATACAGATACATACAGATACATACAGAAACATACATATACCTCTAGATACATACAGATACATACAGATAGATACAGATACATACAGATACATAAAGATACATAAAGATACATACAGATACATACAGATACATACAGATACATACAGATACATACAGATACAAACAGATACATACAGATACATACAGATACATACAGATACATACAGCTACATACAGATACATAAAGATACATTCAGATACATACAGATACATACAGATACATACAGAGATACATACAGATACATACAGATACATAAAGATACATACAGATACATACAGATACATCCAGATACATACAAATACAAACAGACACATACAGATACATACAGATACATACAGAAACATACATATACCTCTAGATACATACAGATACATACAGATAGATACAGATACATACAGATACATACAGATACATACAGATACATACAGATACATACAGATACATACAGATACATACAGATACATACAGATACATACAGATACATACAGATACATACAGATACATACAGATACATACAGATACATACAGATACATACAGATACATACAGATACATACAGATACATACAGATACATAAAGATACATACAGATACATGCAAATACAAACAGACACATACAGATACAAACAGATACATACAGAAACAAACATATACCTCTAGATACATACAGATACATACAGATTCATACAGATACATACAGATACGTACAGATACATACAGATAAAGATACATACAGATACATACAGATACATACAGATACTTACTTATCCATACAGATACATACAGATACATACAAATACAAACAGACACATACAGATACATACAGAAACATACATATACCTCTAGATACATACAGATACATACAGATACTAACAGATACATACAGACACATACAGATACATCCAGATACATACAGAGATACATACAGATACATTCAGATACATACAGATACATACAGATACATACAGATGCATACAGATACAAACAGATACATACAAATACAAACAGACACATACAGATACATACAGATACATACAGAAACATACATATACCTCTAGATACATACAGATACATACAGATACATACAGATACATAAAGATACATAAAGATACATACAGATACATACAGATACATACAGATACATCCAGATACATACAGAGATACATACAGATACATTCAGATACATACAGATACATACAGATACATACAGATGCATACAGATACAAACAGATACATACAAATACAAACAGACACATACAGATACATACAGATACATACAGAAACATACATATACCTCTAGATACATACAGATACATACAGATACATACAGATACATAAAGATACATAAAGATACATACAGATACATACAGATACATACAGATACATACTTATCCATACATACAAATACATACATACAGATACATACAGATACATACAGATACATAAAGATACATAAAGATACATACTTATCCATACAGATACATACAGATACATACAGATACATACAGATACATACAGATACATCCAGATACATACAGATACATACAGATACATAGAGATATATACAGATACATATTGATACAAACAGATACATACAGATACATACAGATATATACTACATACAGATACATACAGATACATATAGATACATACAGATACATCCAGATACATACAAATACAAACAGACACATACAGATACATACAGATACATACAGAAACATACATATACCTCTAGATACATACAGATACATACAGATACATACAGATACATACAGATACATACAGATACATACAGATACATACAGATACATACAGATACATACAGATACATACAGATACATACAGATACATACAGATACATACAGCTACATACAGATACATAAAGATACATTCAGATACATACAGATACATACAGATACATACAGAGATACATACAGATACATACAGATACATAAAGATACATAAAGATACATAAAGATACATGCAGATACATACAGATACATTCAGATACATACAGATACATACAGATACATACAGCTACACACAGATACATAAAGATACATAAATATACATACAGATACATACAGATACATACAGATACATACAGATACATACAGATACATACAGATACATACAGATACATACTGACACATACAGATACATACAGATACATACAGATACATACAGATACATACTTATCTATACAGATACATACAGATACATACAAATACAAACAGACACATACAGATACATACAGATACATACAGAAACATACATATACCTCTAGATACATACAGATACATACAGATAGATACAGATACATACAGATACATAAAGATACATAAAGATACATACAGATACATACAGATACATACAGATACATACAGATACATACAGATACATACAGATACATACAGATACATACAGATACATACAGATACATACAGATACATACAGATACATACAGCTACATACAGATACATAAAGATACATACAGATACATACAGATACATACAGATACATACAGATACATAATACAGATACATACAGATACATGCAGATACATAAAGATACATAAAGATACATAAAGATACATGCAGATACATACAGATACATTCAGATACATACAGATACATACAGATACATACCGCTACATACAGATACATAAAGATACATACAGATACATACAGATACATACAGATACATCCAGATACATACAGATACATACAGATACATAGAGATACATAGAGATACATACAGATACATACAGATACATACAGATACATACAGATACATACAGATACATAAGGATACATACAGATACATACAGATACATACAGATACATACAGATACATACAGATACATCCAGATACATACAGATACATACAGATACATAGAGATACATACAGATACATACAGATACATACAGATACATACAGATACATACAGATACATACAGATACATACAGATACATACAGATACATACAGATACATACAGATACATACTACAAACAGATACATACAGATACATACAGATACAGATACAAACAGATACATACAGATACATACAGATACATACAGATACATACAGATACATAAAGATACATAAAGATACATAAAGATACATAAAGATACATACAGACATAAAGATACATACTTATCCATAAAGATACACAAAGATACATACAGATACATACAAATACATACAGATACATACAGATACATACAGATACATACAGATACATACAGATACATACAGATACATACAGATACATACAGATACATACAGATACATAAAGATACATAAAGATAAATAAAGATACATAAAGATACATACAGATACAGAAAGATTCATAAAGATACATACAAATACATACATATACATACAGATACATACAGATACATACAGATACATACAGATACATACAGATACACACAGATACATAAAGATACATAAAGATACATAAAGATACATGCAGATACATACAGATACATTCAGATACATACAGATACATACAGATACATACCGCTACATACAGATACATAAAGATACATACAGATACATACAGATACATACAGATACATCCAGATACATACAGATACATACAGATACATACAGATACATCCAGATACATACAGATACATACAGATACATAGAGATACATACAGATACATACAGATACAGATAGATACATACAGATACATACAGATACATACAGATACATACAGATACATACAGATACATAAAGATACATTAAGATACATAAAGATACATACAGACATAAAGATACATACTTATCCATAAAGATACACACAGATACATACAGATACATACAAATACATACAGATACATACAGATACATACAGATACATACAGATACATACAGATACATAAAGATACATAAAGATACATACAGATACATACAGATACAGAAAGATTCATAAAGATACATAAAGATACATAAAGATACATGCAGATACATACAGATACATTCAGATACATACAGATACATACAGATACATACCGCTACATACAGATACATACAGATACATACAGATACATAAAGATACATAAAGATACATACAGATACAAACAGATACATACAGATACATACAGATACATACAGATACATACAGATACATAAAGATACATAAAGATACATAAAGATACATAAAGATACATACAGACATAAAGATACATACTTATCCATAAAGATACACACAGATACATACAGATACATACAAATACATACAGATACATACAGATACAAACAGATACATACAGATACATACAGATACATACAGATACATACAGATACATAAAGATACATAAAGATACATAAAGATACATAAAGATACATACAGATACATACAGATACATAAAGATACATACAAATACATACAGATACATACAGATACATACAGATACATACAGATACATACAGATACATACAGATACATACAGATACATACAGATACATAAAGATACATAAAGATACATAAAGATACATAAAGATACATAAAGATACATACAGATACATAAAGATACATAAAGATTCACAAAGATACATACTTATCCATACAGATACATACAGATACATACAGATACATGCATATACATACAGATACATCCAGATACATACAGATACATACAGATACATAGAGATATACACAGACACATATTGATACAAACAGATACATACAGATACATACAGATACATACAGATATATACTACATACAGATACATACAGATACATATAGATACATACAGATACATCCAGATACATACAAATACAAACAGACACATACAGATACATACAGATACATACAGAAACATACATATACCTCTAGATACATACAGATACATACAGATAGATACAGATACATACAGATACATAAAGATACATAAAGATACATACAGATACATACAGATACATACAGATACATACAGATACATACAGATACAAACAGATACATACAGATACATACAGATACATACAGATACATACAGATACATACAGCTACATACAGATACATAAAGATACATTCAGATACATACAGATACATACAGATACATACAGAGATACATACAGATACATACAGATACATAAAGATACATAAAGATACATACAGATACATTCAGATACATACAGATACATACAGATACATACAGCTACATACAGATACATAAAGATACATAAATATACATACAGATACATACAGATACATACAGATACATACAGATACATACAGATACATACAGATACATACAGATACATACAGATACATACTGACACATACAGATACATACAGATACATACAGATACATACAGATACATACAGATACATACTTATCCATACAGATACATACAGATACATACAGATACATACAGAAACATACATATACCTCTAGATACATACAGATACATACAGATAGATACAGATACATACAGATACATAAAGATACATAAAGATACATACAGATACATACAGATACATACAGATACATACAGATACATACAGATACATACAGATACATACAGATATATACAGATACATACAGATACATACAGATACATACAGATACATACAGATACATACAGATACATACAGATACATACAGATACATAAGGATACATACAGATACATACAGATACATACAGATACATACAGATACATACAGATACATCCAGATACATACAGATACATACAGATACATAGAGATACATACAGATACATACAGATACATACAGATACATACAGATACATAGAGATACATACAGATACATACAGATACATACAGATACATACAGATACATACTACAAACAGATACATACAGATACATACAGATACATATAGATACATACAGATACATCCAGATACATACAAATACAAACAGACACATACAGATACATACAGATACATACAGAAACATACATATACCTCTAGATACATACAGATACATACAGGTAGATACAGATACATACAGATACATAAAGATACATAAAGATACATACAGATACATACAGATACATACAGATACATACAGATACATACAGATACATACAGATACATACAGATACATACAGATACATACAGATACATACAGATACATACAGCTACATACAGATACATAAAGATACATTCAGATACATACAGATACATACAGATACATACAGAGATACATACAGATACATACAGATACATAAAGATACATAAAGATACATAAAGATACATGCAGATACATACAGATACATTCAGATACATACAGATACATACAGATACATACAGCTACACACAGATACATAACTACACATACAGATACATATACATACAGATACATCCAGATACATACAGATACAAACAGATACATAGAGATACATACAGATACATAAAGATACATACAGATACATACAGATACATACAGATACATACAGATACATACAGATACATAAAGATACATACAGATACATACCGATACATACAGATACATACAGATACATACAGATACATACAGATACATACAGATACATCCAGATACATACAGAGATACATACAGATACATTCAGATACATACAGCTACATACAGATACATAAAGATACATAAAGATTCATACAGATATATACAGATACATACAGATACATACAGATACATACAGATACATACAGATACAGATACATACATATACAGATACATACAGATACAAACAAAGATACATACAGATACATACAGATATATACAGATACATACAGATACATACAGATACATACAGATACATACAGATACATACTTATCCATACATACAGATACATACAGATACATCCAGATACATACAGATACATACAGATACATACAGATACATACAGATACATACAGATACATAAAGATACATAAAGATACATACAGATACATACAGATACTAACAGATACATTCAGATACATACAGATACATACAGTTACATACAGATACATAAAGATACATAAAGATACATAAAGATACATACAGATACATAAAGACACATAAAGAAACATACTTATCCATACAGATACATACAGATACATACAAATACATACAGATACATACAGATACATACAGATACATACAGATACATACAGATACATACAGATACATACAGATACATACAGATACATACAGATACATACAAATACATACAGATACATACAGATACATACAGATACATACAGATACATACTTATCCATACAGATACATACAGATACATACAAATACAAACAGACACATACAGATACATACAGATACATACAGAAACATACATATACCTCTAGATACATACAGATACATACAGATAGATACAGATACATACAGATACATAAAGATACATAAAGATACATACAGATACATACAGATACATACAGATACATATTTATCCATACAGATACATACAGATACATACAGATACATACAGATACATACAGATACATACAGATACATACAGATACATTCAGATACATACAGATACATACAGATACATACAGATGCATACAGATACATACAGATACATACAGATACATACAAATACAAACAGACACATACAGATACATACAGAAACATACATATACCTCTAGATACATACAGATACATACAGATACATACAGATACATACAGATACATACAGATACATACAGATACATACAGATACATACAGATACATACAGATACATAAAGATACATACAGATACATACAGATACATACTTATCCATACAGATACATACAGATACATACAAATACAAACAGACACATACAGATACATACAGATACATACAGAAACATACATATACCTCTAGATACATACAGATACATACAGATAGATACAGATACATACAGATACATAAAGATACATAAAGATACATACAGATACATACAGATACATACAGATACATATTTATCCATACAGATACATACAGATACATACAGATACATACAGATACATACAGATACATACAGATACATACAGATACATTCAGATACATACAGATACATACAGATACATACAGATGCATACAGATACATACAGATACATACAGATACATACAAATACAAACAGACACATACAGATACATACAGATACATACAGAAACATACATATACCTCTAGATACATACAGATACATACAGATACATACAGATACATAAAGATACATAAAGATACATACAGATACATACAGATACATACAGATACATACTTATCCATACATACAGATACATACAGATACATACAGATACATACAGATACATACAGATACATACAGATACATAAAGATACATAAAGATACATACAGATACATACAGATACTAACAGATACATACAGATACATACAGATACATCCAGATACATACAGAGATACATACAGATACATTCAGATACATACAGATACATACAGATACATAAAGATACATACAGCTACATACAGATACATAAAGATACATAAAGATACATACAGATATATACAGATACATACAGATACATACAGATACATACAGATACATACAGATACATACAGATACAGATACATACAGATACAGATACATACAGATACAAACAGAGATACATACAGATACATACAGATACATACAGACACATACAGATACATACAGAAACATACATATACCTCTAGATACATACAGATACATACAGATACATAAAGATACATAAAGACACATGAAGATACATACTTATCCATACAGATACATACAGATACATACAGATACATACAGAAACATACAGATACATACAGATACATACAGATACAAACAGATACATACAGATACATAAAGATACATAAAGATACATAAAGATAAATAAAGATACATACAGATACATAAAGAGACACATAAAGAGGTACATACTTATCCATACAGATACATACAGATACATACAGATACATACAGATACATACAGATTCATACAGATACATACAGATACAAACAGATACATACAGATACATACAGATACATACAGATACATACAGATACATACAGATTCATACAGATACATACAGATACAAACAGATACATACAGATACATACAGATACATACAGATACATACAAATACATACAGATACATACAGATACATACAGATACATACAGATACATACAGATACATCCAGATACATACAGAGATACATACAGATACATTCAGATACATACAGCTACATACAGATACATAAAGATACATAAAGATACATACAGATATATACAGATACATACAGATACATACAGATACATACAGAGATACATACAGATACATACAGATACATACAGATACATACAGATACAAACTCATCCATGCAGATACATACAGATACATACAAATACAAACAGACACATACAGATACATACAGATACATACAGAAACATACATATACCTCTAGATACATATAGATACATACAGATAGATACAGATACATACAGATACATAAAGATACATAAAGATACATACAGATACATACAGATACATACAGATACATACAGATACATACAGATACATACAGAGACATACAGATACATACAGATACATACAGATACATACAGATACATACAGATACATACAGCTACATACAGATACATAAAGATACATACAGATACATACAGATACATACAGATACATACAGAGATACATACAGATACATACAGATACATGCAGATACATAAAGATACATAAAGATACATAAAGATACATAAAGATACATAAAGATACATGCAGATACATACAGATACATTCAGATACATACAGATACATACAGATACATACCGCTACATACAGATACATAAAGATACATAAAGATACATACAGATACATACAGATACATACAGATACATCCAGATACATACAGATACATACAGATACATAGATACATACAGATACATACAGATACATACAGATACATACAGATGCATAAAGATACATACAGATACATACAGATACATACAGATACATACAGATACATACAGATACATCCAGATACATACAGATACATACAGATACATAGAGATACATACAGATACATACAGATACATACAGATACATACAGATACATACAGAGATACATACAGATACATACAGATACATACAGATACATACAGATACATAAAGATACATAAAGATACATAAAGATACATGCAGATACATACAGATACATTCAGATACATAAAGATTCATAAAGATACATACTAATACATACAGATACATACAGATACATACAGATACATCCAGATACATACAGATACATACAGATACATAGAGATACATACAGATACATACAGATACATACAGATACATACAGATACATACTTATCCATACAGATACATACAGATACATACAAATACAAACAGACACATACAGATACATACAGAAACATACATATACCTCTAGATACATACAGATACATAAAGATACATAAAGACACATGAAGATACATACTTATCCATACAGATACATACAGATACATACAGATACATACAGATACATACAGATACAAACAGATACATACAGATACATAAAGATACATAAATATACATTAAGATAAATAAAGATACATACAGATACATAAAGAGATACATACTTATCCATACAGATACATACAGATACATACAGATACATACAGATACATACAGATTCATACAGATACATACAGATACAAACAGATACATACAGATACATACAGATACATACAGATACATACAGATACATACAGATACATACAGATACATACAGATACATACAGATACATACAGATACATCCAGATACATACAGAGATACATACAGATACATTCAGATACAGCTACATACAGATACATAAAGATACATAAAGATACATACAGATATATACAGATACATACAGATACATACAGATACATACAGATACATACAGATACAGATACAAACAGATACAGATACATACAGATACAAACAGAGATACATACAGATACATACAGATACATACAGATACATACAGATACATACTTATCCATACAGATACATACAGATACATACAAATACAAACAGACACATACAGATACATACAGATACATACAGAAACATACATATACCTCTAGATACATACAGATACATACAGATAGATACAGATACATACAGATACATAAAGATACATAAAAATACATACAGATACATACAGATACATACAGATACATACAGATACATACAGATACATACAGATACATACAGATACATACAGATACATACAGCTACATATAGATACATAAAGATACATACAGATACATACAGATACATACAGAGATACATACAGATACATACAGATACATGCAGATACATAAAGATACATAAAGATACATAAAGATACATGCAGATACATACAGATACATTCAGATACATACAGATACATACAGATACATACCGCTACATACAGATACATAAAGATACATAAAGATACATACAGATACATACAGATACATACAGATACATCCAGATACATACAGATACGTACAGATACATAGAGATACATAGAGATACATACAGATACATACAGATACATACAGATACATACAGATACATACAGATACATACAGATACATACAGATACATACAGATACATAAAGATACATACAGATACATCCAGATACATACAGATACATACAGATACATACAGATACATAGAGATACATAGAGATACATACAGATACATACAGATACATAGAGATACATAGAGATACATACAGATACATACAGATACATACAGATACATACAGATACATACAGATACATACAGATACATACTACAAACAGATACATACAGATACATACAGATACATACAGATACATACAGATACAAACAGATACATACAGATACATACAGATACATACAGATACATAAAGATACATAAAGATACATAAAGATACATAAAGATACATACAGACATAAAGATACTTATCCATAAAGATACATACAGATACATACAGATACATACAAATACATACAGATACATACAGATACATACAGATACATACAGATACATACAGATACATACAGATACATACAAATACAAACAGACACATACAGATACATACAGATACATACAGAAACATACATATACCTCTAGATACATACAGATACATACAGATACATGCAGATACATACAGATACATACAGATACATACAGATACATACAGATACATACAGATACATACAGATACATACAGATACATACTGACACATACAGATACATACAGATACATACAGATACATACAGATACATACAGATACATAAAGATACATACAGATACATAAAGATACATACAGATACATACAAATACAAACAGACACATACAGATACATACAGATACATACAGATACATACAGATACATACAGATACATTCAGATACATACAGATACATACAGATACATACAAATACAAACAGACACATACAGATACATACAGAAACATACATATACCTCTAGATACATACAGATACATACAGATACATAAAGATACATAAAGACACATGAAGATACATACTTATCCATACAGATACATACAGATACATACAGATACATACAGAAACATACAGATACATACAGATACATACAGATACAAACAGATACATACAGACACATAAAGATACATAAAGATACATAAAGATAAATACAGATACATACAGATACATACAAATACATACATATACATACAGATACATACAGATACATACAGATACATACAGATACATACAGATACATACAGATACATACAGATACATACAAATACAAACAGACACATACAGATACATACAGATACATACAGAAACATACATATACCTCTAGATACATACAGATACATACAGATACATGCAGATACATACAGATACATACAGATACATACAGATACATACAGATACATACAGATACATACAGATACATACTGACACATACAGATACATACAGATCCATACTACAAACAGATACATACAGATACATATAGATACATACAGATACATCCAGATACATACAGAGATACATACAGATACATAAAGAGATACATACTTATCCATACAGATACATACAGATACATACAGATACATACAGATTCATACAGATACATACAGATACAAACAGATACATACAGATACATACAGATACATACAGATACATACAAATACATACAGATACATACAGATACATACAGATACATACAGATACATCCAGATACATACAGAGATACATACAGATACATTCAGATACATACAGCTACATACAGATACATAAAGATACATAAAGATACATACAGATATATACAGATACATACAGATACATACAGATACATACAGATACATACAGATACATACAGATACAGATACATACAGATACAGATACATACAGATACAAACAGAGATACATACAGATACATACAGATACATACAAAAACATACAGATACAAACTCATCCATACAGATACATACAGATACATACAAATACAAGCAGACACATACAGATACATACAGATACATACAGAAACATACATATACCTCTAGATACATATAGATACATACAGATAGATACAGATACATACAGATACATAAAGATACATAAAGATACATACAGATACATACAGATACATACAGATACATACAGATACATACAGATACATACAGATACATACAGATACATACAGATACATAAAGATACATAAAGATACATACAGATACATACAGATACATACAGATACATCCAGATACATACAGATACATACAGATACATAGATACATACAGATACATACAGATACATACAGATACATACAGATGCATACAGATACATACAGATACATACAGATACATACAGATACATACAGATACATACAGATACATCCAGATACATACAGATACATACAGATACATAGAGATACATACAGATACATACAGATACATACAGATACATACAGATACATACAGAGATACATACAGATACATACAGATACATACAGATACATACAGATACATAAAGATACATAAAGATACATAAAGATACATGCAGATACATACAGATACATTCAGATACATAAAGATTCATAAAGATACATACAGATACATACAGATACATACAGATACATACAGATACATCCAGATACATACAGATACATACAGATACATAGAGATACATAGAGATACATACAGATACATACAGATACATACAGATACATACAGATACATACAGATACATACAGATACATACAGATACATACTTATCCATACAGATACATACAGATACATACAAATACAAACAGACACATACAGATACATACAGAAACATACATATACCTCTAGATACATACAGATACATACAGATACATAAAGATACATAAAGACACATGAAGATACATACTTATCCATACAGATATATACAGATACATACAGATACATACAGATACAAACAGATACATACAGATACATAAAGATACATAAAGATACATTAAGATAAATAAAGATACATACAGATACATAAAGAGATACATACTTATCCATACAGATACATACAGATACATACAGATACATACAGATACATACAGATTCATACAGATACATACAGATACAAACAGATACATACAGATACATACAGATACATACAGATACATACAGATACATACAGATACATACAGATACATACAGATACATACAGATACATACAGATACATCCAGATACATACAGAGATACATACAGATACATTCAGATACATACAGCTACATACAGATACATAAAGATACATAAAGATACATACAGATATATACAGATACATACAGATACATACAGATACATACAGATACATACAGATACAGATACATACAGATACAGATACATACAGATACAAACAGAGATACATACAGATACATACAGATACATACAGATACAGATACATACAGATACATACTTATCCATACAGATACATACAGATACATACAAATACAAACAGACACATACAGATACATACAGATACATACAGATACATACAGATACATACAGAAACATACATATACCTCTAGATACATACAGATACATACAGATAGATACAGATACATACAGATACATAAAGATACATAAAGATACATACAGATACATACAGATACATACAGATACATACAGATACATACAGATACATACAGATACATACAGATACATACAGATACATACAGATACATACAGATACATACAGATACATACAGATACATACAGATACATACAGATACATACAGCTACATACAGATACATAAAGATACATACAGATACATACAGATACATACAGAGATACATACAGATACATACAGATACATGCAGATACATAAAGATACATAAAGATACATAAAGATACATGCAGATACATACAGATACATTCAGATACATACAGATACATACAGATACATACCGCTACATACAGATACATAAAGATACATAAAGATACATACAGATACATACAGATACATACAGATACATCCAGATACATACAGATACATACAGATACATAGAGATACATAGAGATACATACAGATACATACAGATACATACAGATACATACAGATACATACAGATACATACAGATACATAAAGATACATACAGATACATCCAGATACATACAGATACATACAGATACAAAGAGATACATAGAGATACATACAGATACATACAGATACATACAGATACATACAGATACATACAGATACATACAGATACATACAAATACATACAGATACATACAGATACATACTACAAACAGATACATACAGATACATACAGATACATACAGATACATACAGATACAAACAGATACATACAGATACATACAGATACATACAGATACATACAGATACATAAAGATACATAAAGATACATAAAGATACATACAGACATAAAGATACATACTTATCCATAAAGATACATACAGATACATACAGATACATACAAATACATACAGATACATACAGATACATACAGATACATACAGATACATACAGATACATACAGATACATACAGATACATACAAATACAAACAGACACATACAGATACATACAGATACATACAGAAACATACATATACCTCTAGATACATACAGATACATACAGATACATGCAGATACATACAGATACATACAGATACATACCGATACATACAGATACATACAGATACATACAGATACATACTGACACATACAGATACATACAGATACATACTACAAACAGATACATACATATACATATAGATACATACAGATACATCCAGATACATACAGAGATACATACAGATACATTCAGATACAAACAGATACATACAGATACATACAGATACATACAGACACATACAGATACATACAGATACATACAGATACATACAGATACAAACAGATATATAAAGATACATACAGATACATACAGATACATACAGATACAAACAGATACATAGAGATACATACAGATTCATACAGATACATACAGATACATACAGATACAAACAGATACATACAGATACATACAGATACATACAGATACATACAGATACATAAAGATACATAAAGATACATAAAGATACATAAAGATACATAAAGATACATACAGATACATAAAGACACATAAAGATACATACTTATCCATAAAGATACATACAGGTACATACAGATACATACAGAAACATACAGATACATAAAGATACATACAGATACATACAGATACATACAGATACATACAGATACATACAGATACATACAGATACATCCAGATACATACAGAGATACATACAGATACATTCAGATACATACAGCTACATACAGATACATAAAGATACATAAAGATACATACAGATATATACAGATACATAGAGATACATACAGATACATACAGATACATACAGATACAGATACATACAGATACAAACAGAGATACATACAGATACATACAGATACATACAGATACATACTTATCCATACAGATACATACAAATACAAACAGACACATACAGATACATACAGATATATACAGAAACAGACATATACCTCTAGATACATACAGATAGATACAGATACATACAGATACATAAAGATGCATAAAGATACATACAGATACATACAGATACATACAGATACATACAGATACATACAGATACATACAGATACATACAGATACATACAGATACATACAGATACATACAGATACATACAGATACATATAGCTACATACAGATACATAAAGATACATACAGATACATACAGATACATACAGATACATACAGAGATACATACAGATACATACAGATACATACAGATACATAAAGATACATACAGATACATACAGATTTATACAGATACATAAAGATACATACAGATACATACAGATACATAGAGATATATACAGATACATACAGATACATACAGATACATACAGACAAAGATACATACAGATACATACAGATACATACAGATACATACAGATACATACAGATACATACTGACACATACAGATACATACAGATACATACAGATACATACAGATACATACAGATACATAAAGATACATACAGATACATAAAGATACATACAGATACATACAGATACATACAGATTCATACAGATACAAACAGATACATACTGATACATACAGATACATACAGATACATACAAATACATACAGATACATACAGATACATACAGATACATACAGATACATCCAGATACATACAGAGATACATACAGATACATTCAGATACATACAGCTACAAACAGATACATAAAGATACATAAAGATACATACAGATATATACAGATACATACAGATACATACAGATACATACAGATACATACAGATACAGATACATACAGATACAGATACATACAGATACAAACAGATACATACAGATACATACAGATACATAAAGATACATACAGATACATCCAGATACATACAGATACATACAGATACATAGAGATACATAGAGGTACATACAGATACATACAGATACATACAGATACATACAGATACATACAGATACATACAGATACATACAGATACATACAGATACATACAGATACATACAGATACATACAGATACATACTACAAACAGATACATACAGATACATACAGATACATACAGATACATACAGATACATACAGATACATACAGCTACATACAGATACATAAAGATACATACAGATACATACAGAGATACATACAGATACATACAGATTAATGCAGATACATAAAAATACATAAAGATACATAAAGATACATGCAGATACATCCAGATACATACAGATACATACAGATACATAGAGATACATAGAGATACATACAGATACATACAGATACATACAGATACATACAGATACATACAGATACATACAGATACATACAGATACATAAAGATACATACAGATACATCCAGATACATACAGATACATACAGATACATAGAGATACATAGAGATACATACAGATACATAAAGATACATACAGATACATACAGATACATACAGATACATCCAGATACATACAGATACATACAGATACATAGAGATACATAGAGATACATACAGATACATACAGATACATACAGATACATACAGATACATACAGATACATACAGATACATACAGATACATAAAGATACATACAGATACATCCAGATACATACAGATACATACAGATACATAGAGATACATAGAGATACATACAGATACATACAGATACATACAGATACATACAGATACATACAGATACATACAGATACATACAGATACATACAGATACATACAGATACATACTACAAACAGATACATACAGATACATACAGATACATACAGATACATACAGATACAAACAGATACATACAGATACATACAGATACATACAGATACATACAGATACATAAAGATACATAAAGATACATAAAGATACATAAAGATACATAAAGATACATACAGACATAAGATACATACTTATCCATAAAGATACATACAGATACATACAGATACATACAAATACATACAGATACATACAGATACATACAGATACATACAGATACATACAGATACATACAGATACATACAGATACATACAGATACATACAAATACAAACAGACACATACAGATACATACAGATACATACAGAAACATACATATACCTCTAGATACATACAGATACATACAGATACATGCAGATACATACAGATACATACAGATTTATACAGATACATAAAGATACATACAGACAAAGATACATACTTATCCATAAAGATACATACAGATACATACAGATACATACAAATACATACAGATACATACAGATACATACAGAAACATACATATACCTCTAGATACATACAGATACATACAGATACATGCAGATACATACAGATACATACAGATTTATACAGATACATAAAGATACATACAGACATAAGATACATACTTATCCATAAAGATACATACAGATACATACAGATACATAAAGATACATAAAGATACATACAGATATATACAGATACATACAGATACATACAGATACATACAGATACATACAGATACATACAGCTACATACAGATACATAAAGATACATAAAGATACATAAAGATACATAAAGATACATGCAGATACATACAGATACATTCAGATACATACAGATACATACAGATACATACCGCTACATACAGATACATAAAGATACATAAAGATACATACAGATACATACAGATACATACAGATACATCCAGATACATACAGATACATACAGATACATAGAGATACATAGAGATACATACAGATACATACAGATACATACAGATACTTACAGATACATACAGATACATACAGATACATAAAGATACATACAGATACATACAGATACATACAGATACATACAGATACATACAGATACATACAGATACATACAGATACATACAGATACATACAGATACTACAAACAGATACATACATCCAGATACATACAGAGATACATACAGATACATTCAGATACATAAAGATACATACAGACATAAAGATACATACTTATCCATAAAGATACATACAGATACATACAGATACATACAGATACATACAGATACATACAGATACATACAGATACAGATACATACAGATACAAACAGATACATACAGATACATACAGATACATACAGATACATAAAGATACATACAGATACATCCAGATACATACAGATACATACAGATACATAGAGATACATAGAGATACAAACAGATACATACAGATACATACAGATACATACAGATACATACAGATACATACAGATGCATACAGATACATAAAGATACATACAGATACATCCAGATACATACAGATACATACAGATACATAGAGATACATAGAGATACATACAGATACATACAGATACATACAGATACATACAGATACATACAGATACATACAGATACATACAGATACATACAGATACATACAGATACATACTACAAACAGATACATACATCCAGATACATACAGAGATACATAAAGATACATACTTATCCATAAAGATACATACAGATACATACAGATACATACAAATACATACAGATACATACAGATACATACAAATACAAACAGACACATACAGATACATACAGATACATACAGAAACATACATATACCTCTAGATACATACAGATACATACAGATACATACAGATACATCCAGATACATACAGAGATACATACAGATACATTCAGATACATACAGCTACATACAGATACATAAAGATACATAAAGATACATACAGATATATACAGATACATACAGATACATACAGATACATACAGATACATACAGATACATACAGATACAGATACATACAGATACAAACAGATACATACAGATACATACAGATACATACAGATACATAAAGATACATACAGATACATCCAGATACATACAGATACAAACAGATACATAGAGATACATAGAGATACATACAGATACATACAGATACATACAGATACATACAGATACATACAGATACATACAGATACATACAGATACATACAGATACATACTACAAACAGATACATACAGATACATACAGATACATACAGATACATACAGATACATACAGATACATACAGATACATACAGCTACATACAGAAGATACATACAGATACATACAGATACAAACAGATACATACAGATACATACAGATACATACAGATACATAAAGATACATACAGATACATCCAGATACATACAGATACATACAGATACATAGAGATACATAGAGGTACATACAGATACATACAGATACATACAGATACATACAGATACATACAGATACATACAGATACATACAGATACATACAGATACATACAGATACATACAGATACATACAGATACATACAGATACATACTACAAACAGATACATACAGATACATACAGATACATACAGATACATACAGATACATACAGATACATACAGATACATACAGATACATACAGCTACATACAGATACATAAAGATACATACAGATACATACAGATACATACAGAGAAACATACAGATACATACAGATTAATGCAGATACATAAAGATACATAAAGATACATAAAGATACATGCAGATACATCCAGATACATACAGATACATACAGATACATAGAGATACATAGAGATACATACAGATACATACAGATACATACAGATACATACAGATACATACAGATACATACAGATACATACAGATACATAAAGATACATACAGATACATCCAGATACATACAGATACATACAGATACATAGAGATACATAGAGATACATACAGATACATAAAGATACATACAGATACATACAGATACATACAGATACATCCAGATACATACAGATACATACAGATACATAGAGATACATAGAGATACATACAGATACATACAGATACATACAGATACATACAGATACATACAGATACATACAGATACATACAGATACATAAAGATACATACAGATACATCCAGATACATACAGATACATACAGATACATAGAGATACATAGAGATACATACAGATACATACAGATACATACAGATACATACAGATACATACAGATACATACAGATACATACAGATACATACAGATACATACTACAAACAGATACATACAGATACATACAGATACATACAGATACATACAGATACAAACAGATACATACAGATACATACAGATACATACAGATACATACAGATACATAAAGATACATAAAGATACATAAAGATACATAAAGATACATAAAGATACATACAGACATAAGATACATACTTATCCATAAAGATACATACAGATACATACAAATACATACAGATACATACAGATACATACAGATACATACAGATACATACAGATACATACAGATACATACAGATACATACAAATACAAACAGACACATACAGATACATACAGATACATACAGAAACATACATATACCTCTAGATACATACAGATACATACAGATACATGCAGATACATACAGATACATACAGATTTATACAGATACATAAAGATACATACAGACAAAGATACATACTTATCCATAAAGATACATACAGATACATACAGATACATACAAATACATACAGATACATACAGATACATACAGAAACATACATATACCTCTAGATACATACAGATACATACAGATACATGCAGATACATACAGATACATACAGATTTATACAGATACATAAAGATACATACAGACATAAGATACATACTTATCCATAAAGATACATACAGATACATACAGATACATAAAGATACATAAAGATACATACAGATATATACAGATACATACAGATACATACAGATACATACAGATACATACAGATACAGATACATACAGATACAGATACATACAGATACAAACAGAGATACATACAGATACATACAGATACATACAGATACATACAGATACATACAGATACATACAGATACATACAGATACATACTTATCCATACAGATACATACAGATACATACAAATACAAGCAGACACATACAGATACATACAGATACATACAGAAACATACATATACCTCTAGATACATACAGATACATACAGATAGATACAGATACATACAGATACATAAAGATACATAAAGATACATACAGATACATACAGATACATACAGATACATACAGATACATACAGATACATACAGATACATACAGATACATACAGATACATACAGATACATACAGATACATACAGATACATACAGATACATACAGATACATACAGATACATACAGCTACATACAGATACATAAAGATACATACAGATACATACAGATACATACAGAGATACATACAGATACATACAGATACATGCAGATACATAAAGATACATAAAGATACATAAAGATACATGCAGATACATACAGATACATTCAGATACATACAGATACATACAGATACATACCGCTACATACAGATACATAAAGATACATAAAGACACATACAGATACATACAGATACATCCAGATACATACAGATACATACAGATACATAGAGATACATAGAGATACATACAGATACATACAGATACATACAGATACATACAGATACATACAGATACATACAGATACATAAAGATACATACAGATACATACAGATACATACAGATACATACAGATACATACAGATACATACAGATACATACAGATACATACAGATACATACTACAAACAGATACATACATCCAGATACATACAGAGATACATACAGATACATTCAGATACATAAAGATACATACAGACATAAAGATACATACTTATCCATAAAGATACATACAGATACATACAGATACATACAGATACATACAGATACATACAGATACATACAGATACAGATACATACAGATACAAACAGATACATACAGATACATACAGATACATACAGATACATAAAGATACATACAGATACATCCAGATACATACAGATACATACAGATACATAGAGATACATAGAGATACAAACAGATACATACAGATACATACAGATACATACAGATACATACAGATACATACAGATACATACAGATGCATACAGATACATAAAGATACATACAGATACATACAGATACATACAGATACATACAGATACATAGAGATACATAGAAATACATACAGATACATACAGATACATACAGATACATACAGATACATACAGATACATACAGATACATACAGATACATACAGATACATACAGATACATACAGATACATACAGATACATACTACAAACAGATACATACATCCAGATACATACAGAGATACATAAAGATACATACTTATCCATAAAGATACATACAGATACATACAGATACATACAAATACATACAGATACATACAGATACATACAAATACAAACAGACACATACAGATACATACAGATACATACAGAAACATACATATACCTCTAGATACATACAGATACATACAGATACATACAGATACATCCAGATACATACAGAGATACATACAGATACATTCAGATACATACAGCTACATACAGATACATAAAGATACATAAAGATACATACAGATATATACAGATACATACAGATACATACAGATACATACAGATACATACAGATACATACAGATACAGATACATACAGATACAAACAGATACATACAGATACATACAGATACATACAGATACATAAAAATACATACAGATACATCCAGATACATACAGATACAAACAGATACATAGAGATACATAGAGATACATACAGATACATACAGATACATACAGATACATACAGATACATACAGATACATACAGATACATACAGATACATACAGATACATACAGATACATACAGATACATACAGATACATACTACAAACAGATACATACAGATACATACAGATACATACAGATACATACAGATACATACAGATACATACAGCTACATACAGAAGATACATACAGATACATACAGATACATACAGATACATACAGATACATACAGATACATAAAGATACATACAGATACATCCAGATACATACAGATACATACAGATACATAGAGATACATAGAGATACATACAGATACATACAGATACATACAGATACATACAGATACATACAGATACATACTACAAACAGATACATACAGATACATACAGATACATACAGATACATACAGATACATACAGATACATACAGATACATACAGCTACATACAGAAGATACATACAGATACATACAGATACATACAGAGATACATACAGATACATACAGATACATGCAGATACATAAAGATACATAAAGATACATAAAGATACATGCAGATACATACAGATACATTCAGATACATACAGATACATACAGATACATACCGCTACATACAGATACATAAAGATACATAAAGATACATACAGATACATACAGATACATACAGATACATCCAGATACATACAGATACATACAGATACATACAGATACATACAGATACATACAGATACATACAGATACATACAGATACATACAGATACATACAGATACATACAGATACATACAGATGCATAAAGATACATAAAGATACATACAGATACATCCAGATACATACAGATACATACAGATACATAGAGATACATAGAGATACATACAGATACATACAGATACATACAGATACATACAGATACATACAGATACATACAGATACATACAGATACATACAGATACATACAGATACCTACAGATACATACAGATACATACAGATACATACTACAAACAGATACATACATCCAGATACATACAGAGATACATAAAGATACATACAGACATAAAGATACATACTTATCCATAAAGATACATACAGATACATACAGATACATACAGATACATACAGATACATACAGATACATACAGATACATACATATACATACAGATACATACAGATACATACAAATACAAACAGACACATACAGATACATACAGATACATACAGAAACATACATATACCTCTAGATACATACAGATACATACAGATACATGCAGATACATACAGATACATACAGATTTATACAGATACATACAGATACATACAGATACATACAGATACATACAGAGATACATACAGATACATTCAGATACATACAGCTACATACAGATACATAAAGATACATAAAGATACATACAGATATATACAGATACATACAGATACATACAGATACATACAGATACATACAGATACATACAAATACATACAGATACATACAGATACATACAGATACATACAGATACATACAGATACATACAGATACATACAGCTACATACAGATACATACAGATAAATACAGATACATACAGATACATACAGATACATACAGATACATACAGATACATAAAGATACATACAGATACATACAGATACATACAGAGATACATACAGATACATACAGATACATGCAGATACATAAAGATACATAAAGATACATAAAGATACATGCAGATACATACAGATACATTCAGATACATACAGATACATACAGATACATACCGCTACATACAGATACATAAAGATACATAAAGATACATACAGATACATACAGATACATACAGATACATCCAGATACATACAGATACAAACAGATACATAGAGATACATAGAGATACATACAGATACATACAGATACATACAGATACATACAGATACATACAGATACATACAGATACATACAGATACATACAGATACATACAGATACATACAGATACATACTACAAACAGATACATACAGATACATACAGATACATACAGATACATACAGATACATACAGATACATACAGCTACATACAGAAGATACATACAGATACATACAGATACATACAGATACATACAGATACATACAGATACATAAAGATACATACAGATACATCCAGATACATACAGATACATACAGATACATAGAGATACATAGAGATACATACAGATACATACAGATACATACAGATACATACAGATACATACAGATACATACTACAAACAGATACATACAGATACATACAGATACATACAGATACATACAGATACATACAGATACATACAGCTACATACAGAAGATACATACAGATACATACAGAGATACATACAGATACATACAGATACATGCAGATACATAAAGATACATAAAGATACATGCAGATACATCCAGATACATACAGATACATACAGATACATAGAGATACATAGAGATACATACAGATACATACAGATACATACAGATACATACAGATACATACAGATACATACAGATACATACAGATACATAAAGATACATACAGATACATCCAGATACATACAGATACATACAGATACATAGAGATACATAGAGATACATACAGATACATAAAGATACATACAGATACATACAGATACATACAGATACATCCAGATACATACAGATACATACAGATACATAGAGATACATAGAGATACATACAGATACATACAGATACATACAGATACATACAGATACATACAGATACATACAGATACATACAGATACATAAAGATACATACAGATACATCCAGATACATACAGATACATACAGATACATAGAGATACATAGAGATACATACAGATACATACAGATACATACAGATACATACAGATACATACAGATACATACAGATACATGCAGATACATACAGATACATACAGATTTATACAGATACATAAAGATACATACAGACAAAGATACATACTTATCCATAAAGATACATACAGATACATACAGATACATACAAATACATACAGATACATACAGATACATACAGATACATACAGATACATACAGATACATACAGATACATACAGATACATACTACAAACAGATACATACAGATACATACAGATACATACAGATACATACAGATACAAACAGATACATACAGATACATACAGATACATACAGATACATACAGATACATAAAGATACATAAAGATACATAAAGATACATAAAGATACATAAAGATACATACAGACATAAGATACATACTTATCCATAAAGATACATACAGATACATACAGATACATACAAATACATACAGATACATACAGATACATACAGATACATACAGATACATACAGATACATACAGATACATACAGCTACATACAGAAGATACATACAGATACATACAGATACATCCAGATACATACAGATACATACAGATACATAGAGATACATAGAGATACATACAGATACATACAGATACATACAGATACATACAGATACATACAGATACATACAGATACATACAGATACATAAAGATACATACAGATACATCCAGATACATACAGATACATACAGATACATAGAGATACATAGAGATACATACAGATACATAAAGATACATACAGATACATACAGATACATACAGATACATCCAGATACATACAGATACATACAGATACATAGAGATACATAGAGATACATACAGATACATACAGATACATACAGATACATACAGATACATACAGATACATACAGATACATACAGATACATAAAGATACATACAGATACATCCAGATACATACAGATACATACAGATACATAGAGATACATAGAGATACATACAGATACATACAGATACATACAGATACATACAGATACATACAGATACATACAGATACATACAGATACATACAGATACATACAGATACATACAGATACATACAGATACATACAGATACATACAGATACATACAGATACATACAGATACATACTACAAACAGATACATACAGATACATACAGATACATACAGATACATACAGATACAAACAGATACATACAGATACATACAGATACATACAGATACATACAGATACATAAAGATACATAAAGATACATAAAGATACATAAAGATACATACAGACATAAGATACATACTTATCCATAAAGATACATACAGATACATACAGATACATACAAATACATACAGATACATACAGATACATACAGATACATACAGATACATACAGATACATACAGATACATACAGATACATACAAATACAAACAGACACATACAGATACATACAGATACATACAGAAACATACATATACCTCTAGATACATACAGATACATACAGATACATGCAGATACATACAGATACATACAGATTTATACAGATACATAAAGATACAGACAAAGATACATACTTATCCATAAAGATACATACAGATACATACAGATACATACAAATACATACAGATACATACAGATACATACAGATACATACAGATACATACAGATACATACAGATACATACAGATACATACTACAAACAGATACATACAGATACATACAGATACATACAGATACATACAGATACAAACAGATACATACAGATACATACAGATACATACAGATACATACAGATACATAAAGATACATAAAGATACATAAAGATACATAAAGATACATAAAGATACATACAGACATAAGATACATACTTATCCATAAAGATACATACAGATACATACAGATACATACAAATACATACAGATACATACAGATACATACAGATACATACAGATACATACAGATACATACAGATACATACAGATACATACAAATACAAACAGACACATACAGATACATACAGATACATACAGAAACATACATATACCTCTAGATACATACAGATACATACAGATACATGCAGATACATACAGATACATACAGATTTATACAGATACATAAAGATACATACAGACAAAGATACATACTTATCCATAAAGATACATACAGATACATACAGATACATACAAATACATACAGATACATACAGATACATACAGAAACATACATATACCTCTAGATACATACAGATACATACAGATACATGCAGATACATACAGATACATACAGATTTATACAGATACATAAAGATACATACAGACATAAGATACATACTTATCCATAAAGATACATACAGATACATACAGATACATAAAGATACATAAAGATACATACAGATATATACAGATACATACAGATACATACAGATACATACAGATACATACAGATACAGATACATACAGATACAGATACATACAGATACAAACAGAGATACATACAGATACATACAGATACATACAGATACATACAGATACATACAGATACATACAGATACATACTTATCCATACAGATACATACAGATACATACAAATACAAGCAGACACATACAGATACATACAGATACATACAGAAACATACATATACCTCTAGATACATACAGATACATACAGATAGATACAGATACATACAGATACATAAAGATACATAAAGATACATACAGATACATACAGATACATACAGATACATACAGATACATACAGATACATACAGATACATACAGATACATACAGATACATACAGATACATACAGATACATACAGATACATACAGATACATACAGATACATACAGATACATACAGCTACATACAGATACATAAAGATACATACAGATACATACAGATACATACAGAGATACATACAGATACATACAGATACATGCAGATACATAAAGATACATAAAGATACATAAAGATACATGCAGATACATACAGATACATTCAGATACATACAGATACATACCGCTACATACAGATACATAAAGATACATAAAGATACATACAGATACATACAGATACATACAGATACATCCAGATACATACAGATACATACAGATACATAGAGATACATAGAGATACATACAGATACATACAGATACATACAGATACATACAGATACATACAGATACATAAAGATACATACAGATACATACAGATACATACAGATACATACAGATACATACAGATACATACAGATACATACAGATACATACAGATACATACTACAAACAGATACATACATCCAGATACATACAGAGATACATACAGATACATTCAGATACATAAAGATACATACAGACATAAAGATACATACTTATCCATAAAGATACATACAGATACATACAGATACATACAGATACATACAGATACATACAGATACATACAGATACAGATACATACAGATACAAACAGATACATACAGATACATACAGATACATACAGATACATAAAGATACATACAGATACATCCAGATACATACAGATACATACAGATACATAGAGATACATAGAGATACAAACAGATACATACAGATACATACAGATACATACAGATACATACAGATACATACAGATACATACAGATGCATACAGATACATAAAGATACATACAGATACATCCAGATACATACAGATACATACAGATACATAGAGATACATAGAAATACATACAGATACATACAGATACATACAGATACATACAGATACATACAGATACATACAGATACATACAGATACATACAGATACATACAGATACATACAGATACATACAGATACATACTACAAACAGATACATACATCCAGATACATACAGAGATACATAAAGATACATACTTATCCATAAAGATACATACAGATACATACAGATACATACAGATACATACAGATACATACAGATACATACAGATACAAACAGACACATACAGATACATACAGATACATACAGAAACATACATATACCTCTAGATACATACAGATACATACAGATACATACAGATACATCCAGATACATACAGAGATACATACAGATACATTCAGATACATACAGATACATACAGATACATACAGATACATAAAGATACATACAGATATATACAGATACATACAGATACATACAGATACATACAGATACATACAGATACATACAGATACAGATACATACAGATACAAACAGATACATACAGATACATACAGATACATACAGATACATAAAGATACATACAGATACATCCAGATACATACAGATACAAACAGATACATAGAGATACATAGAGATACATACAGATACATACAGATACATACAGATACATACAGATACATACAGATACATACAGATACATACAGATACATACAGATACATACAGATACATACAGATACATACTACAAACAGATACATACAGATACATACAGATACATACAGATACATACAGATACATACAGATACATACAGCTACATACAGAAGATACATACAGATACATACAGATACATACAGATACATACAGATACATACAGATACATAAAGATACATACAGATACATCCAGATACATACAGATACATACAGATACATAGAGATACATAGAGATACATACAGATACATACAGATACATACAGATACATACAGATACATACTACAAACAGATACATACAGATACATACAGATACATACAGATACATACAGATACATACAGATACATACAGCTACATACAGAAGATACATACAGATACATACAGATACATACAGAGATACATACAGATACATACAGATACATGCAGATACATAAAGATACATAAAGATACATAAAGATACATGCAGATACATACAGATACATTCAGATACATACAGATACATACAGATACATACCGCTACATACAGATACATAAAGATAAATAAAGATACATACAGATACATACAGATACATACAGATACATCCAGATACATACAGATACATACAGATACATAGAGATACATAGAGATACATACAGATACATACAGATACATACAGATACATACAGATACATACAGATACATACAGATACATACAGATGCATAAAGATACATAAAGATACATACAGATACATCCAGATACATACAGATACATACAGATACATAGAGATACATAGAGATACATACAGATACATACAGATACATACAGATACATACAGATACATACAGATACATACAGATACATACAGATACATACAGATACATACAGATACCTACAGATACATACAGATACATACAGATACATACTACAAACAGATACATACATCCAGATACATACAGAGATACATAAAGATACATACAGACATAAAGATACATACTTATCCATAAAGATACATACAGATACATACAGATACATACAGATACATACAGATACATACAGATACATACAGATACATACATATACATACAGATACATACAGATACATACAAATACAAACAGACACATACAGATACATACAGATACATACAGAAACATACATATACCTCTAGATACATACAGATACATACAGATACATACAGATACATACAGATACATACAGATTTATACAGATACATACAGATACATACAGATACATCCAGATACATACAGAGATACATACAGATACATTCAGATACATACAGCTACATACAGATACATAAAGATACATAAAGATACATACAGATATATACAGATACATACAGATACATACAGATACATACAGATACATACAGATACATACAAATACATACAGATACATACAGATACATACAGATACATACAGATACATACAGATACATACAGATACATACAGCTACATACAGATACATACAGATAAATACAGATACATACAGATACATACAGATACATACAGCTACATACAGATACATAAAGATACATACAGATACATACAGATACATACAGAGATACATACAGATACATACAGATACATGCAGATACATAAAGATACATAAAGATACATAAAGATACATGCAGATACATACAGATACATTCAGATACATACAGATACATACAGATACATACCGCTACATACAGATACATAAAGATACATAAAGATACATACAGATACATACAGATACATACAGATACATCCAGATACATACAGATACAAACAGATACATAGAGATACATAGAGATACATACAGATACATACAGATACATACAGATACATACAGATACATACAGATACATACAGATACATACAGATACATACAGATACATACAGATACATACTACAAACAGATACATACAGATACATACAGATACATACAGATACATACAGATACATACAGATACATACAGCTACATACAGAAGATACATACAGATACATACAGATACATACAGATACATACAGATACATACAGATACATAAAGATACATACAGATACATCCAGATACATACAGATACATACAGATACATAGAGATACATAGAGATACATACAGATACATACAGATACATACAGATACATACAGATACATACAGATACATACTACAAACAGATACATACAGATACATACAGATACATACAGATACATACAGATACATACAGATACATACAGCTACATACAGAAGATACATACAGATACATACAGAGATACATACAGATACATACAGATACATGCAGATACATAAAGATACATAAAGATACATGCAGATACATCCAGATACATACAGATACATACAGATACATAGAGATACATAGAGATACATACAGATACATACAGATACATACAGATACATACAGATACATACAGATACATACAGATACATACAGATACATAAAGATACATACAGATACATCCAGATACATACAGATACATACAGATACATAGAGATACATAGAGATACATACAGATACATAAAGATACATACAGATACATACAGATACATACAGATACATCCAGATACATACAGATACATACAGATACATAGAGATACATAGAGATACATACAGATACATACAGATACATACAGATACATACAGATACATACAGATACATACAGATACATACAGATACATAAAGATACATACAGATACATCCAGATACATACAGATACATACAGATACATAGAGATACATAGAGATACATACAGATACATACAGATACATACAGATACATACAGATACATACAGATACATACAGATACATACAGATACATACAGATACATACTACAAACAGATACATACAGATACATACAGATACATACAGATACATACAGATACATACAGATACATACAGATACATACAGATACATACAGATACATACAGATACATAAAGATACATAAAGATACATAAAGATACATAAAGATACATAAAGATACATACAGACATAAGATACATACTTATCCATAAAGATACATACAGATACATACAGATACATACAGATACATACAGATACATACAGATACATACAGATACATACAGATACATACAGATACATACAGATACATACAGATACATACAAATACAAACAGACACATACAGATACATACAGATACATACAGAAACATACATATACCTCTAGATACATACAGATACATACAGATACATGCAGATATATACAGATACATACAGATTTATACAGATACATAAAGATACATACAGACAAAGATACATACTTATCCATAAAGATACATACAGATACATACAGATACATACAAATACATACAGATACATACAGATACATACAGAAACATACATATACCTCTAGATACATACAGATACATACAGATACATGCAGATACATACAGATACATACAGATTTATACAGATACATAAAGATACATACAGACATAAGATACATACTTATCCATAAAGATACATACAGATACATACAGATACATAAAGATACATAAAGATACATACAGATATATACAGATACATACAGATACATACAGATACATACAGATACATACAGATACAGATACATACAGATACAGATACATACAGATACAAACAGAGATACATACAGATACATACAGATACATACAGATACATACAGATACATACAGATACATACAGATACATACTTATCCATACAGATACATACAGATACATACAAATACAAGCAGACACAAACAGATACATACAGATACATACAGAAACATACATATACCTCTAGATACATACAGATACATACAGATAGATACAGATACATACAGATACATAAAGATACATAAAGATACATACAGATACATACAGATACATACAGATACATACAGATACATACAGATACATACAGATACATACAGATACATACAGATACATACAGATACATACAGATACATACATATACATACAGATACATACAGATACATACAGATACATACAGATACATACAGCTACATACAGATACATAAAGATACATACAGATACATACAGATACATACAGAGATACATACAGATACATACAGATACATGCAGATACATAAAGATACATAAAGATACATAAAGATACATGCAGATACATACAGATACATTCAGATACATACAGATACATACAGATACATACCGCTACATACAGATACATAAAGATACATAAAGATACATACAGATACATACAGATACATACAGATACATCCAGATACATACAGATACATACAGATACATAGAGATACATAGAGATACATACAGATACATACAGATACATACAGATACATACAGATACATACAGATACATACAGATACATAAAGATACATACAGATACATACAGATACATACAGATACATACAGATACATACAGATACATACAGATACATACAGATACATACAGATACATACTACAAACAGATACATACTACAAACAGATACATACATCCAGATACATACAGAGATACATACAGATACATTCAGATACATAAAGATACATACAGACATAAAGATACATACTTATCCATAAAGATACATACAGATACATACAGATACATACAGATACATACAGATACATACAGATACATACAGATACAGATACATACAGATACAAACAGATACATACAGATACATACAGATACATACAGATACATAAAGATACATACAGATACATCCAGATACATACAGATACATACAGATACATAGAGATACATAGAGATACAAACAGATACATACAGATACATACAGATACATACAGATACATACAGATACATACAGATACATACAGATGCATACAGATACATAAAGATACATACAGATACATCCAGATACATACAGATACATACAGATACATAGAGATACATAGAGATACATACAGATACATACAGATACATACAGATACATACAGATACATACAGATACATACAGATACATACAGATACATACAGATACATACAGATACATACAGATACATACAGATACATACTACAAACAGATACATACATCCAGATACATACAGAGATACATAAAGATACATACTTATCCATAAAGATACATACAGATACATACAGATACATACAAATACATACAGATACATACAGATACATACAAATACAAACAGACACATACAGATACATACAGATACATACAGAAACATACATATACCTCTAGATACATACAGATACATACAGATACATACAGATACATCCAGATACATACAGAGATACATACAGATACATTCAGATACATACAGCTACATACAGATACATAAAGATACATAAAGATACATACAGATATATACAGATACATACAGATACATACTACAAACAGATACATACAGATACATACAGATACATACAGATACAAACAGATACATACAGATACATACAGATACATACAGATACATAAAGATACATACAGATACATCCAGATACATACAGATACAAACAGATACATAGAGATACATAGAGATACATACAGATACATACAGATACATACAGATACATACAGATACATACAGATACATACAGATACATACAGATACATACAGATACATACAGATACATACAGATACATACTACAAACAGATACATACAGATACATACAGATACATACAGATACATACAGATACATACAGATACATACAGCTACATACAGAAGATACATACAGATACATACAGATACATACAGATACATACAGATACATACAGATACATAAAGATACATACAGATACATACAGATACATACAGATACATACAGATACATAGAGATACATAGAGATACATACAGATACATACAGATACATACAGATACATACAGATACATACAGATACATACTACAAACAGATACATACAGATACATACAGATACATACAGATACATACAGATACATACAGATACATACAGATACATACAGCTACATACAGAAGATACATACAGATACATACAGATACATACAGAGATACATACAGATACATACAGATACATGCAGATACATAAAGATACATAAAGATACATAAAGATACATGCAGATACATACAGATACATTCAGATACATACAGATACATACAGATACATACCGCTACATACAGATACATAAAGATACATAAAGATACATACAGATACATACAGATACATACAGATACATCCAGATACATACAGATACATACAGATACATAGAGATACATAGAGATACATACAGATACATACAGATACATACAGATACATACAGATACATACAGATACATACAGATACATACAGATGCATAAAGATACATAAAGATACATACAGATACATCCAGATACATACAGATACATACAGATACATAGAGATACATAGAGATACATACAGATACATACAGATACATACAGATACATACAGATACATACAGATACATACAGATACATACAGATACATACAGATACCTACAGATACATACAGATACATACAGATACATACTACAAACAGATACATACATCCAGATACATACAGAGATACATAAAGATACATACAGACATAAAGATACATACTTATCCATAAAGATACATACAGATACATACAGATACATACAAATACAAACAGATACATACAGATACATACAGATACATACATATACATACAGATACATACAGATACATACAAATACAAACAGACACATACAGATACATACAGATACATACAGAAACATACATATACCTCTAGATACATACAGATACATACAGATACATACAGATACATACAGATTTATACAGATACATACAGATACATACAGATACATCCAGATACATACAGAGATACATACAGATACATTCAGATACATACAGCTACATACAGATACATAAAGATACATAAAGATACATACAGATATATACAGATACATACAGATACATACAGATACATACAGATACATACAGATACATACAAATACATACAGATACATACAGATACATACAGATACATACAGATACATACAGATACAAACAGATACATACAGCTACATACAGATACATACAGATAAATACAGATACATACAGATACATACAGATACATACAGCTACATACAGATACATAAAGATACATACAGATACATACAGATACATACAGAGATACATACAGATACATACAGATACATGCAGATACATAAAGATACATAAAGATACATAAAGATACATGCAGATACATACAGATACATTCAGATACATACAGATACATACAGATACATACCGCTACATACAGATACATAAAGATACATAAAGATACATACAGATACATACAGATACATACAGATACATCCAGATACATACAGATACAAACAGATACATAGAGATACATAGAGATACATACAGATACATACAGATACATACAGATACATACAGATACATACAGATACATACAGATACATACAGATACATACAGATACATACAGATACATACTACAAACAGATACATACAGATACATACAGATACATACAGATACATACAGATACATACAGATACATACAGATACATACAGCTACATACAGAAGATACATACAGATACATACAGATACATACAGATACATACAGATACATACAGATACATAAAGATACATACAGATACATCCAGATACATACAGATACATACAGATACATAGAGATACATAGAGATACATACAGATACATACAGATACATACAGATACATACAGATACATACAGATACATACTACAAACAGATACATACAGATACATACAGATACATACAGATACATACAGATACATACAGATACATACAGATACATACAGCTACATACAGAAGATACATACAGATACATAAAGATACATACAGACATAAGATACATACTTATCCATAAAGATACATACAGATACATACAGATACATACAAATACATACAGATACATACAGATACATACAGATACATACAGATACATACAGATACATACAGATACATACAGATACATACAAATACAAACAGACACATACAGATACATACAGATACATACAGAAACATACATATACCTCTAGATACATACAGATACATACAGATACATGCAGATACATACAGATACATACAGATTTATACAGATACATAAAGATACATACAGACAAAGATACATACTTATCCATAAAGATACATACAGATACATACAGATACATACAAATACATACAGATACATACAGATACATACAGAAACATACATATACCTCTAGATACATACAGATACATACAGATACATGCAGATACATACAGATACATACAGATTTATACAGATACATAAAGATACATACAGACATAAGATACATACTTATCCATAAAGATACATACAGATACATACAGATACATAAAGATACATAAAGATACATACAGATATATACAGATACATACAGATACATACAGATACATACAGATACAGATACATACAGATACAGATACATACAGATACAAACAGAGATACATACAGATACATACAGATACATACAGATACATACAGATACATACAGATACATACAGATACATACTTATCCATACAGATACATACAGATACATACAAATACAAGCAGACACATACAGATACATACAGATACATACAGAAACATACATATACCTCTAGATACATACAGATACATACAGATAGATACAGATACATACAGATACATAAAGATACATAAAGATACATACAGATACATACAGATACATACAGATACATACAGATACATACAGATACATACAGATACATACAGATACATACAGATACATACAGATACATACAGATACATACAGATACATACAGATACATACAGATACATACAGATACATACAGCTACATACAGATACATAAAGATACATACAGATACATAAAGATACATAAAGATACATGCAGATACATACAGATACATTCAGATACATACAGATACATACAGATACATACCGCTACATACAGATACATAAAGATACATAAAGATACATACAGATACATACAGATACATACAGATACATCCAGATACATACAGATACATACAGATACATAGAGATACATACAGATACATACAGATACATCCAGATACATACAGATACATACAGATACATAGAGATACATAGAGATACATACAGATACATACAGATACATACAGATACATACAGATACATACAGATACATAAAGATACATACAGATACATACAGATACATACAGATACATACAGATACATACAGATACATACAGATACATACAGATACATACAGATACATACTACAAACAGATACATACATCCAGATACATACAGAGATACATACAGATACATTCAGATACATAAAGATACATACAGACATAAAGATACATACTTATCCATAAAGATACATACAGATACATACAGATACATACAGATACATACAGATACATACAGATACATACAGATACAGATACATACAGATACAAACAGATACATACAGATACATACAGATACATACAGATACATAAAGATACATACAGATACATCCAGATACATACAGATACATACAGATACATAGAGATACATAGAGATACAAACAGATACATACAGATACATACAGATACATACAGATACATACAGATACATACAGATACATACAGATGCATACAGATACATAAAGATACATACAGATACATCCAGATACATACAGATACATACAGATACATAGAGATACATAGAAATACATACAGATACATACAGATACATACAGATACATACAGATACATACAGATACATACAGATACATACAGATACATACAGATACATACAGATACATACAGATACATACAGATACATACTACAAACAGATACATACATCCAGATACATACAGAGATACATAAAGATACATACTTATCCATAAAGATACATACAGATACATACAGATACATACAAATACATACAGATACATACAGATACATACAAATACAAACAGACACATACAGATACATACAGATACATACAGAAACATACATATACCTCTAGATACATACAGATACATACAGATACATACAGATACATCCAGATACATACAGAGATACATACAGATACATTCAGATACATACAGCTACATACAGATACATAAAGATACATAAAGATACATACAGATATATACAGATACATACAGATACATACAGATACATACAGATACATACAGATACATACAGATACAGATACATACAGATACAAACAGATACATACAGATACATACAGATACATACAGATACATACAGATACATAAAGATACATACAGATACATCCAGATACATACAGATACAAACAGATACATAGAGATACATAGAGATACATACAGATACATACAGATACATACAGATACATACAGATACATACAGATACATACAGATACATACAGATACATACAGATACATACAGATACATACAGATACATACTACAAACAGATACATACAGATACATACAGATACATACAGATACATACAGATACATACAGATACATACAGCTACATACAGAAGATACATACAGATACATACAGATACATACAGATACATACAGATACATACAGATACATAAAGATACATACAGATACATCCAGATACATACAGATACATACAGATACATAGAGATACATAGAGATACATACAGATACATACAGATACATACAGATACATACAGATACATACTACAAACAGATACATACAGATACATACAGATACATACAGATACATACAGATACATACAGATACATACAGCTACATACAGAAGATACATACAGATACATACAGATACATACAGAGATACATACAGATACATACAGATACATGCAGATACATAAAGATACATAAAGATACATAAAGATACATGCAGATACATACAGATACATTCAGATACATACAGATACATACAGATACATACCGCTACATACAGATACATAAAGATACATAAAGATACATACAGATACATACAGATACATACAGATACATCCAGATACATACAGATACATACAGATACATAGAGATACATAGAGATACATACAGATACATACAGATACATACAGATACATACAGATACATACAGATACATACAGATACATACAGATGCATAAAGATACATAAAGATACATACAGATACATCCAGATACATACAGATACATACAGATACATAGAGATACATAGAGATACATACAGATACATACAGATACATACAGATACATACAGATACATACAGATACATACAGATACATACAGATACATACAGATACATACAGATACCTACAGATACATACAGATACATACAGATACATACTACAAACAGATACATACATCCAGATACATACAGAGATACATAAAGATACATACAGACATAAAGATACATACTTATCCATAAAGATACATACAGATACATACAGATACATACAGATACATACAGATACATACAGATACATACAGATACATACATATACATACAGATACATACAGATACATACAAATACAAACAGACACATACAGATACATACAGATACATACAGAAACATACATATACCTCTAGATACATACAGATACATACAGATACATGCAGATACATACAGATACATACAGATTTATACAGATACATACAGATACATACAGATACATCCAGATACATACAGAGATACATACAGATACATTCAGATACATACAGCTACATACAGATACATAAAGATACATAAAGATACATACAGATATATACAGATACATACAGATACATACAGATACATACAGATACATACAGATACATACAAATACATACAGATACATACAGATACATACAGATACATACAGATACATACAGATACATACAGATACATACAGCTACATACAGATACATACAGATAAATACAGATACATACAGATACATACAGATACATACAGCTACATACAGATACATAAAGATACATACAGATACATACAGATACATACAGAGATACATACAGATACATACAGATACATGCAGATACATAAAGATACATAAAGATACATAAAGATACATGCAGATACATACAGATACATTCAGATACATACAGATACATACAGATACATACCGCTACATACAGATACATAAAGATACATAAAGATACATACAGATACATACAGATACATACAGATACATCCAGATACATACAGATACAAACAGATACATAGAGATACATAGAGATACATACAGATACATACAGATACATACAGATACATACAGATACATACAGATACATACAGATACATACAGATACATACAGATACATACAGATACATACTACAAACAGATACATACAGATACATACAGATACATACAGATACATACAGATACATACAGATACATACAGCTACATACAGAAGATACATACAGATACATACAGATACATACAGATACATACAGATACATACAGATACATAAAGATACATACAGATACATCCAGATACATACAGATACATACAGATACATAGAGATACATAGAGATACATACAGATACATACAGATACATACAGATACATACAGATACATACAGATACATACTACAAACAGATACATACAGATACATACAGATACATACAGATACATACAGATACATACAGATACATACAGCTACATACAGAAGATACATACAGATACATACAGAGATACATACAGATACATACAGATACATGCAGATACATAAAGATACATAAAGATACATGCAGATACATCCAGATACATACAGATACATACAGATACATAGAGATACATAGAGATACATACAGATACATACAGATACATACAGATACATACAGATACATACAGATACATACAGATACATACAGATACATAAAGATACATACAGATACATCCAGATACATACAGATACATACAGATACATAGAGATACATAGAGATACATACAGATACATAAAGATACATACAGATACATACAGATACATACAGATACATCCAGATACATACAGATACATACAGATACATAGAGATACATAGAGATACATACAGATACATACAGATACATACAGATACATACAGATACATACAGATACATACAGATACATACAGATACATAAAGATACATACAGATACATCCAGATACATACAGATACATACAGATACAAAGAGATACATAGAGATACATACAGATACATACAGATACATACAGATACATACAGATACATACAGATACATACAGATACATACAGATACATACAGATACATACTACAAACAGATACATACAGATACATACAGATACATACAGATACATACAGATACAAACAGATACATACAGATACATACAGATACATACAGATACATACAGATACATAAAGATACATAAAGATACATAAAGATACATAAAGATACATAAAGATACATACAGACATAAGATACATACTTATCCATAAAGATACATACAGATACATACAGATACATACAGATACATACAGATACATACAGATACATACAGATACATACAGATACATACAGATACATACAGATACATACAGATACATACAAATACAAACAGACACATACAGATACATACAGATACATACAGAAACATACATATACCTCTAGATACATACAGATACATACAGATACATGCAGATACATACAGATACATACAGATTTATACAGATACATAAAGATACATACAGACAAAGATACATACTTATCCATAAAGATACATACAGATACATACAGATACATACAAATACATACAGATACATACAGATACATACAGAAACATACATATACCTCTAGATACATACAGATACATACAGATACATGCAGATACATACAGATACATACAGATTTATACAGATACATAAAGATACATACAGACATAAGATACATACTTATCCATAAAGATACATACAGATACATACAGATACATAAAGATACATAAAGATACATACAGATATATACAGATACATACAGATACATACAGATACATACAGATACATACAGATACAGATACATACAGATACAGATACATACAGATACAAACAGAGATACATACAGATACATACAGATACATACAGATACATACAGATACATACAGATACATACAGATACATACAGATACATACAGATACATACAGATACATACAAATACAAGCAGACACAAACAGATACATACAGATACATACAGAAACATACATATACCTCTAGATACATACAGATACATACAGATAGATACAGATACATACAGATACATAAAGATACATAAAGATACATACAGATACATACAGATACATACAGATACATACAGATACATACAGATACATACAGATACATACAGATACATACAGATACATACAGATACATACAGATACATACATATACATACAGATACATACAGATACATACAGATACATACAGATACATACAGCTACATACAGATACATAAAGATACATACAGATACATACAGATACATACAGAGATACATACAGATACATACAGATACATGCAGATACATAAAGATACATAAAGATACATAAAGATACATGCAGATACATACAGATACATTCAGATACATACAGATACATACAGATACATACCGCTACATACAGATACATAAAGATACATAAAGATACATACAGATACATACAGATACATACAGATACATCCAGATACATACAGATACATACAGATACATAGAGATACATAGAGATACATACAGATACATACAGATACATACAGATACATACAGATACATACAGATACATACAGATACATAAAGATACATACAGATACATACAGATACATACAGATACATACAGATACATACAGATACATACAGATACATACAGATACATACTACAAACAGATACATACTACAAACAGATACATACATCCAGATACATACAGAGATACATACAGATACATTCAGATACATAAAGATACATACAGACATAAAGATACATACTTATCCATAAAGATACATACAGATACATACAGATACATACAGATACATACAGATACATACAGATACATACAGATACAGATACATACAGATACAAACAGATACATACAGATACATACAGATACATACAGATACATAAAGATACATACAGATACATCCAGATACATACAGATACATACAGATACATAGAGATACATAGAGATACAAACAGATACATACAGATACATACAGATACATACAGATACATACAGATACATACAGATACATACAGATGCATACAGATACATAAAGATACATACAGATACATCCAGATACATACAGATACATACAGATACATAGAGATACATAGAGATACATACAGATACATACAGATACATACAGATACATACAGATACATACAGATACATACAGATACATACAGATACATACAGATACATACAGATACATACAGATACATACAGATACATACTACAAACAGATACATACATCCAGATACATACAGAGATACATAAAGATACATACTTATCCATAAAGATACATACAGATACATACAGATACATACAAATACATACAGATACATACAGATACATACAAATACAAACAGACACATACAGATACATACAGATACATACAGAAACATACATATACCTCTAGATACATACAGATACATACAGATACATACAGATACATCCAGATACATACAGAGATACATACAGATACATTCAGATACATACAGCTACATACAGATACATAAAGATACATAAAGATACATACAGATATATACAGATACATACAGATACATACTACAAACAGATACATACAGATACATACAGATACATACAGATACAAACAGATACATACAGATACATACAGATACATACAGATACATAAAGATACATACAGATACATCCAGATACATACAGATACAAACAGATACATAGAGATACATAGAGATACATACAGATACATACAGATACATACAGATACATACAGATACATACAGATACATACAGATACATACAGATACATACAGATACATACAGATACATACAGATACATACTACAAACAGATACATACAGATACATACAGATACATACAGATACATACAGATACATACAGATACATACAGCTACATACAGAAGATACATACAGATACATACAGATACATACAGATACATACAGATACATACAGATACATAAAGATACATACAGATACATCCAGATACATACAGATACATACAGATACATAGAGATACATAGAGATACATACAGATACATACAGATACATACAGATACATACAGATACATACAGATACATACTACAAACAGATACATACAGATACATACAGATACATACAGATACATACAGATACATACAGATACATACAGATACATACAGCTACATACAGAAGATACATACAGATACATACAGATACATACAGAGATACATACAGATACATACAGATACATGCAGATACATAAAGATACATAAAGATACATAAAGATACATGCAGATACATACAGATACATTCAGATACATACAGATACATACAGATACATACCGCTACATACAGATACATAAAGATACATAAAGATACATACAGATACATACAGATACATACAGATACATCCAGATACATACAGATACATACAGATACATAGAGATACATAGAGATACATACAGATACATACAGATACATACAGATACATACAGATACATACAGATACATACAGATACATACAGATGCATAAAGATACATAAAGATACATACAGATACATCCAGATACATACAGATACATACAGATACATAGAGATACATAGAGATACATACAGATACATACAGATACATACAGATACATACAGATACATACAGATACATACAGATACATACAGATACATACAGATACCTACAGATACATACAGATACATACAGATACATACTACAAACAGATACATACATCCAGATACATACAGAGATACATAAAGATACATACAGACATAAAGATACATACTTATCCATAAAGATACATACAGATACATACAGATACATACAAATACAAACAGATACATACAGATACATACAGATACATACATATACATACAGATACATACAGATACATACAAATACAAACAGACACATACAGATACATACAGATACATACAGAAACATACATATACCTCTAGATACATACAGATACATACAGATACATGCAGATACATACAGATACATACAGATTTATACAGATACATACAGATACATACAGATACATCCAGATACATACAGAGATACATACAGATACATTCAGATACATACAGCTACATACAGATACATAAAGATACATAAAGATACATACAGATATATACAGATACATACAGATACATACAGATACATACAGATACATACAGATACATACAAATACATACAGATACATACAGATACATACAGATACATACAGATACATACAGATACAAACAGATACATACAGCTACATACAGATACATACAGATACATACAGATACATACAGATACATACAGATACATACAGCTACATACAGATACATAAAGATACATACAGATACATACAGATACATACAGAGATACATACAGATACATACAGATACATGCAGATACATAAAGATACATAAAGATACATAAAGATACATGCAGATACATACAGATACATTCAGATACATACAGATACATACAGATACATACCGCTACATACAGATACATAAAGATACATAAAGATACATACAGATACATACAGATACATACAGATACATCCAGATACATACAGATACAAACAGATACATAGAGATACATAGAGATACATACAGATACATACAGATACATACAGATACATACAGATACATACAGATACATACAGATACATACAGATACATACAGATACATACAGATACATACTACAAACAGATACATACAGATACATACAGATACATACAGATACATACAGATACATACAGATACATACAGATACATACAGCTACATACAGAAGATACATACAGATACATACAGATACATACAGATACATACAGATACATACAGATACATAAAGATACATACAGATACATCCAGATACATACAGATACATACAGATACATAGAGATACATAGAGATACATACAGATACATACAGATACATACAGATACATACAGATACATACAGATACATACTACAAACAGATACATACAGATACATACAGATACATACAGATACATACAGATACATACAGATACATACAGATACATACAGCTACATACAGAAGATACATACAGATACATACAGATACATACAGAGATACATACAGATACATACAGATACATGCAGATACATAAAGATACATAAAGATACATAAAGATACATGCAGATACATACAGATACATTCAGATACATACAGATACATACAGATACATACAGATACATACAGATACATACAGATACATACAGATAAATACAGATACATACAGCTACATACAGAAGATACATACAGATACATACAGATACATACAGATACATACAGATACATACAGATACATAAAGATACATACAGATACATCCAGATACATACAGATACTTACAGATACATAGAGATACATAGAGATACATACAGATACATACAGATACATACAGATACATACAGATACATACTACAAACAGATACATACAGATACATACAGATACATACAGATACATACAGATACATACAGATACATACAGATACATACAGCTACATACAGAAGATACATACAGATACATACAGATACATACAGAGATACATACAGATACATACAGATACATGCAGATACATAAAGATACATAAAGATACATAAAGATACATGCAGATACATACAGATACATTCAGATACATACAGATACATACAGATACATACCGCTACATACAGATACATAAAGATACATAAAGATACATACAGATACATACAGATACATACAGATACATCCAGATACATACAGATACATACAGATACATAGAGATACATAGAGATACATACAGATACATACAGATACATACAGATACATACAGATACATACAGATACATACAGATACATACAGATGCATACAGATACATAAAGATACATACAGATACATCCAGATACATACAGATACATACAGATACATAGAGATACATAGAGATACATACAGATACATACAGATACATACAGATACATACAGATACATACAGATACATAAAGATACATACAGATACATACAGATACATACAGAGATACATACAGATACATACAGATACATGCAGATACATAAAGATACATAAAGATACATAAAGATACATGCAGATACATACAGATACATTCAGATACATACAGATACATACAGATACATACCGCTACATACAGATACATAAAGATACATAAAGATACATACAGATACATACAGATACATACAGATACATACAGATACATCCAGATACATACAGATACATACAGATACATAGAGATACATAGAGATACATACAGATACATACAGATACATACAGATACATACAGATACATACAGATACATACAGATACATAAAGATACATACAGATACATACAGATACATACAGATACATACAGATACATACAGATACATACAGATACATACAGATACATACTACAAACAGATACATACTACAAACAGATACATACATCCAGATACATACAGAGATACATACAGATACATACAGATACATGCAGATACATAAAGATACATAAAGATACATAAAGATACATGCAGATACATACAGATACATTCAGATACATACAGATACATACAGATACATACCGCTACATACAGATACATAAAGATACATAAAGATACATACAGATACATACAGATACATACAGATACATCCAGATACATACAGATACAAACAGATACATAGAGATACATAGAGATACATACAGATACATACAGATACATACAGATACATACAGATACATACAGATACATACAGATACATACAGATACATACAGATACATACAGATACATACTACAAACAGAAACATACAGATACATACAGATACATACAGATACATACAGATACATACAGATACATACAGCTACATACAGAAGATACATACAGATACATACAGATACATACAGATACATACAGATACATACAGATACATACAGATACATAAAGATACATACAGATACATCCAGATACATACAGATACATACAGATACATAGAGATACATAGAGATACATACAGATACATACAGATACATACAGATACATACAGATACATACAGATACATACTACAAACAGATACATACAGATACATACAGATACATACAGATACATACAGATACATACAGATACATACAGCTACATACAGAAGATACATACAGATACATACAGATACATACAGAGATACATACAGATACATACAGATACATGCAGATACATAAAGATACATAAAGATACATAAAGATACATGCAGATACATACAGATACATTCAGATACATACAGATACATACAGATACATACAGATACATACAGATACATACAGATACATACTACAAACAGATACATACAGATACATACAGATACATACAGATACATACAGATACATACAGATACATACAGCTACATACAGAAGATACATACAGATACATACAGATACATACAGATACATACAGATACATACAGATACATAAAGATACATACAGATACATCCAGATACATACAGATACATACAGATACATAGAGATACATAGAGATACATACAGATACATACAGATACATACAGATACATACAGATACATACAGATACATACTACAAACAGATACATACAGATACATACAGATACATACAGATACATACAGATACATACAGCTACATACAGAAGATACATACAGATACATACAGATACATACAGAGATACATACAGATACATACAGATACATGCAGATACATCAAGATACATAAAGATACATAAAGATACATGCAGATACATACAGATACATTCAGATACATACAGATACATACAGATACATACAGATACATACAGATACATACAGATACATACAGATACATACTACAAACAGATACATACAGATACATACAGCTACATACAGAAGATACATACAGATACATACAGATACATACAGATACATACAGATACATACAGATACATAAAGATACATACAGATACATCCAGATACATACAGATACATACAGATACATACAGATACATAGAGATACATACAGATACATACAGATACATACAGATACATACAGATACATACAGATACATACTACAAACAGATACATACAGATACATACAGATACATACAGATACATACAGATACATACAGATACATACAGATACATACAGCTACATACAGAAGATACATACAGATACATACAGATACATACAGAGATACATACAGATACATACAGATACATGCAGATACATAAAGATACATAAAGATACATAAAGATACATGCAGATACATACAGATACATTCAGATACATACAGATACATACAGATACATACCGCTACATACAGATACATAAAGATACATAAAGATACATACAGATACATACAGATACATACAGATACATCCAGATACATACAGATACATACAGATACATAGAGATACATAGAGAAACATACAGATACATACAGATACATACAGATACATACAGATACATACAGATACATACAGATGCATACAGATACATAAATATACATACAGATACATCCAGATACATACAGATACATACAGATACATAGAGATACATAGAGATACATACAGATACATACAGATACATACAGATACATACAGATACATACAGATACATACAGATACATACAGATACATACAGATACCTACAGATACATACAGATACATACAGATACATACTACAAACAGATACATACATCCAGATACATACAGAGATACATAAAGATACATACAGACATAAAGATACATACTTATCCATAAAGATACATACAGATACATACAGATACATACAAATACATACAGATACATACAGATACATACAGATACATACATATACATACAGATACATACAGATACATACAAATACAAACAGACACATACAGATACATACAGATACATACAGAAACATACATATACCTCTAGATACATACAGATACATACAGATACATGCAGATACATACAGATACATACAGATTTATACAGATACATACAGATACATACAGATACATCCAGATACATACAGAGATACATACAGATACATTCAGATACATACAGCTACATACAGATACATAAAGATACATAAAGATACATACAGATATATACAGATACATACAGATACATACAGATACATACAGATACATACAGATACAGATACATACAGATACAGATACATACAGATACAAACAGAGATACATACAGATACATACAGATACATACAGATACATACAGATACATACAGATACATACTTATCCATACAGATACATACATATACATACAAATACAAACAGACACATACAGATACATACAGATACATACAGAAACATACATATACCTCTACATACATACAGATACATACAGATAGATACAGATACATACAGATACATAAAGATACATAAAGATACATACAGATACATACAGATACATACAGATACATACAGATACATACAGATACATACAGATACATACAGATACATACAGATACATACAGATACATACAGATACATACAGATACATACAGATACATACAGATACATACAGATACATACAGATACATACAGATACATACAGCTACATACAGATATATAAAGATACATACAGATACATACAGATACATACAGATACATCCAGATACATACAGATACATACAGATACATAGAGATACATAGAGAAACATACAGATACATACAGATACATACAGATACATACAGATACATACAGATACATACAGATGCATACAGATACATAAAGATACATACAGATACATCCAGATACATACAGATACATACAGATACATAGAGATACATAGAGATACATACAGATACATACAGATACATACAGATACATACAGATACATACAGATACATACAGATACATACAGATACATACAGATACCTACAGATACATACAGATACATACAGATACATACTACAAACAGATACATACATCCAGATACATACAGAGATACATAAAGATACATACAGACATAAAGATACATACTTATCCATAAAGATACATACAGATACATACAGATACATACAAATACATACAGATACATACAGATACATACAGATACATACATATACATACAGATACATACAGATACATACAAATACAAACAGACACATACAGATACATACAGATACATACAGAAACATACATATACCTCTAGATACATACAGATACATACAGATACATGCAGATACATACAGATACATACAGATTTATACAGATACATACAGATACATACAGATACATCCAGATACATACAGAGATACATACAGATACATTCAGATACATACAGCTACATACAGATACATAAAGATACATAAAGATACATACAGATATATACAGATACATACAGATACATACAGATACATACAGATACATACAGATACAGATACATACAGATACAGATACATACAGATACAAACAGAGATACATACAGATACATACAGATACATACAGATACATACAGATACATACAGATACATACTTATCCATACAGATACATACATATACATACAAATACAAACAGACACATACAGATACATACAGATACATACAGAAACATACATATACCTCTACATACATACAGATACATACAGATAGATACAGATACATACAGATACATAAAGATACATAAAGATACATACAGATACATACAGATACATACAGATACATACAGATACATACAGATACATACAGATACATACAGATACATACAGATACATACAGATACATACAGATACATACAGATACATACAGATACATACAGATACATACAGATACATACAGATACATACAGATACATACAGATACATACAGCTACATACAGATATATAAAGATACATACAGATACATACAGATACATACAGAGATACATACAGATACATACAGATACATGCAGATACATAAAGATACATAAAGATACAGATACATACAGAGATACATACAGATACATTCAGATACATACAGCTACATACAGATACATAAAGATACATAAAGATACATACAGATATATACAGATACATACAGATACATACAGATACATACAGATACAGATACATACAGATACAAACAGAGATACATACAGATACATACAGATACATACAGATACATACAGAAACATACTCATCCATACAGATACATACAGATACATACAAATACAAACAGACACATACAGATACATACAGATACATACAGAAACATACATATACCTCTAGATACATATAGATACATACAGATAGATACAGATACATACAGATACATAAAGATACATAAAGATACATACAGATACATACAGATACATACAGATACATACAGATACATACAGATACATACAGATACATACAGATACATACAGATACATACAGATACATACAGATACATACAGCTACATACAGATACATAAAGATACATACAGATACATACAGATACATACAGATACATACAGATACATACAGATACATACAGAGATACATATAGATACATACAGATACATGCAGATACATAAAGATACATAAAGATACATAAAGATACATGCAGATACATACAGATACATTCAGATACATACAGATACATACAGATACATACCGCTACATACAGATACATAAAGATACATAAAGATACATACAGATACATACAGATACATACAGATACATCCAGATACATACAGATACATACAGATACATACAGATTTATACAGATACATAAAGATACATACAGATACATACAGATACATAGAGATATATACAGATACATACAGATACATACAGATACATACAGATACATAAAGATACATAAAGATACATAAAGATAAATACAGATACATACAGATTTATACAGATACATAAAGATACATACAGATACATACAGATACATAGAGATATATACAGATACATACAGATACATACAGATACATACAGATACATAAAGATACATAAAGAAACATACAGATACATAAAGATACATACAGACATAAAGATACATACTTATCCATAAAGATACATACAGATACATACAGATACATACAAATACATACAGATACATACAGATACATACAGATACATACAGATACATACAGATACATACAGATACATACAGATACATACAAATACAAACAGACACATACAGATACATACAGATACATACAGAAACATACATATACCTCTAGATACATACAGATACATACAGATACATGCAGATACATACAGATACATACAGATACACACTACAAACAGATACATACAGATACATACAGATACATACAGATACATACAGCTACATACAGAAGATACATACAGATACATACAGATACATACAGAGATACATACAGATACATACAGATACATGCAGATACATAAAGATACATAAAGATACATAAAGATACATGCAGATACATACAGATACATTCAGATACATACAGATACATACAGATACATACCGCTACATACAGATACATAAAGATACATAAAGATACATACAGATACATACAAATACATACAGATACATCCAGATACATACAGATACATACAGATACATAGAGATACATAGAGATACATACAGATACATACAGATACATACAGATACATACAGATACATACAGATACATACAGATACATATAGATGCATACAGATACATAAAGATACATACAGATACATCCAGATACATACAGATACATACAGATACATAGAGATACATAGAGATACATACAGATACATACAGATACATACAGATACATACAGATACATACAGATACATACAGATACATACAGATACATACTACAAACAGATACATACATCCAGATACATACAGAGATACATAAAGATACATACTTATCCATAAAGATACATACAGATACATACAGATACATACAAATACATACAGATACATACAGATACATACAAATACAAACAGACACATACAGATACATACAGAAACATACATATACCTCTAGATACATACAGATACATACAGATACATACAGATACATCCAGATACATACAGAGATACATACAGATACATTCAGATACATACAGCTACATACAGATACATAAAGATACATAAAGATACATACAGATATATACAGATACATACAGATACATACAGATACATACAGATACATACAGATACATACAGATACAGATACATACAGATACAAACAGATACATACAGATACATACAGATACATACAGATACATAAAGATACATACAGATACATCCAGATACATACAGATACAAACAGATACATAGAGATACATAGAGATACATACAGATACATACAGATACATACAGATACATACAGATACATACAGATACATACAGATACATACAGATACATACAGATACATACAGATACATACTACAAACAGATACATACAGATACATACAGATACATACAGATACATACAGATACATACAGATACATACAGCTACATACAGAAGATACATACAGATACATACAGATACATACAGATACATACAGATACATACAGATACATAAAGATACATACAGATACATCCAGATACATACAGATACATACAGATACATAGAGATACATAGAGATACATACAGATACATACAGATACATACAGATACATACAGATACATACAGATACATACTACAAACAGATACATACAGATACATACAGATACATACAGATACATACAGATACATACAGATACATACAGATACATACAGCTACATACAGAAGATACATACAGATACATACAGATACATACAGAGATACATACAGATACATACAGATACATGCAGATACATAAAGATACATAAAGATACATAAAGATACATGCAGATACATACAGATACATTCAGACACATACAGATACATACAGAGATACATACAGATACATACAGATACATAAAGATACATAAAGATACATACAGATACATACAGATACATACAGATACATCCAGATACATACAGATACATACAGATACATAGAGATACATAGAGATACATACAGATACATACAGATACATACAGATACATACAGATACATACAGATACATACAGATACATACAGATGCATACAGATACATAAAGATACATACAGATACATCCAGATACATACAGATACATACAGATACATAGAGATACATAGAGATACATACAGATACATACAGATACATACAGATACATACAGATACATACAGATACATACAGATACATACAGATACATACAGATACCTACAGATACATACAGATACATACAGATACATACTACAAACAGATACATACATCCAGATACATACAGAGATACATAAAGATACATACAGACATAAAGATACATACTTATCCATAAAGATACATACAGATACATACAGATACATACAAATACATACAGATACATACAGATACATACAGATACATACATATACATACAGATACATACAGATACATACAAATACAAACAGACACATACAGATACATACAGATACATACAGAAACATACATATACCTCTAGATACATACAGATACATACAGATACATGCAGATACATACAGATACATACAGATACATACAGATACATACAGATACATACAGATACATCCAGATACATACAGAGATACATACAGATACATTCAGATACATACAGCTACATACAGATACATAAAGATACATAAAGATACATACAGATATATACAGATACATACAGATACATACAGATACATACAGATACATACAGATACAGATACATACAGATACAGAAACATACAGATACAAACAGAGATACATACAGATACATACAGATACATACAGATACATACAGATACATACAGATACATACTTATCCATACAGATACATACAGATACATACAAATACAAACAGACACATACAGATACATACAGATACATACAGAAACATACATATACCTCTAGATACATACAGATACATACAGATAGATACAGATACATACAGATACATAAAGATACATAAAGATACATACAGATACATACAGATACATACAGATACATACAGATACATACAGATACATACAGATACATACAGATACATACAGATACATACAGATACATACAGATACATACAGATACATACAGATACATACAGATACATACAGATACATACAGCTACATACAGATATATAAAGATACATACAGATACATACAGATACATACAGAGATACATACAGATACATACAGATACATGCAGATACATAAAGATACATAAAGATACAGATACATACAGAGATACATACAGATACATTCAGATACATACAGCTACATACAGATACATAAAGATACATAAAGATACATACAGATATATACAGATACATACAGATACATACAGATACATACTCATCCATACAGATACATACAGATACATACAAATACAAACAGACACATACAGATACATACAGATACATACAGAAACATACATATACCTCTAGATACATATAGATACATACAGATAGATACAGATACATACAGATACATAAAGATACATAAAGATACATACAGATACATACAGATACATACAGATACATACAGATACATACAGATACATACAGCTACATACAGATACATAAAGATACATACAGATACATACAGATACATACAGATACATACAGAGATACATATAGATACATACAGATACATGCAGATACATAAAGATACATAAAGATACATAAAGATACATGCAGATACATACAGATACATTCAGATACATACAGATACATACAGATACATACCGCTACATACAGATACATAAAGATACATAAAGATACATACAGATACATACAGATACATACAGATACATCCAGATACATACAGATACATACAGATACATACAGATACATACAGATTTATACAGATACATAAAGATACATACAGATACATACAGATACATAGAGATATATACAGATACATACAGATACATACAGATACATACAGATACATAAAGATACATAAAGATACATAAAGATAAATACAGATACATACAGATTTATACAGATACATAAAGATACATACAGATACATACAGATACATAGAGATATATACAGATACATACAGATACATACAGATACATACAGATACATAAAGATACATAAAGAAACATACAGATACATAAAGATACATACAGACATAAAGATACATACTTATCCATAAAGATACATACAGATACATACAGATACATACAAATACATACAGATACATACAGATACATACAGATACATACAGATACATACAGATACATACAGATACATACAGATACATACAAATACAAACAGACACATACAGATACATACAGATACATACAGAAACATACATATACCTCTAGATACATACAGATACATACAGATACATGCAGATACATACAGATACATACAGATACATACTACAAACAGATACATACAGATACATACAGATACATACAGATACATACAGATACATACAGCTACATACAGAAGATACATACAGATACATACAGATACATACAGAGATACATACAGATACATACAGATACATGCAGATACATAAAGATACATAAAGATACATAAAGATACATGCAGATACATACAGATACATTCAGATACATACAGATACATACAGATACATACCGCTACATACAGATACATAAAGATACATAAAGATACATACAGATACATACAAATACATACAGATACATCCAGATACATACAGATACATACAGATACATAGAGATACATAGAGATACATACAGATACATACAGATACATACAGATACATACAGATACATACAGATACATACAGATACATATAGATGCATACAGATACATAAAGATACATACAGATACATCCAGATACATACAGATACATACAGATACATAGAGATACATAGAGATACATACAGATACATACAGATACATACAGATACAGATACATACAGATACAGATACATACAGATACAAACAGAGATACATACAGATACATACAGATACATACAGATACATACAGATACATACAGATACATACTTATCCATACAGATACATACAGATACATACAAATACAAACAGACACATACAGATACATACAGAAACATACATATACCTCTAGATACATACAGATACATACAGATAGATACAGATACATACAGATACATAAAGATACATAAAGATACATACAGATACATCCAGATACATACAGATACATACAGATACATAGAGATACATAGAGATACATACAGATACATACAGATACATACAGATACATACAGATACATACAGATACATACAGATACATACAGATACATACAGATACATACTACAAACAGATACATACAGATACATACAGATACATACAGATACATACAGATACAAACAGATACATACAGATACATACAGATACATACAGATACATACAGATACATAAAGATACATAAAGATACATAAAGATACAGACATAAAGATACATACTTATCCATAAAGATACATACAGATACATACAGATACATACAAATACATACAGATACATACAGATACATACAGATACATACAGATACATACAGATACATACAGATACATACAGATACATACAGATACATTCAGATACATACAGATACATACAGATACATACAGATGCATACAGATACATACAGATACATACAGATACATACAAATACAAACAGACACATACAGATACATACAGATACATACAGAAACATACATATACCTCTAGATACATACAGATACATACAGATACATACAGATACATACAGATACATAAAGATACATAAAGATACATAAAGATACAGACATAAAGATACATACTTATCCATAAAGATACATACAGATACATACAGATACATACAAATACATACAGATACATACAGATACATACAGATACATACAGATACATACAGATACATACAGATACATACAGATACATTCAGATACATACAGATACATACAGATACATACAGATGCATACAGATACATACAGATACATACAGATACATACAGATACATACAGATACATACAGATACATACAGATACATACAGATACATACAGATACATACAGATACATACAGATACATACAGATACATACAGATACATACAGATACATACAGCTACATACAGATATATAAAGATACATACAGATACATACAGATACATTCAGATACATACAGATACATACAGATACATACCGCTACATACAGATACATAAAGATACATAAAGATACATACAGATACATACAGATACATACAGATACATCCAGATACATACAGATACAAACAGATACATAGAGATACATACAGATACATACAGATACATACAGATACATACAGATACATACAGATACATACAGATACATACAGATACATACAGATACATACAGATACATACTACAAACAGATACATACAGATACATACAGATACATACAGATACATACAGATACATACAGATACATACAGCTACATACAGAAGATACATACAGATACATACAGATACATACAGATACATACAGATACATACAGATACATAAAGATACATACAGATACATCCAGATACATACAGATACATACAGATACATAGAGATACATAGAGATACATACAGATACATACAGATACATACAGATACATACAGATACATACAGATACATACTACAAACAGATACATACAGATACATACAGATACATACAGATACATACAGATACATACAGATACATACAGCTACATACAGAAGATACATACAGATACATACAGATACATACAGAGATACATACAGATACATACAGATACATGCAGATACATAAAGATACATAAAGATACATGCAGATACATACAGATACATTCAGATACATACAGATACATACAGATACATACAGATACATACAGATACATACAGATACATACAGATACATACAGATACATACAGCTACATACAGAAGATACATACAGATACATACAGATACATACAGATACATACAGATACATACAGATACATAAAGATACATACAGATACATCCAGATACATACAGATACATACAGATACATAGAGATACATAGAGATACATACAGATACATACAGATACATACAGATACATACAGATACATACAGATACATACTACAAACAGATACATACAGATACATACAGATACATACAGATACATACAGATACATACAGATACATACAGATACATACAGCTACATACAGGAGATACATATAGATACATACAGATACATACAGAGATGCATACAGATACATACAGATACATGCAGATACATAAAGATACATAAAGATACATAAAGATACATGCAGATACATACAGATACATTCAGATACATACAGATACATACAGATACATACCGCTACATACAGATACATAAAGATACATAAAGATACATACAGATACATACAGATACATACAGATACATCCAGATACATACAGATACATACAGATACATAGAGATACATAGAGATACATACAGATACATACAGATACATACAGATACATACAGATACATACAGATACATACAGATACATACAGATGCATACAGATACATAAAGATACATACAGATACATCCAGATACATACAGATACATACAGATACATAGAGATACATAGAGATACATACAGATACATACAGATACATACAGATACATACAGATACATACAGATACATACAGATACATACAGATACATACAGATACATACAGATACCTACAGATACATACAGATACATACAGATACATACAGATACCTACAGATACATACAGATACATACAGATACATACTACAAACAGATACATACATCCAGATACATACAGAGATACATAAAGATACATACAGACATAAAGATACATACTTATCCATAAAGATACATACAGATACATACAGATACATACAAATACATACAGATACATACAGATACATACAGATACATACATATACATACAGATACATACAGATACATACAAATACAAACAGACACATACAGATACATACAGATACATACAGAAACATACATATACCTCTAGATACATACAGATACATACAGATACATGCAGATACATACAGATACATACAGATTTATACAGATACATACAGATACATACAGATACATCCAGATACATACAGAGATACATACAGATACATTCAGATACATACAGCTACATACAGATACATAAAGATACATAAAGATACATACAGATATATACAGATACATACAGATACATACAGATACATACAGATACATACAGATAAATACAAATACATACAGATACATACAGATACATACAGATACATACAGATACATACAGATACATACAGATACATACAGATACATACAGATACAAACAGATACATACAGATACATACAGATACATAGAGATATATACAGATACATACAGATACATACAGATACATACAGATACATAAAGATACATAAAGATACATACATATACATACAGATACATACTGATACATACCGATACATACAGATACATCCAGATACATACAGATACATACAGATACATACAGATACATACAGATACATACAGATACATACAGATACATACAGATACATACAGATACATACAGATACATACAGATACATACAGATACAAACAGATACATAAAGATACATACAGATATATACAGATACATACAGATACATACAGATACATACAGATACAGATACATACAGATACATACAGATACATAAAGATACATAAAGATACATAAAGATACAGATACATAAAGACACATGAAGATACATACTTATCCATACAGATACATACAGATACATACAGATACATACAGATACATCCAGATACATACAGAGATACATACAGATACATACAGCTACATACAGATACATACAGATAAATACAGATACATACAGATACATACAGATACATACAGCTACATACAGATACATAAAGATACATACAGATACATACAGATACATACAGAGATACATACAGATACATACAGATACATGCAGATACATAAAGATACATAAAGATACATAAAGATACATGCAGATACATACAGATACATTCAGATACATACAGATACATACAGATACATACCGCTACATACAGATACATAAAGATACATAAAGATACATCCAGATACATACAGATACAAACAGATACATAGAGATACATAGAGATACATACAGATACATACAGATACATACAGATACATACAGATACATACAGATACATACAGATACATACAGATACATACAGATACATACAGATACATACTACAAACAGAAACATACAGATACATACAGATACATACAGATACATACAGATACATACAGATACATACAGATACATACAGCTACATACAGAAGATACATACAGATACATACAGATACATACAGATACATACAGATACATACAGATACATACAGATACATAAAGATACATACAGATACATCCAGATACATACAGATACATACAGATACATAGAGATACATAGAGATACATACAGATACATACAGATACATACAGATACATACAGATACATACAGATACATACTACAAACAGATACATACAGATACATACAGATACATACAGATACATACAGCTACATACAGAAGATACATACAGATACATACAGATACATACAGAGATACATACAGATACATACAGATACATGCAGATACATAAAGATACATAAAGATACATAAAGATACATAAAGATACATGCAGATACATACAGATACATTCAGATACATACAGATACATACAGATACATACAGATACATACAGATACATACAGATACATACAGATACATACTACAAACAGATACATACAGATACATACAGATACATACAGATACATACAGATACATACAGATACATACAGCTACATACAGAAGATACATACAGATACATACAGATACATACAGATACATACAGATACATACAGATACATAAATATACATACAGATACATCCAGATACATACAGATACATACAGATACATAGAGATACATAGAGATACATACAGATACATACAGATACATACAGATACATACAGATACATACAGATACATACTACAAACAGATACATACAGATACATACAGATACATACAGATACATACAGATACATACAGATACATACAGATACATACAGCTACATACAGAAGATACATACAGATACATACAGATACATACAGAGATACATACAGATACATACAGATACATGCAGATACATAAAGATACATAAAGATACATAAAGATACATGCAGATACATACAGATACATTCAGATACATACAGATACATACAGATACATACCGCTACATACAGATACATAAAGATACATACAGATACAAACAGAGATACATACAGATACATACAGATACATACAGAAACATACATATACCTCTAGATACAGACATAAAGATACATACTTATCCATAAAGATACACACAGATACATACAGATACATACAAATACATACAGATACATACAGATACATACAGATACATACAGATACATACAGATACATACAGAGACATACAGATACATAAAGATACATAAAGATACATAAAGATACATAAAGATACATACAGATACATACAGATTCATAAAGATACATACAAATACATACAGATACATACAGATACATACAGATACATACAGATACATACAGATACATACAGATACATACAGATACATAAAGATACATAAAGATACATAAAGATACATAAAGATACATAAAGATACATACAGATACATAAAGATACATAAAGATTCACAAAGATACATACTATATATCTGTATGTAGTATGTATCTGTATGTATCTGTATGTATCTGTATGTATCTGTATGTATCTGTATGTATCTGTATGTATCTGTATGTATCTGTATGTATCTGTATGTATCTGTATGTATCTGTATGTATCTCTATGTATCTGTATGTATCTGTATGTATCTGGATGTATCTGTATGTATCGGTATGTATCTGTATGTATCTGTATGCATATGAGCTTTGGTACAACAAGCCAGCTTACATAGAGCATTTACGTATCTTTGCATTATCTTTGGCACAGAATGCTTTGTACATATTCCATGTCAGAAACGTAAGAAGCTGGACAAGAAGGCTATGAAAGGATATTTGGTTGGATACTGCGGAGACAATGATGGCTATCGTGTCTGGATACCTGAAAAGAACGACGTTATCAGCTCTAGAGACGTACTGTTCAGGTCTGAGACTGTTTCTTCTGACTTCTGCAAGCTGCCATTCGTTTTTGGTGAGCGTGAAGATCAAGAAATGTCTGAGCCTGAAGAAACAGAAAGAAATGTTCCTAGTATGGATGTTCCAGACGAAGCCGAATCATCCGAGATCAATGGAGTTGAAATTCCTCCTGAACCGGAACAACATCCACAACATGGATATAATTTAAGAGACAGGAATCATCGTTCCTTTAGCTCCAAGTCTAGTTGCTGCGTCTGTCTTTCTGAAGATGAACCTCAAACTTACAAACAAGCTATAGACTCAGAAAATAATGAAGAATGGCGTGCTGCCATGGAAGAGGAGATGAATTCTCTCAAGGAAAACAACACGTGGATTCTGGAAGAATTACCTGAAAATAGAGAGGCTCTTAACAACAAATGGGTGTATAAAATTAGAAGAAAAGTTGATGGTTCTATTGACCGTTTCAAAGCTCGGCTGGTCATCAGAGGATTCAGTCAAGAGTACGGTATAGATTACTTTGAAACTTTCAGTCCCGTTGCGCGCTGGGACACCATCCGTACCATGTTGAGCGAAGCTGTAATCAGAAAGATGCACATGACACAATTTGACGTCAAGACAGCGTTTCTGTACGGTGACGTTGACGAGGTTATTTTTATGAAACAACCTGTCGGGTTTGATGACGGATCAGGCCGAGTCTGCAAGCTCATCAAAAGCTTATATGGCTTGAAACAGGCGCCAAGGTGCTGGAACAAGAAGTTTTCTTCTTTTCTGTTGAAGTACAAGCTAAAGCAATGCGAGTCAGATCCATGCTTGTTTATAAGCCAAGATCGGCAACTCATCATCATGATATACGTTGATGACGGATTGATCCTTTCGTCAAACGATACACATGTACAAGATTTCCTGAGTGCCCTGACAGCAGAATTTCAGGTTCGGACTTCAGAAGTCGGGAGCTATCTTGGTTTACAAATAAATCGCCTGAAGGACGGATCTATTTTTATAAACCAAGCATATAAAAACTATTTTAAAACGATATAACATGTGCGATTCAAACTCGGTGGTCATTCCTATAGACAAGAGTCAAATGACAAATAAATCCAACTGTGAAAATGACACGAACGTCAACAATTTTCATTACAGAGAATTAGTTGGAAAATTGTTATATTTATCGGTTGTGAGCAGACCCGATATTTGTTTTGCGATCAATGTTTTATCGAAAAATGTTGAAAAACCCGAAAAGCGCCATTATGCAATTGGCAAACGAGTCTTGCGATACCTAAAGGGAACTCAATCCCTTGGTATATTATACAAGTCGTCGTCAGCAAAAGAGGATTCCTTTGTGGCATATAGTGATGCGGACTACGCTGGAGACAGCGATACTAGGAGATCTACATCTGGCTTCGTATGTCTGGCCGCAGGGGGAGCGGTGTCGTGGTCTTCAAAAACGCAAAGATGTGTGAGCCTTTCAACCACTGAGGCAGAATTTGTGGCGGCCAGCCTTGCAGCTCAAACGCTTATATGGCTCAATCGCCTTTACAAGGAAGTTCGTGGAAGCGAGGTTGTGCCTGCGCTTTATGTTGATAATCAAAGTGCTATCAAGCTTGTCAAGAACCCGGTGTTTCATTTTAAGACAAAGCACATAGATACACGGTATAAATTTCTACAAGAATTGCATAAAGAGAAGAAGGTCAACGTCCTTTACGTACCCTCGAAGGAACAGGTAGCGGATACGTTTACGAAAGCTCTGCCAAAGGAAAGTTTTCTCAAAGCACGATCCTCATTAGGAATGGTGACCGTGGTGGACCTCATCTGATGTAGGGGGAGTGTTGCACTGGCCATCAGCTGGGCTTTTCGTATTGACAGTAATTTAAATAAATGTTGTCAATTTACTTACTTCAAATATATTCTGCTAAACGAAATGTTTGTGTTTTAATAGTTTGACATCTCATTTGCTTGGAAGAGTTAGCGTGGTTTGACTAATAAAGTGCCTAGTGGTTCCGTCTATTCGACATTTTTTGCCGACTAGGTACTCGGCTGAGTAAAAACGTTGCTGAACAGTCGCCTTTCCCGACTAATCAGCCCAACTGTAATTTTTTTGTAGGTGATTCGATTAGCCCTTGGGCCCCAAGGATAGAATCTGCCTACAACCCGCTCTAGACCTTCCGATCCGATCCGACTTATCGGAAGAAATTACCTAACAACTGCCTACACATTATCCGATTTCTTCCGATAAATCGGACAACTGCACTACACATTATCCGATTGCTTCCGATCGGTCGGACGATTGCACTACACATTATCCGATTGCTTCCGATAAATCGGAAGAAATGCCTAAAAATTGCACTACACATTATCCGATTGCTTCCGATAAATGGGATTCCCGCTAAATCGGATAGGGTCGGAAGGTTTGAAACGGGTTTAAGTAGCTGTACTTCAATATACTCTATGGTTCTGGTGCTATTGAGGCAAGCTAGCTGTGGCGTATTTACGAGAGTGTACAGCTGGCATCAAATAAAGAGTTGCTTAGCTTACTTTTATACCGCGGCTGAACATTATTGTCGAGATAAGATGCCATCCTTGTTTAATTTACTTATTAAATAGAGGACGTCTACTCGTTTCGCCCTGTCTGGGCAAGAGTGAACAGCTGGCATTAGTTGTTTGTGGTTCAGTTCAGTTCATTTGGCTACTTGTCACTGTCAAACGCCGTCAAAACAAAAGGAATCACAAACTACTAAGAGATACTACGTATAAAGGAATATAATCACTTTCTTCGAAAGAGAATATACTGCCATTTTCGGCTTAATAATAATAATAAACAGAATATAATCCCTAAACGGTCTATTTTATACGTTTATAACGTCGCCGAGGGACGCGCGTGTATGTTTCTCATTCTGGTGTCTTGTTTTTAATTTTAACTAATTGCTACAATGATTGACGCCGCGGCTAACGATGCACTGGACGCGCTGGAGGCTTGTCCCTGCTGCCTCCTGGGCCCGCAGCAGCGCTGTCTGAAGACGCCGTACACCTATCTAAACAACACCGAGATATATTCAGATATGCTGAAAGAATGCTTCAATATTCAGGTAAATTAAGATTTCTTTGACTTAGCAATACGACGTTAATCAAGAGTGGTTATTCCTACAAATTCCTTAAAATTTACGTTCAAATTTTAGTATTCAACTGACCTTGACAATTTGTAGTTATACTATTTATTTTGTCTTATTCACATACCCTCTCTCTCTGTTCATTATGTCCTTAACATCTTCACAATACTTTTAAGTATAGTAGCTTTGTTAATAATTTATAGGTTGTTAAGCTTAAGAAAAAATTTGGTTGACCAGTGCATACAATTGCAGTCCAGTTTGATTTTATAATGGGTGTCAACTCTGGATTAATCCCATTATAAACCTATTTTGCACTACACAAACTTTTTAAATAACTAAATATTGTCTTTAACTTGCAGCTAGATGTACCCAGTGATGAGTGTGGCATCTGTGAGGAGTGTGTGGTGCACCTGCGAGACGCCAGCCTCTTCAAGCGGCAAGTGCACCGCAGCCAGCGGGAGCTGCAGGAGCGGCTGGCCAGAGCTATTAGAATCATAGGTAAATTATACTCTATATTATGATATGAAAGTTCATATAGAGAACCCAAAGTATTTTCAAGAGTTCTGTTACAATTATTGAGATAATTAATGTTGGTTTTGTTGTCTGTTGTTATAGAAGAAGCACCTCCTACAGTGGTGAAGATGGAGATAGCTGATGAGGACGGGACAAGTGATAACTTGTCAGGTCAGTGTCAACATAAACACACCAGCTAACTTAAACTAGGACTATTCAATATCATAAGGAATCTGTATCAGGCAAAAAGTTGTAGCTTGTAGTTATAGCATCGTTCGATTATTTAAGAGTTTTGTTTTTATTTCAGGTGAAGTACTCCCAGACAAGATGTCCAGTGCTGGCGGCGAGGGCGAGGGTGCTGCGTTATGTGAGTACTGAGTTTCTTTTTGTATTTGTTACAACTGTGCGACACTTTCTCGCGCGAGAAATATTACCTATCTCTTTCTTGGCTGCACTGTGAGAGAGTGACGGGCGATGACATGTCGCGTGACAAGAGTCGTGAAACATAGTTGTGCTAGTTGGACTGGTAAATTCAAAGTAATGATATAATTTCTTCATGGTTACTCATTAACGTTTAACTTTGCTATAGGTGAAGAACCTGATGTCAAATCTGAGGTAGCGGACGACGATGGACCGAGTGACAACTCGTTAGGTGAGTACACATAGAGTTGTCTAGCAGGTACTTAACGTTTATCAGCTGTTCAACAGTAGTGTTATTGCTTCAGGCGAGCCGGAGACGGCGCGCGACGCGGCGAGCGACGAGGACCCGATATCACGTGAGTCACACACATACCTCGGGACTTGAGAGCACGAATACTTTTTGTACAAGAGTAGAGTTGAATAGACCGTTCAATGCAAGGACTGGTTAATACTCATGAGGGTTCAATTTCAGTTTTAAAAATAAAGAAATACATTTATTCCTGACGTGACCATAAAACAAATACAAAAATAAAGTGACAAAAATAATAAAATATAAAACAATAGGCAACTAAGTATAATATTATGGCTGCGCCACGATGCGGTTCCACACCACACGTCAAGCCGCACAAAACGTCGGCTCGCAGCGCCCTCCCCACCCGCTACTCGTGACCTACACCTATGCTCGGCATACGCACCGCCCGGGATCACATTAGCTAATCATATAAATAACTTAAATTCCGTATTTAGTAATGTCATTTCGTCAGAATTAAACTCTCATTTTCTGATTGTCGGCGATTTTAATCTTCCTCACATACAGTGGTATAGCGATTCTCCTCCTGAGCACGCGCGGCGTGGCGCAATCGAGGTTCAGACAACGGCTATCAATCTTGTTGAGGGGATGTATCTGTAATCTTTTGAGCAATATAATGTCAATAAAAATTCAAGTAATAATATTTAAGACCTGATATTCACAAATTTCCCAGTTGAAGTCGAAAAATCCAACTCTCCCCTTGTCAGCGCGGATCCCCATCACCCTCCTCTCGAAATAATTATTAGAAATTTTTTCGGCGCCCTTAAAAGAAATTGCGAAGCCTAAAGGGTATAGCAGGATAGCCTAAGAAAAAGTGCCCCCAGCGTTTTTGGGTCGAAACTATAATCAAACGATGCCTTTTTAGGAGGTAATACCCTGCACAAAGTTTCATCCCACTGTTACCCCCTGGGGGTGAAAAACACCCGATTAACCCCAAAACTGTTTTATTTATTTTTTCCTAAACTATGAAAGTGACGAATTTCAAATTTTATACAAATATTAATGAGACTAAAAGCTATATTTAAAAAAAAGATGACCCTCCTAACCATTTAAATTCTTGTAAAAAAAAGTAAAAAATAATAATAATCACCCTGTATAACAAGTTCGGCTCTTGGTACACACACCATTATTTTTCCAAATATGAATCAATTTATATTCTACATCATACAAAAGTTTCATCGACCTAGCCCAGAAGGAACATTACGAAATTAATATGAATCGGCACTTTGGTGCCTACTATTCATTTAACTCCTACTAAGAGCCTTGCATTATTTTTTATTAATAAACAATGGCCTGCGATCAGACCGCTGTTTGTGTCCGATTAAAAAATTTGAAAATCGAACGCGGGCAGTAACGCGGCCGCGGGCAGTGTTTTTTAGGGTTCCGTAGTCAACTAGGAACCCTTATAGTTTCGCCATGTCCGTCTGTCTGTCTGTCTATTTGTCCGCGGCTTAGCTCCGTTATCATTACATTAAAGTACTAGAAAGCTCTAATTTGGTATGAGTATGTGTATGTAAAACGCCGACAAAACGGTAAAATAAAAATAAAAAGAAAAACTTTTTTTCGGGTACCGCTTTTACCCCTAAAGTGGGGGTGATTTTTTTTTCGTTTCAACTAGTGTGTGGGGTTTCGTTGAATAGGTACCTATTCTAAAAATAATAGGGGTCTTTGAACATCATTTTTTGATAAAGTCAGAAGTTTTGTAAATATTCGCTATAGAAATCCAAAAAAAAGCGTCCGCCCTCTAACTTTTCAACCACGTTTCAAAAATTATGGAAAAATTTGACCTCATAAGCACTTCCAATGAAAACTATACTTATTGAATAAAATCGGTCGAGCCGTTTTTGAGTTATCGCAGAATATCATAATTTTCTTTAAAATGACGTAAGTGCCGCGCGTGGTCCTTATACTTCGAACGTTACACATGTTAGTTAAGTGCCATACTGTATTAAAACATTCGCTCAATCTGGCGCGTATAACCGATAACTTCAAGAAGGTAATAAGTAATTACAGTTACTTTGGCGTTTACGACCTTTTTATAGAGCTTGAAATCTTTGACGTAATTTAAACCTCGGGCTTAAAACCGCTATTTTAAGCCCGTCTATTGTGAAAGATGGGCAACTACGGAACCCTACACTGAGCCGGCCCCGACATGGTCTTGGCCGGTTTTGTTTTTAATTATATGGTTGCAGGACCGAGACGTTGCGCATTAAGCATAATATAATGAGTAGTGCCTACTAAATAGTACATTCATTTTATTTTCGCAATGTTCCTTCTGGGCTAGGTCGATGAAACTTTTGTATGATGTAGAATATAAACTTCTTCATACTTGGAAAAAAAATGGCGTGTGTACCAAGAGCCGAATTTGTTATACAGGTTGATTATTATTTTTTTACTTTTTTTTACAATAATTTAATTGGTTAGGAGGGTCAAAAGAGGGAGTTTGTTCAAAAATTCAAATGGGTTTGACCACTGTAGTTTAGTCTTCACCATACAGACAAAGGTTAACATGTTAGGTAATGTATGCGTTGGTATTATGGGATTCACGTAAAAGAGTTGCTTTCAATTTCGTAACGAAGTGGTACTTTATACCGCGCAGAAATAGACAGACAGACAGACGGACATGGCGAAATTATAAGGGTTCCTAGTTGACTACGGAACCCTAAAAAACACTGCCCGCGGCCGCGTTACTGCCCGCGTTCGATTTTCAAATTTTTTAATCGGACAAACAGCGGTCCGATCGCAGGCCATTGTTTCTTAATAAAAAATAATGCAAGGCTCTTAGTAGGAGTTAAATGAATAGTAGGCACCAAAGAGCCGACTCATATTAATTTCGTAATGTTCCTCTGGGCTAGGTCGATGAAACTTTTGTATGATGTAGAATATAAATTGATTCATATTTGGAAAAATAATGGTGTGTGTACCAAGAGCCGAACTTGTTATACAGGGTGATTATTATTTTTTTTACTTTTTTTTACAAGAATTTAAATGGTTAGGAGGGTCATAATTTTTTTAAATATAGCTTTTAGTCTCATTAATATTTGTATAAAATTTGAAATTCGTCACTTTCATAGTTTAGGAAAAAATAAATAAAACAGTTTTGGGGTTAATCGGGTGTTTTTCACCCCCAGGGGGTAACAGAGGGATGAAACTTTGTGCAGGGTATTACCTCCTTAAAAGGCATCGTTTGATTATAGTTTCGACCCAAAAACGCTGGGGGCACTTTTTCTTAGGCTATCCTGCTATACCCTTTACAATATCGTTAACAGTACAATAAATGACCATGTTCCTGTAGATACCCGCAGCAATAACAGCCGATATCCGATTTGGTATACAAGTAGTTTAATTAAAATAATTAAAGAAAAAGATAAAATGCATTGTAAATGGAAAAAGTATGGGAACCCATTAGATTATGATAGCTTTTCGCTTCTACGTAAACGCCAAAAAAAATTGCAAGAGAACTGTTGGATCCAGTACATTGACTCGTTGCAAACAAATATTAAACATAACCCTAAGCAACTTTGCTCGTTTGTCAAAGCTCGTCGCGGTGGTTCTGCCTATCCGAAGTCTTTCGAATATCTATATAATTAATAATATAATTTAATAATTCAATTGTGACATGTAAAATTGAAAAACATTTTATAAATAAATGAGTATGAGTATGAGTATCTGGACGAGACCCTAAGCAACAGTCAGGAAATCTGTGAGTAAACCACTCGTTGTTTACCCTGAGACTTCACTTGCGCCGCTGTTCTGCGATAGTGATGAAATTATTTTCAGTATACACGTATCACCTAAAGAAGTTATAAATTTATTGTTAAAATTAGATCCCAATGGTGGTGCAGGCAGCGATGGGATACCTCCGTTCTTCATCAAAGAGTGCGCTTCCAGCTTAAGTTTGCCTCTTTCTTTGCTATTTAACCGCTCTTTAGCTGAAGGTTTCTTTCCTTTAAAATGGAAAGAAGCCCTAATCGTGCCCATTTACAAAAAAGGACCTAAAGCGAAGATAATTAACTATCGTCCAATTTCAATTTTAAATCAATTCGGCAAAATTTTCAAAACTGGTCTTATCAAATATTTACAACATTTTAAATAAAGGCATTCCACCTCAACAGCACGGTTTTTTACGGGGTCGGTCAACGGTTTCAAATCTAATCGAATTTACTAACTTTGTCCTTCGAAGGATGGAGAGAGGGAAGCAGGTGGACGTGATTTATACGGATTTTGAAAAGGCTTGACCGTGTAGATCACGTCATCCTGCTTCGCAAACTGTATTGGCTGGGACTACGTGGTGATGTTTATCGCTGGACATCGTCATATGTAGTTAACAGGCGCCAGGCTGTTGTACTTGGCGGCTGTAGGTCGGACTACGTAAACGTTCCCTCTGGTGTCCCCCAGGGCTCGCACATAGGACCTTTGCTGTATAATGCTTATTTATACGATATTTATACTGTATTTTGCAACTCTAACTTCCTAATGTACGCTGACGATAAAAAGTTTTTCTTGACATTAACCAGGAGAGTGACTGCGACAAAATTCAGGCTGATTTGGATCGATTATCAATTTACTATGTTCTATATTACTAACAGGATAAATGTTAACGTAAATAAATGCGCGAGTAAATACGATTCAAGACCTAGGTGTGACTTTGGATTCAAAATTAACTTTTGAACAGCACATCGATAAAGTAGTCGCTAGGGCTTATCGTAATCTGGGTTTTGTTTTCAGAGTGTGCAGTGATTTTCACGATAGCAATTGCATTAAAGTTGTGTACTTTGCCTATGCCAGGAGTATTGTAGAATACGCCAGTTGTATATGGTTCCCCCAATATGTCACGCATAAAGAAAACATTGAAATCCTACAGCGCTGCGTCATTTTTTTTTTTTTACGTAACACAATAGTACAATAAACTTTCTAAAGCTCTGCCAAACTGCACAGCAGTTTGTTGGCTGAAAAACATAGTGCCCTCCACCATTGTACCTACATATTACTATTGAGTAGTATCGCATTTTAACTTACAAACTACAAAAAGTACACTGTAAATAAACAACAATATTGCTACTCGATAACAAGGAAAAGCCAGCTTGTAATCATCAATCAAGAATATTTCAAACAGTGTTAAGTTTAAACTAATTTCATTACTTTATTTTCACCAACAACTAATATAATATCGATTCAGAATTTAATCTATACCTACAAGATAGCAGATACGTGGCGTACATCGCACCTGATTCCCACCTGTTTGCCCACTTAGGACGGATGATGAACCGAAATCTACCTCGGCATGCCCTGCGTTTTTGTTTGCCATTGCTGGATACATCCGTTCAGACATTTAAATTATCGTGTCAAAATATGGGATCCAAACTACAAGTCCATGTGCAGCCGCCACCACTTACTGAGCCTGGTGGACCGTCGTATATTGATTGATGTCTCTATACTACATGATATCCTGTCTGGTCGTATCGATAGTGCTTCACTTCTTGCCGAAATTGGCTTTTCTGTGCCAACCTTCAGAACCCGGCACTCCGAGCGTCGACTTTTCAGCATTCCCAAGGTAAACACTAGGTGTTACGGACACAAGCCGAAAACTGTTAGTCTGTAAGCGATATTTGATGTATATAACGTTAATTTATTCAATTTATTTAGTGCGCATAAAAGACGCTATAAGTCGAGTTATTATGTACATAATGTACATAAATGTCCATAAAAGAGACATATATATGTAACTGGTCTAATCCCAAACCAATCCCGATCCGAAAATCACGATTCGATAGCGATGAATATTACATAAGATATTCACGTGGTGCCGAACCACGTGGCAATGTTATGATAATATCACATCACCTGCTGTCGCTTACACAATAGTGTCAGGCGATAGCTACGGAAAATCCCATCAGGAATCCGTTTTTATAATGTTTCTAAAGTAATTAGGTCAGCCGCAATTCACGTTAACGTAAAATTAACGTGAATTATGAACCGTCCAATTAGAGCCCATTTTCAGTACGAAATCGTATCGGAATTTCGTTTTAACAATTCTAATTAACTTTATTATGACCTAATCACTTGGAATACACTTGTAGATGCATCTGGACTCATTGTACTTACCTTTTATAGCCTTCCGCGACTTACTAGCACACCGTAAATTTAACTTCATCGATCGATCCGACTTAATAATTAATGAACCGTAACTCTTATCTTATAAAACGTAAGGCTATTTAATGCGATGCAATGAAAGCTACAGAATGAGACATCTCACGTAGAAATCGAACCGTAAACGTAGATACGATCCTTCCCGAACCGCCCATCCCGTAGACCAGAAAAGCCGTTAGGGCTGAAAATTGGGAAAATGAACGTCCAATCACGTAGCTAGTTCACTTTCTCATACAACGACGCTTAGAAAAGAACGCACTTGACGAAAGGGGCGTGCCGGCCGTAGAATGTACGTTCCGACGCCGCCTATTGGCCTGCGAGCCAGTATTGCGCTCACAGATCCTGAGTCTTATTAGATTGTAAGAAAAAGCACATAAGAAATTGTTGTTATCGATTGTTTACCATACTGCCGAAGAAAAATAAAGAACCAACAAGTCAACTAGTCTTTATATCTCGAATTCGAACCTGCATCGAACCTGCATCAACCTGCTGCCGTAACCAAGTTTGTCTGAGGTCCCATTAGTTTGGTTGATCTCCAAACTTCGGTCTACGTGCCCTACGTGATATCTACGTGACATTCACGTCGTGCAGCTACGCATCGGATCCGGAGCCGCAGAACCGAACCGCACTACGAGCCAACGAACGTACGGCATTGCTACGTGTGACGTAGCAATCTACGTGGCATCTACGTGCTGCGTCTGAACCGCCGTGCCTACGACTGGGTTAGCCACGGCGACCGAACTGGAACCACGAATTCCGAGAACCGACAATACAGTCCACTGTGCTCACTCGTGAGCTACCGAAGAGGCAGTGTTGAGCGAGCATCCTCAACATTTTGGTCATTCGAGCGCCGGATAACTGAACCACAGAACCGGACCATTGGCCATCGAGAACCGGATTGGAAGAACCGCCGAACCAACCGACAACGATGGTCTATACGAGACGCCAGGCATCACGAGACGGCCGAGCCCCCAGCGAACCGAACCGAGGGGAATCCACGTCTGCAGAGATGCACGAAGCGCGTCGACGACGGTCGGACACCAGGGAGCCACAACATGCCGCCCTGGACGAACCGAGCCGCAGATCGAACCCGGAATCGCCGCCCACGGACACAACCCAATGGCGGCAGAAGCTGGAAGAGCACCTGCGTCGAGCCAGTCTACGGGAGCAACGCGACGACCCCGCAGCCGGCTTTTCGACGCCGACGACTCACCTGCCGGCGCAACCCACACTACGAGCGCCCGGCTACGACCGCGACCGCAAGGGCCCCGAGGCTCTCGCGCTGTCCGCGCACCGCGCATCGCAAGCGCCCCTCGCCGCGCATGCGCAGATAACATCATCCGCGGCCCGCGCGCCTGCGACTCACACCGCGACCCGCACCGCCGATCGTTCCCGAGAACGAGCCGAACGCGAACGTGCTTTCGACCAAGTACGCTTCGACATCGGCAACACCCGCGCGCCTACGGTCACGTCCGCCACGAGCAGCACCACCGAGGCCCGCAGGAAGCAAGCCGAACTCGCCGCAGCCGAACGCATCGCGGAGCTGCGCCGCCAACAACTCCGCGTCGAAGAGGACCTCGTGAAGAAGCGACTCGAGACCGAGCTGCAACAGATCGAGGCAGAGGGGTCCCAGGCTGGCGGCTCACAAGCAGGTCGACTGACGCCGACCGACCAAGAAGCCACGCAGCGTATCGATGCGTGGTTTCAACGAACCGAGGTGAGTGAAGGAGCAAACATCGTGCCTGCTAAACCGACGCCGATGAGGCAGCGCACGATCACACCTGAACGAGGCGAACTCTTACGTCCGAGCCGAAGCCGAACCGCGAGCCGCAACGAAGACATCGACCGACTCGCCGATCGCATCGAGAGTATAACTCGCCCACCACCGAAACAGGTATACGAACTCCCGATCTATACCGGACTGCCGAACGAGTGGTTGACATTCTACCACTCGTACACCGAGAGCACGCAGCGGTATAAGTTCTCGAATTTCGAGAACATGGCTCGACTCCGCGCGGCGCTGAAAGGTGAGGCGCGAGAATGCGTCCAACACATGCTGGCGTCGGGATCGAGCCCGGACTTAATCGTCCGAATATTAAAAAAGAATTTCGGTAGGACCGACATTCTCGTCGACAGGGCGCTGGAGGACCTGAAACGACTGCCCGCCCTAGGACCGAGCGCGACTGACCTCAACACTTTCTCCATAAAAGTTATGAACGTCGTCGCGACGCTCATGGACTTAGACAAGTCACACTACGCAGGTAACCCACTACTGATCCGAGAGATTACCGACCGCCTGAGCCCGCACCTGAGATCGAGATGGTGCACACACGCACGTGAACACATGCGAACAGGTGAGTGCGAGATCGTAATGTTAGCGGAATTCCTACTCGACGAATCCGACGCCGAATTACAATTCTCGCACGCACGAGCCCCAGCGTCGCGACGCCCAGCCGCTACGAACGTGAATCACCAGCCGCTGCCGTCCCGACGCCCGAACCCCGTGAACAGCGGAGCCGCGATACGACGCCCCGCAACCATAAGAGCCCAGACATACGCCACGGAACGAGTGGACGCCTGTCTGTGTTGCGGCAACACACACCGAACCACGGACTGCCGCAAATTATTAGGTATGACGATAGGAGCGAGATGGGAGTGGGCTCGAGACGCACGCATCTGCTACAAGTGTCTCGACAAAAGACACCGCCGCGAGAACTGCACGGCGAAAGGTTGCGGCGTGCCCAACTGCCCACACTCGCACCACAAACTGCTACACGATTTGACGCCGCCCACGAGTAGGGCGCCGCCCAACGTAGCACCCGACGTAGCACTCGACCGCCCAGCCCGCCCGACGCGTAGCACAGCGCAGGCGGCGCCCGGCCCCGCGCGTAGAGACAAGACGCCCGTGCAGAACGAGCACGCGCATACTACGGCGGAGCTAACCGCCAACACTGTAGACGCTAACACAAAGGTAATGCTGAAGATAATGCCTATCGTGGTAAGCGGACCGAACGGATGTATCGAAACATTCTGCATGATTGATGAGGGGAGCACGATATCTCTCATCGATCAGGGACTGGCGGATCAACTAGGAGCAACGGGACCCGAAAAGCCTCTCGTCATACAAGGCGTAGGCTCGATATGCCTAACGCAACCGAGTCAACGCGTAGAGGTAAGCGTCCGGGCTACGAGCGGAGGCCCGTCACACTCGCTTACGCTGCGCACTGTACCGCAACTGGGACTACGTGAGCAGTACATGCCGCGTAGGGCGGTACTCAACTTCGAACACTTAGCCGACTTGAACGAAGCCTGCTACGAACATGCCGCGCCTAAAATACTATTGGGCGCGGACCACTGGCACCTGACGATCCCGCTAGAGACGAGAACGGGAAGGCAGTGCGACCCAGTGGCGATCCGTTCGAAAATCGGATGGACGATTTACGGTATGGCCCCACGCTACTTACGAAACCAGAGCGATCGAGAGGTGGTCATGCACGCTTTCTCGGACGAAGACCGAGAAATAAACATGGCGTTGAAAAGGTACTTCGACGTCGAAGCACTAGGCGTGAAATTAATCGACAAAAGGAGCCCGCAGGATCAACGCGCTATCGACATATTTAACGCGACAGTTAAACGCATCGACGGCCCGCGCTACGAGGTTGGACAACTGTGGCGCGACGACGAACCCTGCTTGCCGCCCAGTTATACTATGGCGTATAACAGGTTGCGCAGCATCGAACGACGCATGGATAGAGATCCGACGTTTGCAGCGGAGTACACCGCGCAAATAGATAACTTGCTGACCAAGGAATACGCCGTGCGACACATAGGCGATTACGACGGTCATAAAACCTGGTTTTTGCCGCATTTTGCTGTACGCAACGTAAACAAGGGCAACAAAATCAGGTTGGTATTCGATTCCAGGGCGACCTCGCAGAACGTCAGTCTGAACGACAAGCTGCTAGAGGGCCCGGATTTACTGCAGTCACTCCCGGGTATCCTGTGTAGATTCCGCGAAGGTGAGTTTGCAATTAGCGCCGACATACAGGAGATGTTTCTGCGGATCCAGATGAGACCCGACGATCAAATGGCGCAGCTATTCCTGTGGAGGGGAATGAACCGGGAGCGACCGCCGCAAGTATATCGTATGAAATCAATGATATTCGGGAATACATCTTCTCCATACTTAGCACATAGCGTGCGAAATAGGAACGCCCAGGACAACGCCGAGCTGTATCCGGACGCCGTTTACGACATTCAGACGAATCATTATATGGATGATTTCTTGGCGGGATACGAGACGGAGCAGCAGGCGATCGACGCCGCTAGGCAAGTAGCAGCCTCACACGCTATGGGAGGTTTCGTCCTGCGAAGCTGGGCCTCGAATTCGACGAGGTTGATGGAGCAGATCCCGCCCGAGCAACGAGCCGCCGACGATCTCACAAGCTTAGGCAACAAAGAGCAAAAGGTATTGGGATTGTATTGGAACGCTCGGACCGACGAGTTGAGCTTCAATACATCGCTGATTCGCGTGCCGCCCGAGGTACGAGAGCTACAACGAGGCCCCACGAAGCGCGAAGCCCTCAGCGCTCTGATGAGCCTGTTCGACCCGCTTGGGTACTTAGCGCAGTACACCGTGACGGGAAAGGTCCTGCTACAGAACGTGTGGGCCCTAAGAACGAGCTGGGACTCGCCGCTGCCAGGCGAGTTAAACAACGCTTTCGTTACGTGGTTGGAGCATATCAAACACGTAGCCGAGCTGCGGTTACCGCGACGCTGTATCCAGCTAGGTGCAGGCGTGCGGCATCAACTGCATGTGTTTGTGGACGCGTCAGAGCAAGCGTTCGCCGCCACCGCGTACTGGAGGACGGAAAGGGAGACGGGCGAAAACGAGCCGCGAGTACACTTAGCCGCAGCGAAATCTAAGGTAACTCCCGTTCGTCGCTTGTCCATACCGCGAGCCGAACTTCAAGCCGCTTTAATAGGAGCCCGATTAGCGCAGACATTACAGAACGAGCATCGCGTGAAACCCGTGCAGATCGTCTACTGGACCGACAGCCGAACCGTACTGCACTGGGTACGCGAGAACGCGCGCCGATACAGCGCATTTGTGAGCCACCGCTTAGGCGAGATAGCGGAGCTCACCGAACCCGAACAATGGCGCTGGGTCCCGACAAAATTGAATCCGGCCGACGACGGTACTCGACCGGACCCCTATCGCGTGGTAAGGAGCACCGATAGATGGTACGTGGGTCCTGATTTCCTGCGACAACCCGAACCCGAATGGCCGCAAGAAACTCGAGCACCGCAAGCAGAGCCGCCGATCGAGATAACCGAGCAGGTACCGACAGAACGGTGTTACGTGACGAATCACGTAGATCCGCCGCTGCCGAAAATCGAGCGTTTCAGCAACTACGATCGCTTGATCGGCGCGACGGCCCGAGCACTCCTTTTCATAGAGCGACTGAAAAGAAAAACACAGGTACCGTTAGAAACACGTCACTATCTTATAGCTGAAAACCTGTGGATGCAGTGGGCCCAGCGGCGTGATTTTCCCGAGGAACTCCGAGCTCTCTCACGGGGGGAGGCCATTGCCCGTAGCAGCCGGCTGTACAAGCTAGACCCGCAGCTGCAAGACGACGGCCTCATACACATGCGCGGGCGTATCGACGCCGCGCCCATAACTACAAACAAGCAACCCGTCATATTGGACGGGCGAAACCCGTTTACGAAACTTTTTATTTTGCGCGCTCATAAGCGAGCGCATCATTGTTCTAACGAAACAGTTGTGAATGATTTAAGGCAGCAACTGTGGATCCTGCACCTGCGACCGACCGTTCGCAGTGTGGCCCGAGCGTGCATGCATTGCGTGCTCCGCCGCACGCGCCCACGCGTGCCGCCCTTGGGCGATCTGCCCTCTGATCGCCTGCAGCCGCACGCACGGCCCTTCACTTACTGTGCGGTGGACCGGTTCGGCCCGCTCACAGTCACTGTGGGCCGCCGGCACGAGAAGCGCTGGGTAGCGCTATACACGTGCCTCACAACCCGAGCTGTACACATGGAGCTCGTGTACTCCCTGTCTACGAGCAGCGCCGTCATGTCGCTACGCCGCCTTGCCGCCCGCAGAGGATGGCCCGCTGTTATGTGGAGTGATAACGGCACGAATCTGAGGGGCGCGGATGCTGAGCTACGCGCCGCCTACCACGACTGGATACCGGCGCTACAAGAACACGGCGTGCAACACCGAATGAGTTGGCGTTTCATCGCACCCGGCGCACCGAACATGGGCGGCGCCTGGGAGCGCCTCATACGAAGCGTCAAGACTGCACTCGCCGCTACACTAAACACACGAAGCCCGAAGGAAGAGATCCTGATTACACTTCTAGCCGAAGTTGAATACTCGGTCAACTCACGTCCCCTAACACACGTGAGCGTTGATCCGAACGAGAGCGAAGCGATAACGCCCAATCACTTCTTATTGGGCGGCCCGGCGGGGGTCCCACTAACCGGCCCCTGCGACGAAGCAGATCGCAAATCCTGGAAGACAAGTCAAGCTCTCGCCGACCACTGGTGGAGCCGATGGATCCGGGAATACCTGCCGACCTTAGCCCCACGACAATCCTCAATGTCACGGGAGCCTACGGTCGCCGTAGGCGACTACGTGCTCATCACGGACAACAGCGCGCCCCGCAATGTGTGGCCGCGCGGCATCGTGGAGGCGACCTACCCCGGCCCTGACGGCGCAGTACGGAACGTGGACGTCAGGACAAGAGGAGGAGTCTTCAGGCGAGCTACGAGCCGGCTTGTGGTCCTGCCCATCACCGAGGGATCGACTTCGCGATCGGGGGGAGAATTGTTACGGACACAAGCCGAAAACTGTTAGTCTGTAAGCGATATTTGATGTATATAACGTTAATTTATTCAATTTATTTAGTGCGCATAAAAGACGCTATAAGTCGAGTTATTATGTACATAATGTACATAAATGTCCATAAAAGAGACATATATATGTAACTGGTCTAATCCCAAACCAATCCCGATCCGAAAATCACGATTCGATAGCGATGAATATTACATAAGATATTCACGTGGTGCCGAACCACGTGGCAATGTTATGATAATATCACATCACCTGCTGTCGCTTACACAATAGTGTCAGGCGATAGCTACGGAAAATCCCATCAGGAATCCGTTTTTATAATGTTTCTAAAGTAATTAGGTCAGCCGCAATTCACGTTAACGTAAAATTAACGTGAATTATGAACCGTCCAATTAGAGCCCATTTTCAGTACGAAATCGTATCGGAATTTCGTTTTAACAATTCTAATTAACTTTATTATGACCTAATCACTTGGAATACACTTGTAGATGCATCTGGACTCATTGTACTTACCTTTTATAGCCTTCCGCGACTTACTAGCACACCGTAAATTTAACTTCATCGATCGATCCGACTTAATAATTAATGAACCGTAACTCTTATCTTATAAAACGTAAGGCTATTTAATGCGATGCAATGAAAGCTACAGAATGAGACATCTCACGTAGAAATCGAACCGTAAACGTAGATACGATCCTTCCCGAACCGCCCATCCCGTAGACCAGAAAAGCCGTTAGGGCTGAAAATTGGGAAAATGAACGTCCAATCACGTAGCTAGTTCACTTTCTCATACAACGACGCTTAGAAAAGAACGCACTTGACGAAAGGGGCGTGCCGGCCGTAGAATGTACGTTCCGACGCCGCCTATTGGCCTGCGAGCCAGTATTGCGCTCACAGATCCTGAGTCTTATTAGATTGTAAGAAAAAGCACATAAGAAATTGTTGTTATCGATTGTTTACCATACTGCCGAAGAAAAATAAAGAACCAACAAGTCAACTAGTCTTTATATCTCGAATTCGAACCTGCATCGAACCTGCATCAACCTGCTGCCGTAACCAAGTTTGTCTGAGGTCCCATTAGTTTGGTTGATCTCCAAACTTCGGTCTACGTGCCCTACGTGATATCTACGTGACATTCACGTCGTGCAGCTACGCATCGGATCCGGAGCCGCAGAACCGAACCGCACTACGAGCCAACGAACGTACGGCATTGCTACGTGTGACGTAGCAATCTACGTGGCATCTACGTGCTGCGTCTGAACCGCCGTGCCTACGACTGGGTTAGCCACGGCGACCGAACTGGAACCACGAATTCCGAGAACCGACAATACAGTCCACTGTGCTCACTCGTGAGCTACCGAAGAGGCAGTGTTGAGCGAGCATCCTCAACACTAGGTATGCTCAAAACTCCCCAATTGTACGTATTCTGAGAGAATACAATTGTAAATTTAATGCCGCCGATCTATTTGACTGTTCCAAGTCGGTCTTGAAAAACCGTATTCGAAAACTCATTTTGCAAGGTTGATGATGTGGTAGCGTAGAGTTGCGTACGATAGGCATGCTTATATATTACACACACAGACACGTATATACACACACACACACTTGGGTTGGTTACTAGCTTTCTTTTGTTTTAATTTAAGTGTATAAGCATTGTTATATATGTTATGTAATGCTGTTGATGTTCCAAATAAATAATATAAAATAAAAAAATGGACCCCCAAAGGCCATTCCAAAAGCAATAAAAGCCAGAAGGCGATTTCTTTTGCTCGGCTGATTGCATCAACCTGGCTGTATACCCACAGACTGTGTAAATAAGTTTTATGGTTACATTGTTTCAGCGTCCCTTACCCAATCCGAGATGAACACTTGCGCACAGGCAACCGCGCTGGACAGGGCTTGCTCGGACCGTCTAGAGCAAGTGTTTGTAGACGCGGACCACAACACATGCAGGGTTGGTTCACAAACATACAAGTTGAGCCCATATTCACAAAGACTACCCACGCAGGAAGAAAAAGAAAACGTTTCAGGGAAGAGCGAGATTAGCAGTAAGTATATGTTATGGTGACGCGGTTGGTGCAGTTTGTTAGCACCTGCCTACTGAGCCGGCGGGACCGGGATCGAATCCCAGCCAGGACAAATAGTTGTGTGATGAACTCGAATATTTGTGCTTGGGTGATGGTTGTTTTATATTATATATAAGTATATATTTAGCTATATAAGGTCATGTATAACATCGTCTATTTACTATCACCTATAACATTGCTCTTGGTAGTTTCTTGAGCTTAATTTGGAACTGAATCGATTTGTCTGATATTTATTTATATTTTTTTTATTTAATATATGCAAGTTGATACTCGTGTGACGTATTAGGAGAACCACGATGAGCAACTTTCACTGTAGGATACCTACCACTCCCGCTGATGACTCCTGCATTCGATGGTCTATCAGTTTAATAGAATCAGTTCTATTAACTCGTTGCTTTCATAAAAAAGACGCTACGACGGAGGTGCTAAAGAAAACTTATGTTACTGCACTTATCATTCCCAGAAAATAACTACCTATTCGAGTATATATGGGCGAATTCCTTTCATATGTGGTGATCAATCCAAATGGGTCAGTAGGGAGAAAACGAAAACTATAAGAGAGGGAAATCTGTTCTAAGGAACCATGGCTTCGATTTGAGATTGAATAAAAACTGCATTTAATTTTTTTCTCGTATATCTCATGAATAACCGGGAATCTAACCCGGTCACAGATAATATACAAGTTACTACGTAACAGATACACCACTTGTTTCGACGGCAGGCGTTGCCACCGCTATCGATGCCCCCTCCCGCGGGTGACGCAACGTCATTGGAATGTGCGCTAGGGTTGCCTCCGTTATGTAAACGCTAGCTTTTTCTCGTGCCTTCGCTCGTTTGGTATTTTAGGTAGGTATTCAGTAGCAAGGAGATTGCATAAAACAAACAACATAGGTATTGAATTTGCATGTATGTTTATGTATATTTGGGTAATTTTATTAGGTATAAAAAATAACCATAATCTTCTGGTTTTACAAGATTTATTTAAAATCAACAAGGTTATTTACAAATGACGCACTTTCACATAATGATTTATTAGTTTTCTCCGAACCGAAAGCATTTAAGGGTTAATATTTAGTAATATGATATGTAAAAAAAGACAAATAAACGTACATAAGAATATTTCATTCATTTATTTGAAAAATCTAAGATGGACTTGCACAAAACAAAGAAAGCTAATAAAATACTTAACCCATTCACCGCCACAGTCGGCCACAGCCGTCAACGGAAAGTCGTGCCCAGGACGCCACGACGGCCACAGCCGTCGTAAAATATGAGAGCAAAATTACATGTTAATACAAAAAATATGGACTTTTATTATTGGTTGAAGTTAAGCCTACCCAATACGTACTCTAAAACCGAATCTATGAACACAATACAATATAAAAAACTCGAATAAATCAACTTTGATTCCTTCTATGATTTTATACAGCAACTGCTACTGTTACCAACGCCCAAGACGGCGCGAGCCGTCGCATAGGGATGTGGCCGCCAACGATATTTCATAACTTTGTTTAAGTAAAAATAGTTTTTATGGGACCACTTTATTTATGTAATTTTATAGATATACTCCCTTTAAATAAAAACGGGCACATATAATTTTCACGACAATTTTATACCTACATACACTTATATTGAAATTGATTCCAGTTTGAACATAAGGATCAGGGAAGTTAAATAGCTTGTACAAATTTAACCTTTATTAAACATTACGCAATAAAAAGTATTCTATACAGATTAAATCTTATTACAGTTTGAGTTATTACTATCCTACCTAAAAGTATCGATAAGAGAAATAACGCATCTTCCCAACTTTAGAATTAAAACAATTACCAATGCCTCTGACGCCCGTGTCGGCTGGAGACGTCCACGCGTGACGTCATCCCCTCATTAGTCAAACGGATAGTGTTGTAACTCGGTCACTGAGTATTCTGATATTATCACACTTTAAAGTCGATTTATTAAGTGAATTTCAAGATCAATTATGTTATTAATAATGATTTATTATGTAAATTTAAGTACTTTTTTATTCAATAATATTATACTGAGTCTGAGGTGCACTTTTACGTAAAAATAATCGGACATCGATATCTCTTTTGGAATCCCTATATTTTCTTGTCCAAACTTTTACGTGGCGTGTAAGTGGCAGTGCTTTGTTTTGCTTCAAAGCGGGGAAAAGGTTAATGAAAAGTTATAAAAACCTAATCAATCCGAATCGGATCCGAACCAAATCTATATGAGACCATTTGGATCGAATCGCTTCAAATACATATATAAAAACTGTAAGAACCAGTGTCAAATTGTCGCAGGTGCCTATATTTTGTAGTCCCCTACTAAGAAAATATACATACTTAAAGTAAATGAATTCTAAAACGTGTAAACATAGGAAGAGTCAGAATACTACCGTGAGTCTTAGGCATATTAATGCTTTTGAAACGGGTATGAGAGGAATTCGACTTTTAATATATGACTAGTAAAATAATAAATAACTCTTACCTTTCTTTATCGCGCGGTAGTTTGAAAAAAGACAATGTTTCATTGAATCGCTGGCTGGTGCACTGGTGTACCGCGCAATATGTCCGATTTCTATTTTTCGGCATCGTACTCTACAGCACAGCACAGGTTGCGCGGGAAACGTTAGCTATGGGTGCGCGCCGTCCACTCGCCGCGAGGCGTGGCAGCCCACTGACGTTTTGTCCCGCCGGGTAGCTACTTAGAGATCGGAATGTTTCGCGCGGCCGAAACGCGTGGGGATAGCCTGACCCGGTTAAAATTGGAGAGGAGAAAAAAAAATGAAGGGATGTTAATCGATTCTATTTTTTATTGGCAACAAATGTCTGTATAAGAGTGCATACATTTAGAGTGCTCTAAGAGTCAGAAATTGCTGTTAAAACTGAAAACGCTCCATACAAATATGCGTGCTGTGTATGGAAATAGTTATTTGTTATGCAAGGCTGCAAAGTTGTTATTTGGCGCGAGTGTTGAAATTGAAAGCTGAGCGTAGCGAAGCTTTCAAGACACGAGAAGCTAAATAATTTTGCAGCCATGCGGAACACACAACTTTTCACCTCACTACAGCGAGGAAAATGGAAGTTCAAGAAAAACAATTAAAACATAAAAATAATCATATTTAATTTTGCCTTCTATTTAACACATTAAATTTAAAACATTAACACACTCAAATCCAAACCAAATAAATACGAGAGAAGCACACATATTAAAAATATGGCCGTAATTTGTATTATCGTCGTGTATATTTTATCGTTGAGTTTTTCTTAAGCACTGTTATATTATATTTGTATTTGAAACTTTCGTTGTGAATGTGGGAGAATGGCATTCTGGGAAGGATTAGTTGGCCACTCGGAAGTATTTTCCATAACTTCCATGCTTTGGAAGTTATTGGACGATGCATGGGGTCCGCACAAGATTATTTCGGCTTTATCTTCTTTAAAAACGCCAGTAGTTTCGGTAAATTACTTATCGTCTCCAAATATTTATAACAAATCCTTTTTCGTTTTAATTGAATAAATACTCCAAATTGGGCTTAACTTTCTTGTTTTCCATATTTCTATAAAGTAAGACAACAGTATGTATTCTCCACAGAACAAATTTACGTTGTTTACGTGAATTGTGAAAACTTCCAACTTTTTAATTATTTTTTTTTTTCTCGGGTGCGTTCAGAAATTACACTCTTATGTTCCAACTTTTATAACAAATAAATATTAAAATTTGTGATGTATTTAATATATTTACTAGTCAAAATATGTAAATGAAACTGAAATACTTACTATTAATGTATATAAACATAAAATAAAGAGTAGAAAAAATAAAAACTTAAAAATCTGTAATCACAAACCAGGTTTCTGGACGTGATATTGTAGATGTATTTTTTTTAAAAGAGGTATTTAAACGTACATATGATTTTAGCCGGCCTGACCAGATCGCCCTTTATTAGCCTGCGTTGATTGGTTGCGCTGAAGGTTGGCGGGAAGGAAGGCGCGTTGAAGGAGTCTTAAATATAAAAAACCGGCCAAGAGCATGTCGGGCCACGCTCAGTGTAGGGTTCCGTAGTTGCTCATCCTTCACAATAAACTGCTGTTTTAAGCCCGAGGTTTAAGTTAAGACAGATTTTAAGCTCTATAAAAAGGTCGTAAACGCCCTAGAAACTGTAATCACTTATTACCTTCTGGAAGTCAACTTACGACCTTTTAAAGAAAAAATATGAAATTTGGCGATAACTCAAAAACGGCTTGACCGATTTTGTTCAATATAGTTTTCATTGAAAGTACTTATAAGGCCGCATTAACATGAATTTTTCCATATTTTTTTGACTTGTGGTTCAAAAGTTAGAGGGGGGGGGACACAATTTTTTTTATTTTCGGAGCGAATATTTACAAAACTACTGACTTTATCAAAAAGTAATGTTTGAAAACCCCTATTATTTTCAAGAGACCTATTCAACGACACCCCACACACTAGGGTTGAAACGAAAAAAAAAAATCACCCCCACTTTAGGTGTTCGAGAGGTACCCGAAAAAAAATTTTTTTTTTAGTTTTTATTTTACCGTTTTGTCGGCGTGATACATACACATACTCATACCAAATTTCAGCTTTCTAGTACTAATGATCACGGAGCTAAGCCGCGGACGGACGGACAGACGGACAGACGGACAGACGGACATGGCGAAACTATAAGGGTTCCTAGTTGACTACGGAACCCTAAAAAGTTACATGCACCACAGAGAATCAAAATCGTCGTGTTCGAAATTCAAATGACTTTTGCACGCTAGCGGATAAAATAGACTTTTGCACGCAGATTTCGCCCTATAAATGGAGGTTTTCCGAGCGGGTGAGGTGAAAAATAACTTTTTCTATTTTGACCATGATAAATTCCGTTTAGGTTCATAGTTGTCTTACAATTATTGTTTTGTTGAATTATGAGGATATTGGAAACAATTTCATATTTGCTTTTGGATTAAAAAAAAGTTAAATGTTCGTACCTTAAAAGGAGTGTCCCTCTTTAACAGCAATTTCTGATTCTTAGAGCACTCTAAATGTATGTAGTCCCATACAGACATTTGTTCTCAATAAAAAATAGGATTGATTGACATCTTAATTTATTCATTTATTTCTCTACTCAATTTCGACCGAGTTCGATTCCGGGTTATGCATGACATATACGAAAAAAATTGAATGCAGTTTTTAATAAATCTTAAATCGAAGCCATGGTTCCTAAGAACAGATTTCCCTATCTTTTATAATTTTCGTTTTCTCCCTACTGACCCATTTGGATTGATCACCCGGTATAAAAACGTGTAGTCTAGTTAACTTGACACTTAACAGGTTATTACAGACTGAGGTTTAACTTAGCTGTATTCTATTTAAAAATACGAATACAATACAAATATACTTTACACAATAAGTATACTGTTAAATCCGCCTACACATTTGTCTGGCGTGTTGTGACATGACACATCAGTACGGAATCGGTAAATGTACGAACATTTAACACAAACCGTCACAACACGCAGCATCACAGTAATGTAAACGCAACCGTATCGGCGCAGTTTGTAGTGCAGCTGCCTACTGAGCTGGCGTCCTGGGTTCGAATCCCGGCAAGCACTTGTGGAATGAACTCAAATGTTTGTTCTTGGATCTTTATCTATGAATGTATTTATATATAATGTACCTATACCGTCGTCTAGTACCCATAGCACAAGAATTGCTTAGTTTGGGAATAGGTAGATTTGTGTAAGAAATGTGTGATAATGTGTGTCTTTCAATATTTATTGATTACATATACGACACCCATACCGATTCTAATGCATCACGACACAAAATGTCAGTCGAATGAAGGCGACTTAGCGGAAATCTTATTCATTACCCATTCGATAATTTAATAATTAATTAACGATATGATGTAATGTGTATACTACTGTCCTTGTAGAGCGGACTCGACTGGACTACCAAAGAATACGACCGAGAAGAAACAAAAGCCGATTATTTGTTAGAGGCAACTTGAATAACGAACAGGTGGGAACAGCTGGAGAGCAAAAAACTTCACTTTCGCGTCAAATATATTCGGAAGAAGATGCAGATGTTTGTGAAATACCTGCTGTTAAATACTTGAAAGCAGCAAACATTACAAATGAGGCCACCCGTTTCAAATGTGGTCACTGCAGTTACGCTAGTGCCAAAAAACAAAATTTAATGTACCACGTAAGAAAACACACCGGCGAGAAACCTTACAAATGTACTCACTGCAGTTACGCTGGCGTCCAAAAATGTCATTTAGTGGTCCATCTAAAAAAACATACCGGCGAGAAACCTTACAAATGCACTCACTGCAGTTACGCTACTGCAGTAAAAGGTAATTTCATTTACCACGTAAGAAAACACACCGGCGAGAAACCTTACAAATGCACTCATTGCAATTACGCTTCTGCCCATAAAAGTGATTTAAATAGACACGTAAGAAAACACACCGGCGAGAAACCTTACAAATGTACTCACTGCAGTTACGCTGGCGTCCAAAAATATCATTTAGTGGTCCATCTAAAAAAACACACCGCCGAAAAACCTTACAAATGCACTCACTGCAGTTACGCTACTGCAGTAAAAGGTAATTTCATTTACCACGTAAGAAAACACACCGGCGAGAAACCTTACAAATGCACTCATTGCAATTACGCTTCTGCCCATAAAAGTGATTTAATTAAACACATAAGAAAACACACCGGCGAGAAACCTTACAAATGTTCTCACTGCAGTTACGTTAGTGCCCGTAAATGGGATTTAGTGTTCCATTTAAAAAAACACACCGGCGAGAAACCTTACAAATGCACTCATTGTAGTTACGCTAGCGCCCATAAATGTAACTTAGTGGTCCATTTAAAAAAACGCAACGGCGAGAAACCTTACAAATGCGGTCATTGTAGTTACGCTAGCGCCCATAAATGTAGTTTAGTGGTCCATCTAAAAAAACACACCGGCGAGAAACCTTACAAATGTGCTCATTGTAGCTACGCTAGCGCCCAAAAAAATAATTTAGTGGTCCATCTAAAAAAACATACCGGCGAGAAACCTTACAAATGTGCTCACTGCAGTTACGCTACTGCCTATAAAAGTCTGTTAGTTGGCCACCTAAAAAAACACACTGGTGAGTAACCTTACAAAGCACTTACTGCAGGTACTGTAGAGTCTCAAAAGGTAATTTAGTGGACCATCTAAGAAAACACACTTCAAAAATTCACTCACTGCAGTTACGCTAGTGCACAAAAAAGGAATTTAATTTACCACGAAAGAAAACACACCGGCGAGAAACCTTACAATGCCCTTACTACAGTTACGCTACTGCCTATAAAAGTCTGTTAGTGGGCCACCTGAAAAACCACACCGGTGATAAAATTTACTAATGCTGTCACTGCAGTTACACTAGTAAAGGTCATTTAGCGGACCATCTTAGAACACACACCGGCGAGAAACCGCACAAATACCGTCACTGCAGTTACACTATTGTCCGTAAAAGCAATTTACTTGCCCACGAAAGAAAACATGCTGGCAAATAAACTTACAATTGTGGCCCCTGCTGTTACCCTACTATCCGACAAGGTTGAAAGGAAACCACCTGCTACTAAAACTGCTATGCCGTTAAACAATTCTAGTTCACCAAAAAAGTATTTATAACATGTGCATTGACATTTAACGTACGAGCCGACCTAAAATTTCGGACTCGCGACCAACGCAATAATTAAGTATTTTCTAGTTTTCCACTTACATTATACTCACACATTCGTTGTTTGCGTATATTCTTTATTCTGCGTATTTGCGTTGTTTAATGTTTCCTTTGTCATCTTCGCATGGCATTAAACTAAGCGAAAGCGGCTGATCTGACAGAGCGCACTCGGCTAGCGAGACGCGATGAAAAAGCGAATTTGTTCTACGGTTTTCGGGCATACAATAGTTATACTTAAAAACAAACTTACAGATAAAATGTGAATTATTCACCAAGGCTATAGAACACTCAGCAAGGCTAAAGAGCACAAAGCAGCCATTTTTTTTAATTAGTTTTAATCGATTTTTCCTCTAGAACCTTTAGTTTGGTCGGTAACTTATTTAATACTTTTATGGCATTTATGAAAGTTCTCCTTGTGTATATAATGCATTTTACGTATGGGTGCATCAACTTTTTCTTGTTGTTAGTCTGCCTCGTCAGCCAGGAGACAAAGGTGATTCAACTTCTTAGAAAACTGTTGATAATTTATAATATTGGTATTTTTAAGAGATATTCTCAAAAATAATGGGCTTATAACTGCAGCAATTACAACGTTTTTGTTGAATATTGCCGCCGAAAATCGTAGTTTTATAGAGTAACCCAGGGGACATCACCGTGGCAACAAGCAACAGAAAGAAGTTGATTGACCCTTATTACGGTAAGATAATATTCCATTGATATTGGGGTCTTACATTACTTTTTACTGTAGATTTTTTAGTAAATATTCCACATTGCTTTTGAGAAAAATAGATAGTTCTAAAATGTAAATAATAGTGAAAGTTATAAAACTTTTTTTCTTTTAATATAGGTAGTTCTTACTGATTCTGGATTGTTAACCCTTTGAACGCCAAGAGCCACTAAAGTGGTCGTGTGCTGTCGTGCCCACCACGCCAACAACCACTAAAGCGGTAATGACCAACGCTGTAAAAGCAATTTTCTGCTGACTTATAAGGTATATTTTCGCTCTTTCTTTTTCAACTATTGGCATATAAGCCACATTTTGACATGGGAGGAAATGCGTTCAAAAGGTTAATGTGGTAAATAGAGCGTATGCACCTTTTTTTGTAAAACAAAAGCAGACTGGACTTCTGTAGAATATCCCCAGTATATATTCCATAAGTCAGCAATGGATACATGTTTCCGAAGTATGCTTTCTTGTAATTTATTCTGAACATGTTTCAGAAAGTAGCGCTGTCTCGACAAATTCTTATTGATTTGAGTTATGTGGGATTTACTATTACAATTAGTATCTACATGAACACCTAAACTAAAAACTTAAAGCTGTTTAATTTTTCTATGTTTTCTTCTGCTTGATTTACATTTAGGGTTAGTTATACTAAATAGGTAAAAACCCGCGCGTTATCGGCCCGACCTACTACTAGCATCTACCCGCCGAAATACGAACTGAACCAGCTGACGAAACATTTCGACGAAAATTTAGAAACTTTTTATTGAAAAATCCATTTTATTCTGTAAGCAAGTATACTTATGGATATGAAATTACAAAATGACATTTGTTTATTTAGTTTTTAATCTTTTTCTGTTGTGATACTCATAGTGACATATATTTCTGTTTTATCTGTCATTGCATTTTAGGATCCTATTTTTATTGTTGTAGTATGTTGGTGTATTTGACTTAATTGAATGATTACTATTAAATTTGATGTTTCTATTGATGATCATAATATTGACAGAACTTTCCTTGTGGCATCACCAATTGTCTATGATTTAAATAATTTTGATACTTTATGTACTAGTTCTAACATTCCGATTGAGTTGAAATTTGGCATAGTACATATGTAATTTTTTTGGAGATGTATTTATGTTATGGATTATGGTATTATAAGATAAGCTCGAGCTAGGTCTTATTTACATTACATTTAATATTTGGCCTTGTATTATTATGTTTTTACCGTTGACTGTACTGTATATAATGGTAGAAATTATGTGAGCTAACTATGAGTGCTCGTCAACGTATATTAACTTATTTCCTAGGTACCTTACTTCATACTTGTGCATAGAAAGTCAGAAATATTTTCTAGTATCAAAACTATAATTCCTCCTACACAAAGTGTGACCAGCCGCAGATTTTTTAAATTTCCCGACAAATCTTCGAGTAATATTTCATTAGCCAGACTATAACTTAGGATAATTTATAATGTAATTATTTATTACGAAATAAATAAACCTAAATTGCATGAGTTTGTTTTTACTTAGATTCACATTAAGATTCAGGATCAACTATTTTATGCATAGTACAGTTAATATTACACTCCACATCGGAAACTCTCTTCCTGCGCACCTTTTCCCAGAAAAATATAACTTAGATCTCTTCAAGTCGAGAGTGAATAGGCATCTCCTAGACTAGCATGCTTCATCTTAGGCCTCATCTTTACTTAACATCAGGTACGTTCGAGGTCAAATGTTTGTCAATCGCACACAAAAAAAACCTAGTCATTATAGCGGTGGCGTGGCCAAGACTAAACGGAGTTACTAGCCTCAAACCTAAACGGAATTGCAAAAGATGTCTACTTCAGCGACACCACCAGGGGAGTGGAGGGGGCATTACGTAAAAAGCAAGAGTGAGAAGATCCTTACAAGTCTCCGGTGCTTCTCCAAGCGGAGTAGCACGCCTGGCCCCAGCAGTGCCAAGGGTCCGTCGGACCCGCAAGCTCACCAAGGAAAAAAAAAAAAAAAAAAAAAAATCCTTACAAGTGTCTAAAAGTGTCGCTGATCGGTGAGGATCACGTGAGGATATCCGGGTAGTAAAGCCGTCAAACCTGCCTGCATTAATCTTATGGATGATTGTAGTTTATCATACATAAAGTCCGCTCACGGCTGATTTGATGTGGTCGGTCCATCGCATAGGTGATCTTCCACGTGATCTGGTCCCATCTAGCTTGCCCTGGAGGATGAGACGCTCTATGGAGTTATTTTTTTCGCCTTTAAGTGGCCGAAAAGTTTTAAAATACGAGACGGATCTAAAGCGGATAGACGCTGCTTTATGCGGAGTTCTTCACGGATTGACATTCTTTTGTATTATATAACACTGTATTTCTAGAAAATAAATCTTTTGAATCTTTTAATTAATGTGAGTTCATGAAAGAAAAATGAACCCGAAAAGAATTACAGATATGGCAAAAGCAACGTCCGCAAAGCACAAATACTGAATCGCGAAAAGACACAGCGGTAAACATTGCGAATGTATGTGTACACTGCGGTGACGCGCTTTCTGCGCGGTTCTCGGCAATAGTAGGTGCGACATAACGTAACATGCCAGCACCTCTAGCACAACTGTCATTCCGCGACTCTTTCTCGCGCGAGATATTTATCTTTCTCTTTCTGTGCAATACTGTGAGAAAGTAACAGATGACACGACGCCGCGCGAAAAGAGTCGCGAAGATTAGTTGTGCTAGATGGGCTGGGGAGGTGAGTCCGTGAAGGTCCCAGATCGCAGGTGTTTGTGGCCCGAAGGTGAGGAAATGAAATGAAATTAACTTTATTTTGCATGATATTAGGTACATTAAGTTAAGATTATTAATAAACACGTACATTAGGGTATCACCATAGAGTAAGGAATTGATCTATGATCACTAAAATTCACCGAATCACGGCATGTAAACAATAATCTTAGGTCTATTTACTTATAATCTAGGTAGGTATACACTTGTCGATGAGCTCCTTTTTAGAGTATTTTTAAACATTACAAATGATAAGCGACAAGTTAGTTGAAGGAACTTACAGTTTATTACGATATTGTGATCGTGTGAAAATGTAAATACACGGAAGAGAAAGTATTCCATGAAGTTTGAAGTAAGGCCTGCATGATTCAACAGTTTTGAGTTATGATATATAGCTCGTATACACTTCTTCTTCATTGTAAATACACTGTCAATATCGGGAGATCTGCCCCACATAGTTATTCCGTACTGAAGTATTGAGTACCTATACCTACAGTAGCCGGCAAACAACTTGAACCAAAATGGCGGATCTGCGCATGTAAATTTGTACGTAAATCGGCTACTGCGCAGTTAAGGTCACGCTCAAGTTGTTTGCCGGCTACTGTAATATCCATTGTAAGAAATTAGAGCTGCTTCTTTAGAAACGTCTAGACTTCTTCTTAGTGCAAAGACAAAACGATTGACTCTAGAACAGAGGTACTATCGGCTGCAAAATTGCATGGACCCCCTTGAGGCGATAATGGCTTGGACGGCTGTAGGCAAGGTTTGCAGTTAACAAACTAGATGGCGTCTTTGTGTCCAAAGCTGTCGATTTTAATGGCATAATTGAATATAATAGGCTTATAGTCAATAAAAATCTTCTACTATTTAATAATCTAACCGGACAAATTAAAATATACATTTATCATCAAATTGAAAATAGCTTACACCGAAACCGTCCGTCCACCCGTCTTTTTAACTGGCAACCCAGTTCGTTTAACTATGTTGCCCTTCTAAAACCGCTCGCGTTATTTCAAAGAAACCCATCGTTACAGATTCTTTTGACGCCATTTTATACAAAGTAAGTTCGTAATTATAAAATTACGAATGTTTTTATCCACGGTTTCACGGTTTTATAAACATATGCCAAAAAATTATCAGGAATGAATATGAAGTTTACGTAGTTTATACACAAGAGGTGTGATTTAATAAAACTTCAATTAAATCACAGAAAATTAAATGTAAAGGAAATTTAATTATTTAGGCAATATGCGGGGTTATCGTAAGAGTAAGTCATGTTTATCATTACTCTTGTCTTAAAAAAAGACACGACATGAGTAATAGACACTAATTCGTGTCATTTATTTGTATAAAGCTTTCAAACCAAATAATACCTACCAATTTCATGGTTATGAGGTTTTTATCAAAAAGAAAACATAGGCTCTCAAATTAAACATATACCTAGGTAATTTATGTTTGTGCTTAAGATGTTTGGAACACTACAATTGGAATAATACAAATGTGGAAATCAAAATGTTATGTTACATCATCATTTTTAATATAAAAACATAACACGATATTTATGCAGATATTCGTATGAAAATATTGAGTGTTAAATCAGTTAGGATTCTACAATCAACAATTTAAAACATGACCTGAATTCATAGGTATAGGGATCAATCTAATTGTATAATATAGCCTTAAACTCATGTCAAACTCTAAACAGTTAAACAAACTTTTTAATCACTGGGGTTTATAGTCGCAAAGTCAAAATAATTTATTTCAGACAGTGGTCCATAATATGTTAGTTACATTTACAGAAAACCCCACCAGAACGGGCGCGATTTTTGTTACTATAAAATTAACTAAACAGGACTAATAGATCTACAATAATAAAACAACTAAAAATCATAGTTTCTTTATTACTTACACAGCATGTTTTTTGTTTCATGTAATTCAAGGGAAAAACAATACCACTACTTAACGTTTTGTTGAAGGTAAAAAGCTTAATTATTCGTTTCTGAAATCAGAAAGAGGATTGAAGCTTCACCTTAATCAAAACAACATTTGTTTATTTTATTAGTGAATCAATTTTAAAGACAAAACTGAGACCGGGTTATATAAATAGTTATATTTCGATTTTAGTGTTTTAAACGCTTTTGCTTGTCATTTATCAATTAGCTATAGAAAATTCTCGTGATGTAAAAATATTGTAATAAACTCAATACCTATCACAAAATGGTGTAAAAATATTAAACATGGTTTTTCACTCTTTTTGTTATATTAGAAGCAATTATCATGTTCATGTTCATAATAAATACTAAAAATATATATATATATATATATATATATATATATTTTTCGATTTCAAACAATAATGAATAATGTAGCATGTTGCAGAATTAAAAAAATATTGTTTTATTTACTAATGTAACCCGGTCTCCGCTAATTGCCATCTTTTGCATTAATAACTAGTATAGCCACCATTTTTGTCTATAACGGCTTGCAAGCGGGAAGGCATTCTATTAAATGTTCACACAGTCCCGAACCACGAATACTATCCCATATTGTAGCACAGTGCGTCTCCAATATTTCTGAGGTTCGCTCATTTCGGTTATCCCAACGTTGAACGATAACACCCCATAAATTTTCTATGGGATTTAAATCAGGTGATCTAGCGGGCCACGACACGACATTTATATCTTTGTGCTGGCGAAACCACTCACGCACATTTTGCGAACGATGTATAGGACAGTTATCTTGAACAAACGTAATTAGTGGTAATTCTCCTTCTGGATAGACATTCCTAACAGTTGGTAACATGATTTCTTCCAGCACATTTAAATAGTCACCACTTTTCGCCCTACTCGGCACTCGGACCAATTCTCCCGGATCAGCCGCACTCATCCAACCCCACATGTTCACAGTTATACGACCTGATTCCATATTAGGCACTACGTGGTCAGCGTCATACCGAGTGTTGTCGCGACGCCATAAGCTTAGACGTCCATGTTGACTCGATTTAAATGTTTTTTCATCGGTAAAGATGACATTGCTCCAATCATCATTTAAGTGCTCCCGGGCGAACTTTAATCTCTCTTCTTTGTGATGTGGGGTTAGCAAAGGTTTGACTGCATGCCTACGATGATGCAATCCTTCACTATGAAGGACACGACGAATAGTATCCACACTTGAGTCACATAAACGGGCGTAATGTCTTATTGGTTGAAAGCCGTTTGCTTCATACTCCCGTACTAACATTTCACGCTGCTGTGCATCAATCAGCCGTGGTCGACCACTTCTTTGGCGGTGCAATAATGACCCTTCTTCTCCGAATCTCCGCACCCATAAAGCTACCGTTTTTTTCTGCAACAAAATTTAGGAATATATTATAATAATTGATAAAATATAAAACAGATATCGTTCAAATATAATTATTATGTTTGTATTATATATAAAAATATACTTCGAACCTTAAAACAACTACTTACATTTACACCGGTTTCTCTGGCAATTTCTGCCATATTTTTGCCTTCATTATGCAAGGCAATGATCTGTGACCTTTTCACTAAATCGATATTGCAATGAGAACTCATTTTAATATTCGATAAGTAATAAAAAGCAATAATAAAAGACAATCAAATCAACGGAACTAGCTACTGTTAGCGGACGAACTGTTTTGTAATAAAAACTGGAACGGTATATATTTGATGTTCTAAATCTACCCTCTAAGTAACTATGAGTGTAAGTATGCCAATAGATAATAGTTGCCCATTTCAACAAGAATACCAAATGAATTTACTTACTATTCATTTAATTTGTATTTGTTTAAAATTGCAATTATTTTTTGATAACACTAAAGAATAGATAAGATTTCTTTATCTATTGTTTATTTTAAGTCTTAGTTTTTAATTTTTACTTTAAGGCTTTATTTAAGCTTTTCCTTTGCTATTACAAATTGTTATTTACATTAAAAAAGTATTAGTACTAAACAAAATTCTTGTTTTTCTTGTAAACTAAAGTTATTCTGAGTATGGTAATGAATTTCGTCAGCTTTCATTAAGTCTCGCTGGCTTGGAGGTTGAATACATCTGTCTCGATGTCGGAGGGTCCATGTTCAAATCTTCGCAATAATTACGAAGAAATACAATGTTTTTGGATGTTGTGTGAATCTTCGTTGGTAGATTAAAATATGATTTGTATTTATTCATCCTTACAAAATAACATAAATGGCCGAAGTATAGCATTCTATAATTTCTGGATGTTGGACAAGAAAGAACGACCATAATAATAATATCATGTCAGTTAAATATTGGATTTGCGGGAGAAAACATATTTTATTTTATATTTGGTTTTTATCAGTGCCATCTAGTGGGATCTTATTAAACTAATGAAGTACGTGACATAGCTCAACCGTCTTGACTGGCTTCAAAGCATTCGCGTTTAAAAAGGGGTATGCACTTTTGCTGCCGATAGTACATAAATATGCTAATATCATTTAACGGAATGTTCTCTTTCTCTGACTGTCTTTGGTGTAGTAAATGTTTAATTATTTAAATATATAAATGAGACATGACATGATGCTTACGAATCGCCGTCTTTTATTTTGTAACCCACTGATACCTCACCATACAGATATCTCCATTAGTATTCGACATACAAATAACATATACTACAGAAACACGTAACAGTAAACATGTGTACACTTTATTTATAAATTTTATAATTACCTACTTAACATTACACTTGGAATGGTTTACGACATTTTTTTGGGATTTGGATGTTTTTAAATATGTCTTTTAATTAAATTTAAACAAACAACCACGATTGATATTGATTGTTGACAAACAAACATAAAATCATATTTAAATACAAAACCCGCCAAGTGCGAGTCGGAATCGCGCGCCGAAGGTTCCGTACCAACCTTAACGGGATGCGTTAACTTTGCACTTAGGGCATTTTGGCATGTATGGCGCCGCATGCAAATGAGGTGCAAAGTTAACGCAACTGATCACGTTTATTGTATGGGAGGCCCACATAAATATTTATGGAGAGAGGTCATGATTTCAGGAAAAATCGTAGTGCACGATCGTCATTTGTTTTGTATTGGCCCGCGGCGCCATAGCAGTCTGGCGCCATCTGTTTTCTTAATTTCCTTTATCCTCTCGTCACACCGAAACAGCTGGACAAATGTTAACCGATATTGGTACAGGAATAGCTGGACACCCAAAGATGGTTATAGGATACTTTTTATCCGTCAACGGTAAAGAAAAATTTACGCGGACGAAGTTGTGGGAACTGTCACACCACAAAGTGAGTCAGCTTGTATGGTTTGACATCTCATTTGCTTGGAAGAGTTAGCGTGGTTTGACTAATAAAATAAAGTGCCTTAGTGGTTCCGTCTATTCGACATTTTTTTGCCGACTACTCGGCTTAGTAGAAACGTTGCTGAATAGTCGGCTTTCCCGACTAATCAACCCAACTGTAATGTTTTTGTAGATTCGATTAGCCCTTGGGTTCCAAGGATAGAATCTGCCTAAAACCCGCTCCAGACCTTCTGAACCGATCCGATTTATCGAAAGAAATGTCCTAAAAATGTAACTACACATTATTCGATTGCTTCTATAAATGGGATCGGATCGGAAGGTCTGGAAAGGGTTTTAGGCAAGCTAGATGTTACTGTTTTTATTTTTATTGTTATCTTGTTTTATGTTTGATTATACCTACTAATTTTTGTGTTTCTTTTTGTATACCATACAAATGCTTTGGTCATATGTACTGTTAATTTGTATGTAATAAATAAATCAATAACTAAAAGCTAGCCGTGGCATGTTGACGAGACTGTACAGCCGGCATCAAAGAAAGAGATACTTTAAGGTGTGTCCACACTTGTATCATTTCGCCGATCCGATCCCCGTTGCGTATCTCCACCGCGTATCGTGCTGTTTGGACGCTCACTGCGGGCACTCCGTATCATTTGCGCCGTCGCGCGAAGAAACGCGTCCACACTTGCCGTATCGTATCCTCGTCGCGTATCGCCGCACCGATCATTTCGGCGTGCAGTAGTTTGGACGCTATCCGTATCGTAGCACCGTATCACCGCCCCGATCATTTTGGCATTTCGTTTTCGCCGAACATTTCATTTCGTTTGTGATCGTTGTTCTGTGCGGAGTTGCGTCCCATTTAAAAATGTCGCCTGCTGAGATCGCTCACTGAACCTTGGGACAGAAATACTGTTGAGTGGGGGCCGTGTACCGGAAGTCGCAGCGAGGAATGCCTTCATTATTGTCATCTGCTCATGGAGATTTAGCACATGACTGTGCTCGTTTTATAATACATAATGCGGCAGAAAGGTTCTCGAGTGGAAACCGCGTGCTGGAAGACACCGCGTGGGGAGGCCTTCGATTAAGGCACCCGCTCACGGAGACATGGCCTTCGTATGACTGTGTTTGTTTTATGGCATGTGGCAGAAAGGTTCTCGAGTGGAAACCGCGTGCCGGAAGATGCCGCATGGAAAGGCCTAACAAAGTAGACGGTCCATCAGTGCTATGGTATTTTTTAATTATCGTAAAGATTAAGGATTAAAAACCAATGACCGCAACGTGGATCGATGACTCAAATAGCGCCTTTGATGATCGGGCAAAAACCCACTGGAGATGGATCACGGCCGATCCTCACCCCGTATCCTCACCGCGTATCATGAACGGAAGTGTGGACGTCACGCCGTCGCGATCATGCAATGCTTTCGTGATCGCGAGTGTGCGGGGTACTGAAGATACGCGTATCAACATGGATTTCGCGCGAGCGTTGCATGATCGCGGTGAGGATACGTTTTGAGTATGGCAACAATCATATTTTATGTTTCATGTTGGTAGCTTTGGGTTGTTATATCTGTAACGTTGGTATACTTCCTGTAAAATAAATATGGCTAACTTACTTGTGCTAATATCAATGTACACGTGTTGTTGCATCCAAGTTTAACAAATAAAATTCACCTTTAAAAACCTCTTCTTCTTCATTTAACTCCAAATGGTTATGGGCCCAGCCCCTTCACCGAGGTGAAGAGGTGATAATCTGCGGTAAAGCAGTGGAAATCTGTGGTAAAGCAGTAAAGTATTGCGGCGTGGTCAAAATGGACGCCGACAATTTCAGTCCAGCGGTGATATCTTCGGGCAGCCAAGGGATAAGGTTAGAAGGCGCCGACAACTGGACGAGTTGGAAATTTCAAATAAAAGTTATCTTGAAAGCATTATCTGCGTATGGAGTAGTAGACGGTTCTAATCCATGCCCGGGCGCACCGGACCCGGCATCTGCTCAAGCGGCTCAACCGGCTCAAGACACAAAAAAATATGCAGATTGGCTGAGATTGGATGCAAAAGCTCAAGGAGTAATCGTAACCAGACTATCGCCAAGTGTGATGCTGCAAGTCCAAAATTGTGAGACATCTAAACAAATATGGGACAAGTTGTGTACGGTGTACGAACAAAAGTCGGACGTTTCACTACATATACTACAACAACAATTTTTTGAAATGAAACCAGGAAGCAATGAAAACATAGCAACGTTTATTGCGAGGATTGACAACATTGTATCGCAAGTTCGCCAGGCAAAAGGCGACATTCCAGAAAATATGATTATTACAAAAATAATCAGTTCATTGGGAGAAAAATTCAGACATTTTGTATCTGCATGGGATTCGGTATCAACTGATAAGCGGACGTTGTCAGAGTTGACAGCTCGACTGTTGATTGAAGAGCAAAGAAATAAAACTTATGAAGATCAAAATAATAACGAAAACCTAACGGCCTTTAAAGTGAATGTAAAAAAAGACTCGAGGAAGTGCTTTAATTGTGGTAAAAGTGGACATTATAAGCGTGACTGTCGAGTGCAAAAATCGAACATGTTTTGTAGCAAGTGTAAAAAACATGGACATACCTACGAACAATGTTGGTTTAACAAAAGACCGGGAACTAGTGAAAAGCGTAGTGCGAATTTTACAAATGAAAAACAGAACGCGTTCATAACGTCGATTTCGATCAGTGCTCTAACCTCAAATTGTTCTGAATATGACTGGTACCTCGATAGTGGCGCATCTGAACACATGTGTTACACGAGAGAACTATTCCAAAACTTTAAAAATTTTGTGGCGTCAAAGGATGTAATAATCGGGGACGGAACAGTGATAAAATCAGTTGGTTGTGGGGACATTGAACTGAAAGCGTATGACGGAGAAAAGTGGATCCCTACCACAATACATGGTGTTTTGTTTGTGCCAGAACTAAAAGTAAATCTGTTTTCAATGAGTGCGGCTTTGGACAAAGGATATAAAATGTTGTCTACAGCCAACAAGTGTACATTTGAGAAAAATGACAGTGTACATGCTATTGCGAAGCGGCAAGGTAAAATGTACATTATGATGTTTCAACAAAAGGAAGAAACTGCTTTAGTGGGGAAAAGCAACTCTCAACTTCAAGAGTGGCATGCTAAACTAGGCCATAAAAATATTAATCAAGTTAAAATGATTCTCGAAAAGAATAGCATAACGTTTGAAAAAGGTGATGAAGAAACCTGCGTACCCTGCTTGAAAGGAAAGCAACACAAACTTCCTTTTCCGAGTAGTGACCATAGAGCGACAGAACCTGGAGAAATAATTCACATGGATATTGGAGGCCCTGTTGAAGAAGTTTCACTCGGTGGAGCAAGATTTTTCCTGTTATTGAAGAATGATTTTACAAAATATAGAAAAGTATATTTTCTGAAAAATAAATCAGAGAGTGTAGCCTGTTTAAAACAATTTATCAAGCAAACGGAAGTGAACCCTGGTCACAAAATAAAGTACATAAGAAGTGATAATGCCAAGGAGTTCATTGGAAAGGAAATGCGTGGTCTCCTCAATGCCCATGGTATCCAACATCAAAAAAGTGTCGTCTACACTCCTCAACAAAATGGTTGTATCGAACGCGAGATGCGGACAGTAGTTGAATCAGCTCGGACAATGCTGATAGAGAGCGGCTTAAGGAAAGATTTGTGGGCTGAAGCCCTAAATACCGCTGTTTATGTAATAAATAGGACTGGACCAAGTCGGTTACATAATAAAACACCATACGAGCTTTGGTCGGATCAAGAATATGACATCAACAAACTAAGACAGTTCGGAGCACAAATATCCGTGCATGTACCTGACCAGAAACGGCGGAAATTCGATAGTAAAGCTGAATTAGGAAATTTGGTTGGATACGGAGAGAACACTAAAGGATACAGAGTTTACCTACCCGACAAACAGGAAGTAGAAATTAAAAGGGATGTAATATTTCTAAAGGGAGTAGCAGACAAACACACCGCGGATGAGAATAACATAGAAATATTCACTGGATTTGACATAGATAATGAAGTATCTCAAGAACAGTACGAAGATGAAAACCCTGAATTAAATGACACCTTTGCAAGTGCGACTGATGAAGAGTCGATAGATCTACAGGAAAATTCTATAAATGTATCAGAGGAGACTGGACAAGAAGTGACAGAAGGAAGACCTAAGAGAACAATAAAAACACCAAAATGGCAGGAAGATTATAAAATGAATACAGACTCCGATGAAACGGACTGTAGTTTCACTACCTACAGCTGCCATGACCCTATTACATATGAGGAGGCGATGAAAAGACCTGACAAATGCATGTGGGAAGAAGCCATTAAAAAAGAACTGGAGACCTTAGAAAGAAATAACACATGGGAAGAAGTAACAGAAGTTCCAGATGGAGAAAACCTTGTGAGTAGCAAATGGGTATTCAAAGTTAAAGAAATGGATGGAAAAACTATATACAAAGCTCGCCTAGTAGCTCGAGGCTTTGAACAGAAAAATTGTGATGACCAGACATATGCACCCGTTGCAAAGCTGACTACGTTCAGGACATTGATGGCAGTAGCCAATCAGAAAGGTAAACCAGTTTACCAGATGGATGTTACAGGAGCTTTTCTCTATGGGGACATAAATGAGACTGTTTATATGAAGTTATCTAGTAACAAAATTTGTAAACTTAAAAAATCTATTTATGGTCTTAAAAAATCGCCTAAATACTGGAATTCTAAATTTAATGATTTTATGCTGAAAGAAAATTTTGAAAGATCTCAAAATGATCCATGCTTGTATTTTAAAAGAGATAATAATGAGTATATCTATGTTTTGCTATTCGTAGATGATTTGCTTTATTTTGGTCAAAATGAAAAGCTAGTAAATGACTTGAAAAATGCCTTAAATTGTAATTTTCAAATGAAAGACTTAGGTCTTGCAAGTTGCTACTTAGGAATAAATATCTACCAAGACCTTAAAAACAATGTAACTAAAATAAATCAGAAAAATTACTTAGAAAAATTGCTTGGTAAATATCAAATGTCAAATTGTAAAGCAGTAGCAACACCGATGGAACAAAACTTTAATTTTGAATTGTTACAAAGAGAAAAATCTGAAAACATAGAGATTGCAAAACATGTAGAAGTCTAATAGGAAGTTTGCTTTATGCTACTTGTACTAGGCCCGATTTGGCAGTAGCAGTAGGATTCTTAAGCAGATATGTCCATTGTGCTAGTATGGCCTTATACAAATGTCTTAAACGGATACTTAGATATATAAAAGATACAATTGATTTGTCATTAACATATAAGATTAATAATGTTGTAAAATTACAAGGTTACAGTGACGCAGACTGGGCTGGTGATATAAAAGACCGAAAATCGACATCTGGTCAGATTTTCTATATATTCAACTGTCCAATTTCTTGGTGTACAAAAAAACAGTCTTGCGTGACTCTGTCATCTTGTGAAGCAGAGTATGTAGCACTTAGTTTGACTATAATGGAAGGGTGTTTCTTACAAAAACTTTTAAAGGATTTTGGTTATCCAAATGTATTACTAGAAGTCTTAGAAGACAACCAAAGTGTTTTAAAAATTGTTGGAAACACTGACAGCAATAAGAGATTAAAACATATAGACATTACATATAAATATATAGTCGAGCAAGTGTCAAATGGAAATGTAAAGCTTGAATATATAAACTCAAATAATAATATTGCAGACTTATTCACAAAGCCTTTAGGCAAACAGTTATTTAGTAAACTTAGAAATTTAATTTTGTCTTAAATTTTTTATATTGTGTTATAAATTGAATATAGTACAGGAGCCAGTTGCATAAATTGAAATGTCATAAAAAATAACTGTTGAGGGGGTGTTTTGAGTATGGCAACAATCATATTTTATGTTTCATGTTGGTAGCTTTGGGTTGTTATATCTGTAACGTTGGTATACTTCCTGTATAATAAATATGGCTAACTTACTTGTGCTAATATCAATGTACACGTGTTGTTGCATCCAAGTTTAACAAATAAAATTCACCTTTAAAAACCTCTTCTTCTTCATTTAACTCCAAATATACGCGACGGGGATCGGATCGGCGAAATGATACAAGTGTGGACGGAGCCTAAGCTTACTTTTATGCCGGCTGAAAATTATTGTCGAGATAAGAATGCCATCCTTGTCTAATTTACTTATTAAATAAAAGATGACCTACTCGTTTCGCCCTGTCTGGGCAAGAGTGTACAGCTGGCTTTAGTTGTTTGTGACTGTGGTTCAGTTCCGTTAGCTACTTGTCATTGTCACTGTCAAACGCCGCCAAAAAAATAAAAATCGCTTCGGAAGAGAATATTATCCTTTACTCTTTGATGTAATTACTAAACGGTATATTTTATACTTATATGACGTCGCCGAGAGACGCGCGTGTATGTTTCTCATTCTGGCGTCCTGTTTTTAATTTTAACTAATTGCTACAATGATTGACGCCGCGGCTAACGATGCACTGGACGCGCTGGCGGCTTGTCCCTGCTGCCTCCTGGGCCCGCAGCAGCGCTGTCTGAAGACGCCGTACACCCATCTAAACAACATCGAGATATATTCAGATATGCTGAAAGAATGCTTCAATATACAGGTAAATAAACATTTCTCTTTCTTGGCAATACGATGTTAACACTTTCAACACCAGACAATTTTTTTTACCCAACCCCAGAAACCGACAGAGCTCGCTAGGCGGGCAACGGTGTGCAACGCAATGCCGCACGCCGCGTGCCCGCTAGGCGGGCACTAGAACTATCTGTATTGCACTAAACAAACTTTTTAAATAACTGAATATTGTGTTGCAGCTAGATGTACCCAGTGATGAGTGTGGCATCTGTGAAGAGTGTGTGGTACGCCTGCGAGACGCCAGCCTCTTCAAGCGGCAAGTGCACCGCAGCCAGCGGGAGCTGCAGGATCGGCTGGCCAGAGCTATTAAAATCATAGGTAAATTTTACTCTATATTATGACATGAAGGTTCATATAGACAACCCAAAGTATTTTCAAGAGTTCTGTTACAATTATTAAGATAATTAATGTTGGTTTTGTTGCCTGTTGTTATAGAAGAAGCACCTCCTACAGTGGTGAAGATGGAGATAGCTGATGAGGACGGGACAAGTGATAACCTGTCAGGTCAGTGTCAACATAATCACACCAGCTAACTTAAACTAGGACTATTCAATATCACAACTAATGTGTATCAGGTAAATAGTTGCAGCTTTAGTTATAGCATCATTAGAGTATTTAAGAGTTGTGTTTTTATTTCAGGTGAAGTACTCCCAGACGAGATGTCCAGTGCTGGCGGCGAGGGCGAGGGCGCTGCGTTATGTGAGTACCGAGTTTAATTTTGTATTCGTTAAGGTGCGTACGCATTTGAGCGGCTCGGCCTGAGGCACGCTCACTCCGAGCGGCGAGCTGCTCGCGAGCAAAACCTTAGCACATTCTATGCTCGGGTGAGGCAACGCGCTCGCGGTGAGCCGACTTTGCGCGTCGCACAAAATGGCGTCGGACGCAATAACAGCTGTTGCTGCGTTTATAGTAATTCATAGAATTATTAATAAAAAGAAGAAAAAAATATCCTCGGTGGTGGATGAAACAGTTATATAAAAATCGTGATTCGTGTGGTATACATTTACTTAAACAAATTACATTTGAAAATCAAGCTCAAGACAGAATCAACTTTCATCGCATGTCAAGCACGGATTTTGAACCTTCATCCCTACTGGTATGGGCGAAAAAGTAACAAACATGGTAGAATACTATTTAACAAGCTATAACATTTGCACTCCTTAGACACCTACTTTGATCCATTTACATTACCGTGCTGAGCTAACACCAACACTTCCGGATCGTATTTTGACATCAAATATTCATAACATAGAAAAAGTTACCACTATTTCGGCACTTTCCTCTAATCATTTACCTATTTTGTTTTTCGTATAGTTGTATTAACAGAATACACTTTTCATTATCCCACACCATTATTAAAAGAAGACGTATTCATTGTTAATTATAAGTAAATACCAGCAAACTTAGGCGCCGTACGCAATGACAATTGACAAGTCAAAACTTGTTCGCGCGCGCCGCTCGCGGGCACGCTCGCATACACGTCCACATTACACGAGGCACGCACACTGAGGCGCCTTTGAGCACGGTCTAAAGACCGCCGCCGGCCGGCTCGCCGCGAGGCCCGCGAGCTGCTCGCTCGCTGCCCGCGCGCGGCGCGTGAGGCGCGTACGCATTTGAGCAAATGGGCGAGCCGTGCGTGCCTCAACCCGAAGCTGCCTCAAATGCGTACCCACCTTAACAACTGTGCGACACTTTCTCGCGCGAGAAATATTACCTATCTCTTTCTTGGCTGCACTGTGAGAGAGTGACGGGCGATGTCATGTCGCGTAAGTCGTGAAACGTAGTTGTGCTAGTTGGACTGGTAAACTCAAAGTAATGATATAATTTCTTCATGGTTACCTATTAACGTTTAACTTTGCTATAGGTGAAGAACCTGATGTCAAATCTGAGGTAACGGACGATGATGGACCAAGTGACAACTCGTTAGGTGAGTACACATAGAGTTGTCTAGCAGGTACTTAACGTTTATCAGCTGTTTAACAGTAGTGTTATTGCTTCAGGCGAGCCGGAGACGGCGAGCGACGAGGACCCGATATCACGTGAGTCACACACATACCTCGGGACTTAAGAGCACGAATACTTTTTGTACAAGAGTACAGTTGAGTAGACCGTTCAAGGCAAGGACTGGTAAATACTCATGAGGGTTAAATTTCAGTTTTAAAAATAATAAATACATTTATTCCTGAACCGACCATAAAACAAATACAAACATAAAGTGACAAAAATAATAAAATATAAAACAATAGGCAACTAAGTATATTATGGCTGCGCCACGATGCGGTTCCCTTTGTATTATAACAATCCTGAAAAGTTATTTGATTCAGAGAAAAGTATAAATTATAACTACGAAAACTATGACTAATGACAGTTATGATTAAGAATTGTATGTAAGCCAATATGGACTTATCCGAAATCACCACTCATATTGCCGCGATTACGACCGAGTTGAACCAGAAAATCACGTTACTGGTAGAAAAATCGAACGAATCGTCGAACTCGACGAGAAACTTGAGGCCTCGCAACACCGTATAGTCGACCTCGAAAATGCCTTCGGCGCGCACCAGCAGTGGTTACGCATGAACAACCTGGAGATATCTGGCGTGCCTGAGCTACCAAACGAATCGCTAGCGAACATCGCCGTTGACACAGTCTGTTTGATATTATAACAAACATTTGACAGTTCTCTGTTGATGTTTGTAGTGATGTAGCAAAAACATATTGTCTGCCAAACCTAACGATTATGAATGGTTGATCAAATCGATTTTATCGACGAACTTTTTTCAAACCTAAATATATTATAAATTTATGAAACATGTAATGTCTAATTTTTTTTAATGTGGGTCGACCACAATTTTATTTAAACTATGAATACAAAGATCAAAGCTTAAAGAAAAATTGAAAAAGGAGCTACCTGGTGGAAGGGACCGGGAATCGAACCCGGTACCTCTGGATTACCGGTCCAGCGCCAGTCCCCACCACTTCCACCAGGTAGCTCCTTTTTCAATTTTTCTTTAAGCTTTGATCTTTGTATTCATAGCCTAAGTATATTTTTGTTTATTTTGTGTAAATCAACATTTTTTTCAGCAACAATTATTAAGATAATTAATGTTGGTTTTGTTGTCTGTTGTTATAGAAGAAGCACCTCCTACAGTGGTGAAGATGGAGATAGCTGATGAGGACAGGACGAGTGATAACTTGTCAGGTCAGTGTCCACATAAACACACAAGCTAACTTAAACTCATCATCATCATCATCAGTCGTTCACTCTTGGCAGAGTGGTTGTGGTTACGGCAATAGTGTCCACATTCCCACGATGCATCTCCATTTCACCCGGTTGTCTGCGGAGCGAGTGCACTGCACCAAGGAGCTCCGTGTGGTCTTTTTAATAAGGTCGGTCCAGCGAGTCGGTGATCGGCCTCGTCCTCTCTTGCCTTCTATCTGGCCCTGGATTACCAATCTTTCCATGGAGTTTTCAGTTCGGGATATGTGGCCAAAGAACTTCAACACTCGGAGCTGCATAACTTAAACTAGGACTATTCAATATCACAACTAATGTGTATCAGGTAAAAAGTTTTAGCTTGCAGTTAGTTATAGCATCATTAGAGTATTTGAGAGTTGTGTTTTTATTTCAGGTGAAGTACTCCCAGACGAGATGTCCGGCGCTGGCGGTGAGGGCGAGGACGCTGCGTTATGTGAGTACCGAGTTTCTTTTTGTATTCGTTACAACTGTGCGACACTTTCTCGCGCGAGAAATATTACCTATCTCTTTCTTGGCTGCACTGTGAGAGAGTGACGGGCGATGACATGTCGCGTGACAAGAGTCGTGAAACGTAGTTGTGCTAGTTGGACTGGTAAACTCAAAGTAATGATATAATTTCTTCATGGTTACTTATTAACGTTTAACTTTGCTATAGGTGAAGAACCTGATGTCAAATCTGAGGTAGCGGACGACGATGGACCGAGTGACAACTCGTTAGGTGAGTACACATAGTGTTGTCTAGCAGGTACTTAACGTTTATCAGCTGTTTAACAGTAGTGTTATTGCTTCAGGCGAACCGGAGACGGCGCGCGACGCGGCGAGCGACGAGGACCCGATATCACGTGAGTCACACACATACCTCGGGACTTAAGAGCTCGAATACTTTTTGTACAAGAGTAGAGTTGAATAGACCGTTCAATGCAAGGACTGGTAAATACTTATATCCAACCATACCCAGTATAAATAAAGTTGGGTACATTAGAGGGTAAAAAGGATATACTCCATACCTTCGCCAATATAAAAATCTGACGAATTTATTTTGGATGCGCTCTACCATTAACTTGTGGTGTGTGACGGGATAGCAACGTCACATGCCCTTGGTCATCATACGACAGTTAATAGAATATACATAATTACGTAGCAAACCTAATGTCAACCTACGACAACCCTTTGTATTACTGTAAATGTCACGGACCTATTAAAGGTTACGTGACGCCCGGAAACACTATAAAGTAACGGAAATATGGCGACCCTGCCAGTGCGTACCATATAGGGTACGCAGGCGCGTTATTCGAACCTCGGGTGGCCGGTCAGAGTCGGCCACCCGGAGGATCCTGCCAGTCGGGCTGCTCGAGGCAGCAATATTTGTTAATAGTCCTGAACCGACTGCCGCAGCCGTCACAGCCGGCCATCCGGGGTCCTCCACCCGAGAGACCTGCACGCGAGGACCCGTGCAACAACAGTGCGCGACCAACCTAGTTCCACACATTACACCATGACACGACATGGGCAACTACCAAACGAAGCCCAGCTCCAGGAGACCAGAGAAGGCACTAACCAGTGCCTAACCAAGAAGAAAGGAGGCAAGCAACAACAACAAGCAACAACAACAAGCAACACTGCAGCATAAAGCAGAGATCCCCCCAGCATCCTCGGCCCCAGCACCCCGCGGAGCCCCAGCCATCCGGCCACCCAAATCAGGCCAACGGAATCACATGAAAAGATAACATGTGTGTGGAGGTACAACCTTTATATTTTAAGTTATTTTAAACTTTATTACGATGATTCAATTTTATAGAAGTAAAATTTGAAGTCTATTCCTAAATTTTATAAAGTATATTAGTTTATAACATTATATACCTATTAGCGTTTGCCTAATTTAGTAACTAGTTTAAATTAAAAAGTATAAAAAAGCAGTAAAAACATTAACAATAATAAATAAACTCATTAATTAGTAGGCTCTAAAATAAAAATAATAATTAACCAATCATGAAAAAAAATAAGTTTTTTTAATCCAGTTACATATAAATAATAAAGCTGCCTAAAGCCAACAATTAAATAAGCAGCACGTAGCTTACAAAAAAAAAATATGCAAATAAAAGTGAAAAACATTTTAAACTATCTTAACAAACTTAAGCATTTTTTACCCATTAAAAACCAAGATCCAGCTAGTTCAAACGTTAATTTCACCTATCATTGACTACGGTGATGTGTGCTATCCGGACCTAACCGAAGAGCTTTTGAACAAACTGGAAAGACTTCTCAACAACTGCATTCGTTTCATTTTCTGTCTCCGTAAGTATGACCACGTGTCTTCTTTCCGCACTCAGCTCGGCTGGCTTCCTATCCGTCAACGACGTGAAATGCGAATGCTTTGCACTCTCTTCTCAATTCTTAAAAACTCGAATTCTCCTGAATACCTCAAAGACTTCTTCCACTATTATGGTTTAACTCTTAACCGCCAATTTCGCTCTTCTGGCAATCTATCTCTTTCCATCCCTCCTCACCGTACAGGTTTTATGTCCAACTCTTTTACCGTCCAAGTTGCCCGCCTCTGGAACCGCCTTTCCCTCAAGATCAAGCAAGCTCCGAACAAGGTAAATTTTAAAAAATCCTTGCGTGACCTCTTCATTAGCAGAATGGAGAAATCTTAGCATATCTGTTTTGCTTTTTAGTCAGTATTTATTTATATATGTATATATAATAAATATATGTATTTATCTAAGTATTTATCTATTAAAACCTATTTAAGTTAGTTGCACCGCCCACAAATTATCTGCTTTGCCCGATGGTTGACTGGTATAGAATGCCCAATGGCATTAAGTCCGCCTTTTGTACGATTTGTTTTCATTTGTGCAATAAAGATTAAATAAATAAATAAATAAAATATAAGCAATACAAAAAACGGTAGAAAATTTGCACTGGAAACTTAAAAGCCTAACATAAAATATAATATTAAAAATAAAAAATATAATTAATAAATAATAAGGGAAAAATAAAAACAAGAGAAAGGCAATTATAAGCCGATATATTTATATATTAAAAAGAAAAAAATAATAATAATAATGCCGATACAAAATAACTTGCGTTAGACAAATAAAATAAATATTAAAAGAAAAATAATTTTAGCTATAATAAAAAATAAAATATATTAAACCTAACAATTAATATAAGTATACTTCAGATAAGTATTTCGAGAAGCAATTAGACTGATCACCTAAGAGCTATTGAAATTCTTATTTGATGAAGTTTTACGACAAAAATCACCTATAACAAAATTATTAGCCGCTTATGGCGTTACGAAAAAAAAACCGAACGAATATTTTAATAAATAAACTAAATAGAGAAGAAGATTTCGGAAAAAAAAACGTTTTACTATGGGTTTATATTTAAGAAAAAAAAAAGACGACAGTTGTATGATTTCAAAATAAAGGGAAATAATGTCACTTGTGAGTAATTCCCGTTTGTGTGGGCGTTACACGTTACCATTGAGTAGCATCACAAGTAGACATTTGGCAAAGTACACCAGGGTACAAGGCAGGCGGTAAATCCTTGAAATCTGATCATGATTCGGTCGAGCACCAATTGTGCAGATCCTTGGACACATGGAAGTGTTAAAAGAACCGTCTGAAAATATATATAGATATTGTAGACATGTATATGTGCGCGCGCACTTGACATCCTTGTATACCTGTATAATGGAATCTAAATGAATATGTCTACAAGTAAGGTCGCACAGTCTTTTACAAACCCCGTTTTTGTCTCATGCCAATTTTTTTCAAAACATACATATTACACGATACATATTACCATTACGAACATCAGACTAAAACTCCCACATCGATAGGTCCTGTAGTTTTTTTTTAAATAATCATCAAATTTGCTCATATTTGGGTCATGAAATTTTCATTTAATTTTATTGCTCAAGAAATGGTCTACTTACAAAAATTTTGATTAAGCCACATGAACCTACGTATGATTCCCTACCGTTTGCATTTTTTTTCGTACTCGTAATGTGATAACTTTCGGAGATAATATTGTTTTTAGACTTTTCAGTTTTCATTTTTTTATTTCATATTTATCCCGTATTAGGCGGAGTTATTTAGTATACAATAGCTAAAGTGTTCCTTTATGAGCAGTATTAAAATCACGATCTAATTCCGTGGAAGTCAAAAGATATTAATTATCGAAGTTACATCCGGCTTTTTTGTAGCTAGGGCTGTCACTTCGGGTGAAAATATATCCGGTTCCCGATATTTAGTTTTGTTGCTATGTTTCGATAAAATGCTTCAAGTGATTAGTGCGTTTCACATTTTTAGTTACAGTTTGTGTGAATTTTGAGTGTATAATTTTGTAATAAAGTGTGTGCTTTAATTAGTGGATAAATTTGTGCTTTTTCTATCTATTACGAACCCTATGCTCGTAACATTATTATTACCTATATAATCCATTATCTTACATTTCAATTTTGAATATAAAAACCTTCCGGTTATTGAGAAACATAATTTCGTTGCAAATATACTTCTATTAAATGAAACATTTTATATCCCAAAAAATATTCATATCCGGATTTCCCGGATATATAAAGTGGCAACCCTGACTATTTTTTTTCAATCATTTATATCTTCTGACTTCCACGGAATAAGATCGTGCTTTTAATACTGTTGATAAAGGTACATTTCAGCTATCGTGTACTAAAATATCTCCGCCTAATACGGGATAAATAGTGAATAAAAAAAGAAAACAGAAAAGTCAAAAAACAATATTATCTCCGAAAGTAATAACAGTACGAGTACGAAAAAAATGCAAACGGTAGGGAATCATACGCAGGTTCATGTGACTTAATCAAACATTTTGTAATTAGACCTGTTCTTAAGCAATAAAAGGAAATGTAAATTTCATGACACGGATATGAGCAAACTTAGATGATTAAACAAAATAAAACTACAGGACCTATCGATGTGGGAGTTTTAGTCTGATATTCGTAATGGTAATGTGTATCGTATTTTTGAATAAAATCTGCGTGAGACAAAAACGGGGTTTGTAAAAGACTGTGGGTCGGCCGACCATGCGCTGTGTACCTTTGCTTCCCAATGATTAATATAAATATATAAGCGCAATGAGAAGAAAAAAAAATAATGAAATCATACAATGTCCATTTGCAGTACATACCTCCTTACTGTCGTTGTGTGAAAGTCCGAAACTCGATCGCGTATGAAACGAGCTTTCTACGCTAGAACTAGTAGCTCAAGCAAATTAAGCCAAATATGGGCAATCAGGGGAAATAATTCGTGTAGTTTTGAAAATTGGTACAGTTATACCCTATGGTGTCTAGATGAACATACTAAAAGTCCTCGAGGGTGGGGGCTGTGCTAAGGGAGTAGGGGGGGTTGAAGGTACCTTTTTCTGATTTTCGCTCATATCTCAAATATTTGTAGAAATAGCATTATGATTACTTGGGACAAAAGTTTTCACATAAAATTCCCTACAAATTTGGTCATATTCATTTTTACTCTACGATCAATACTTTGGGAGCTACAGGGTGTTTAAGTTAACAGAAATATCAAAAAATGGTCGTTCAAGAAAACGTAGTTTTTTCGTAGATGCTTATCATAACACGCGAACGTGTTGCAACGTTGTGTAGTTGAGAAATTCCCGTTACCGGTAAATTCCCATTTGGGAATATTCCAAGTAAATTCCCATTGTTCCCGGGAATATACGAGCTCGGTGGACCCATTCCTTTGATATTCGTTTTGAGCTAATTAATTGAATACAAGCAAACCGTTTTCACTTCTTAACTCATCCTGAATCATCACTTAGAGTGAGTATCATAAAATTTACCTGATGATGGACCCTGGAAGCCCGTAATAGATCGGATCTCAAGATACGTTCAACGTAGACATGTGCGGTTTTCACATTTCAATTCATTTTGATGAGCAGTTAGAGCCGGTATCATTAAATAAACCTGATGATGGACCTTAGAAGCCCGTAATGGATCTCAGGATACGTTCAACGTAGACATGTGCGGTTTTCACATTTCAATTCATTTTGATGAGCAGTTAGAGCCGGTATCATTAAATAAACCTGATGATGGACCTTAGAAGCCCGTAATGGATCTCAGGATACGTTCAACGTAAACATGTGCGGTTTTCGTATTTCAATTCACCTTGATGAACAATTAGAGCCGGTGTCATAAAATAAACCTGATGATGGAATCCTGGAACCCCGTAGGTAATGGATCTCAGGAGACGTTCAACGTAGACATGTCTGGTCTTCGCATTTCAATTCACCTTGATAAGCAATTAGAGCCGGTGTCATAAAATAAACCTGATGATGGAATCCTGGAACCCCGTAGGTAATGGATCTCAGGAGACGTTCAACGTAGACATGTCTGGTCTTCGCATTTCAATTCACCTTGATAAGCAATTAGAGCCGGTGTCATAAAATAAACCTGATGATGGAATCCTGGAAGCCCGTAATGGATCTCAGGATACGTTCAACGTAGACTTCTGCGGTTTTCGTATTTCAACTCTTCTTGATGAGCAATTAGAGCCAGTATCATAAAATAAATCTGATGATGGATCCTGGAAGCCCGTAATAAATCTCAGGATACATTCAACGTAAAAGAAAAATAGTTTTTTTAGGGATACGTCGCCATCATAACGTTTTTTTTTTAGTTTAGAATAAGCACGCTTAGTCACCTGCTGATCGAACATATCATCCCCATATCGGTTCGAGCGTGCGAAATTACCGTAACGGAGCTGCCACGACTTTTCGCGGCATGCAGCAGCGCAGCGAGTGATTGAGCGAGAAGTCCGAGCACGGCGGCCATACCAGAACGACAAGATAGTACGCCAAAATACTATAATCTCTTGACCATATCAACAAAAATATATATGCGCCGTGTAGCTCCTAAAGTATAGATCGTAGAGTAAACATATATATGTCAAATTTGTAGGAAATTTTATGTAGAAACTTTTGTTCGAAGTAATTATAATGCTATTAAAGTCTGAATATAGTACCTTCAACTCTCCCTGCTCTCTCAGCACAGCCCTCACCCTGGAGGACTTTTAGTATGTTCATCTAGACACCACCAGGTTTATTTCATCTGTGTTAGTATGATCATCAGGTTGTTTTTATGATACCGGTTCTAACTGCTCATCAAGATGAGTTGAAATGCGAAAACCGCACATGTTTACGTTGAACGTATCCTGAGATCCATTACTTACGGGCTTCTAAGGCCCATCATCAGGTTTATTTTATGATACCGGCTCTAACTGCTCATCAAGATGAGTTGAAATGCGAAAACCGCACATGTTTACGTTGAACGTATCTCGAGATCCATTACGGGCTTCCAGTATCCATCATCAGGTTTATTTTATGATACCGGCTCTAATTGCTTATCAAGATAAGTTCGATAACCGCACATGTCTACATTGAACGTATGTATCTTGAGATCCGATCCATTACGGGCTTCCAGGGTCCATCGTCAGGTAAATTTTATAATACCGGCTCTAACTGCTCATCAAGATGAGTTGAAATACGAAAACCGCACATGTCTACGTTGAACGTATCCTGAGATCCATTACGGGCTTCCAGGATCCATCATCAGGTTTATTTTATGATACCGGCTCTAATTGCTCATCAAGATAAGTTCAAATTCGAAAACCGCACATGTCTACGTTGAACGTATCTTGAGATCCGATCCATTAGGGGCTTCCAGGGTCCATCATCAGGTAAATTTTATGATATTCACTTTAAGTGGTTATTCAGGATGAGTCGAAAAGCGAAAACGGTTTGCTTGTATTCAATTAATTAGCCTAAAACTAAATAACAAAGGAATGAATCCACCAAGCTCGTATATTCCCGGAAACAATGGGAATTTTCTTGGAATATGTATTCCCAAATGAGAATTAGCCGGTAACGGGAATTTCTCAACTGCACAACACAAGTGTTATGATGAGCAACTACGAAAAAACTACGTTTTCTTGAACAACTACTTTTTAATATTTTTGTTAACTTACACACCCTGTAGCTCCCAAAGTATTGGTCGTAGAGTAAAAATGAATATGACCAAATTTGCAGGGAATTTTATGTTAAAACTTTTGTCCGAAGTAATCATAATACTATTTCTACAAATATTTGAGATATGAGCGAAAATCAGGAAAAAGGTACCTTTAACCCCCCCCCTACTCCCTTAGCACAGCCCCCACCCTCGAGGACTTTTAGTATGTTCATCTAGACACCATAGGGTATAACTGTACCAATTTTCAAAAGTACACGAATTATTTCCCCTGATTTTATTAATTTTCTTAGAGTATACCGAATTTCCATATTCTAGCGGCGGATCGACGCCGCAACGGGCCTCTAGTTAGCTATATTACTAACAGGATAAATGTTAACGTAAATAAATGCGCGAGTAAATACGATTCAAGACCTAGCGCCACCACTTACTGAGCCTGGAGGACCGTCGTATATTGCTTCATGTCTCTATACTACATGATATCCTGTCTGGTCGTATCGATAGTGCTTCACTTCTTGCCGAAATTGGCTTTTCTGTGCCAACCTTCAGAACCCGGCACTCCGAGCGTCGACTTTTCAGCATTCCCAAGGTAAACACTAGGTATGCTCAAAACTTCCCAATTGTACGTATTCAGAGAGAATACAATTCTAAATTTAATGCCGCCGATCTATTTGACTGTTCCAAGTCGGTCTTGAAAAACCGTATTCGAAAACTCATTTTGCAAGGTTGATGATGTGGTAGCGTAGAGTTGCGTACGATAAGCATGCTTACATATATATTACACACACACACACACACACACACACACACACACGCACGCACGCACGCACGCACGCACGCACGCACGCACGCACGCACGCACGCACACACACACACACACACACACACACACACACACACACACACACACACACACACACACACACACACACACACACACACACACACACTTGGGGTGGTTGCTAGCTTTCTTTTGTTTTAATGTAATTGTATATGTACCTTACCTAATTTTATACCAATGAAAATCTGATATCGTTACCTTTTCAAGGCCTCGTGAACTGCATATCTATCGACATCTGTTATTGGCTTTATGTTCTACCTATAAACATTGTTATATATGTTCTGTAATGCTGTTGATGTTCCAAATAAAAAAAAAATGGACCCCCAAAGGCCATTCCAAAAGCAATAAAAGCCAGAAGGCGATTTCTTTTGCTCGGCCGATTGTACCAACCTGCCTGTATACCCACAGAGTGTGTAAATAAGTTTTATGGTTACATTGTTTCAGCGTCCCTTACCCAATCCGAGATGAACACTTGCGCACAGGCAACCGCGCTGGACAGGGCTTGCTCGGTCCGTCTAGAGCAAATGTTCGTAGACCCGGACCACAACACATGCAGGGTTGGTTTACAAACATACAAGTTGAGCCCATATTCACAAAGACTACCCATACAGGAAGAAAAAGAAAACGATTCAGGGAAGAGCGAGATTAGCAGTAAGTATATGTTATGGTGACGCGGTTGTTGCAGTTTGTTAGCACATGCCTACTGAGCCGGCGGGCCCGGGTTCGAATCCCAGCCAGGACAAATAGTTGTGTGATGAACTCGAATATTTGTGCTTGGGTCATGGTTGTTTTATATTATATATAAGTATATATTTAGCTATATAAGTGGTCATGTATAACATCGTCTATTTACTATCACCTAAAACATTGCTCTTGGTAGTTTCTTGAGCTTAATTTGGAACTGAATCGATTTGTCTGATATTTATTTATATTTTTTTTATTTAATATATACAAGTTGATACTCGTGTGACGTATTAGGAGAACCACGATGAGCAACTTTTACTGTAGGATACCTATCCCGTTTCAAAATTGAAATGTAAATTATAGTAAATTATCTCTACAACATTGCCCAAGCTTTGTTGTAGCAAAAATGCTCCTAAACGAAGATATAATCCAGAAGTTTGTTTTTCAGTAGGAAATTGCGATGTTTTACATTTTTTTAAATGTGGATATCTCCGCAACTGTCTGTCCTAGAAAAAAAATATAAAATGGAGAATGTAGTAAATTTAACTTTCTATAACATTGTCGAAACTTTCTTCTAGCTAAAATGCTCCTAAAGGAAGATATGAGCAAAAATATGAAGAAAGTGCCGGTTTTTTCAATATGGCGGCGGGCGCGGAGGGGGGGAATTGTGCATTTTGCATTTTAAGCACTGACTAACCATCCTAGACAACATATTAAAAATTCAAAACTACCGGACCGTTTGTAAGGTCACACATAGTACTTTAGTCTCTATTCACCGTATTATACAGACATTTGTTCTCAATAAAAAATAGGATCGATTGACATATTAATTTATTTATTTTTTTCTCTACTCAATTTCGATCGGGTTCGATTCCGGGTTATGCATGACATATACGAAAAAAATGGAATGCAGTTTTTAATAAATCTTAAATCGGAGCCATGGTTCCTAAGAACAGATTTCCCTATCTTTTATAATTTTCGTTTTCTCCCTACTGACCCATTTGGATTGATCACCCGGTATAAAAACGTGTAGTCTAGTTAACTTGACACTTAACAGGTTATTACAGAGTGAGGTTTAACTTAGCTGTATTTTATTTATCTTGTACGAATATATACAAATATACTTTACACTATAAGTATACTGTTAAAGCCGCCTACACATTTGTCTGGCGTGTTGTGACGTGACACATCATTACGGAATCGGTAAATGTACGAACGTTTAACACAAACCGTCACAACACGCAGCATCACAGTAATCTAAACGCAACCGTATTGGCGCAGTTTGTAGTGCAGCTGCCTACTGAGCTGGCGGTCCTGGGTTCGGATCCCTGCAAGCACTTGTGGAATGAACTCAAATGTTTGTTCTTGGGTCATGGATCTTTATCTATGAATGTATTTATATATAATGTATACCGTCGTCTAGTACCCATAGCACAAGAATTGCTTAGTTTGGGACTAGGTAGATTTGTGTAAGAAAGTCGTTCAATATTTATTGATTACATATACGACACCGATACCTATTCAAATGCATCACGACACAAAACGTCAGCCGAATGAAGGCGACTTAGCGGAATAGTACATTACTGCAGACGCCGGGAAATAAGGGCTTGCCGGCTGAGTAGGTATAGACGTCCGACCGTAAGGGAGGCCGTCTAGTGATACGAAGCCGGCAAGCCCTTTTCACGGCTAAGGCATGTATAGTGCTTTTCTCAAAAATATGCAATGAAATAAAAAAATACACCACTCAAAAAAACATAATTCAGCCGTTCAGCCTGTTCATGAACACAGGCGCCATGTTTAAAAAAAATATTTTTAATTTTCCCTCCAATCCCTCTATATTTTTTTTCATTTATAAGACGTCCACGTGTGTAGTTTTCGAATATTAGGGCCATTATACACAACTTGATAGTAAGAATCTTAATTTCTATAATAAATAAAATAAAGGCAGTATTTTAAATTTATTCATCAACACATGGAATCAAACAGATTTGTATTCTTAATATCAGTTCGTGTGTACTAGGCATTAACGCGGATATTGGTGGTCCAATGGCTGAATGGGTAGCCACTAGAAAAAAAAAATATATATCAGCTGTTCATGAACACAGACGCCATGTTTACATTAAAATTAAATACAAATTACTTCCCGGCCTAGGCCTTCAATTTTGTATGAAAATCCTTTACAGAATTGTTCCGCCCGAAACATGACACTTCGAAGCCTGTTTTAACGCACGTTATGACGATATTTCATTGCATGTTTGAGAAAATCTTATTTATTACCCATTCGATAATTTAATAATTAATTAACGATAACATGTAATGTTTACACTACTGTCCTTGTAGAACGGACTCGGCAGGACTACCAAAGAATACGACCGAGAAGAAACAAAAGCCGATTATTTGTTGGAGGCAACTTCAATAACGAACAGGTGGCAACAGCTGGAAAGCAAAAAACTTCACTGTCGCGTCAAGTATATTCGGACGAAGATGTTGGTGAAATACCTGCTGTTAAACACTTGAAAACAGCAAACATTACAAAAGAGACCACCCGTTTCAAATGTGGTCACCGCAGTTACGCTAGTGCCAAAAAAATAAATTTAATATACCACGAAAGAAAACATACCGGCGAGCAACCTTACAAATGCACTCATTGTAGTTACGCTAGCACCCAAAAAAGTAATTTAGTGGTCCATCTAAAAAAACATACCGGCGAGAAACCTTACAAATGCACTCACTGCAGTTACGCTAGCGCCCATAAATGTGATTTAGTGGACCATTTAAAAAAACACACAGGTGAGAAACCTTACAAATGCACTCATTGCAATTACGCTAGTGCCCATAAAAGTAATTTAATTTTGCACGTAAGAAAACACACCGGCGAGAAACCTTACAAATGCACTCATTGCAATTACGCTACTGCCCAAAAAAGTAATTTAATTAAACACGTAAGAAAACACACCGGCGAGAAACCTTACAAATGCACTCATTGCAATTACGCTAGCGCCCATAAATGTGATTTAGTGGACCATTTAAAAAAACACACAGATGAGAAACCTTACAAATGCTCTCATTGCAATTACGCTAGTGCCCATAAAAGTAATTTAATTTTGCACGTAAGAAAACACACCGGCGAGAAACCTTACAAATGCACTCATTGCAATTACGCTACTGCCCAAAAAAGTAATTTAATTAAACACGTAAGAAATCACACCGGCGAGAAACCTTACGAATGCACTCACTGCAGTTACGCTACTGCCCGTAAAGATCATTTACTGGTCCATCTAAAAAAACACACCGGTGAGAAACCTTACAAATGCGCTCACTGCAGTTACGCTACTGCCTCTAAAAGTCTGTTAGTTGGCCACCTAAAAAACCACACTGGTGAGTAACCTTACAAAGCACTCACTGCAGTTACTGTAGAGTCTCAAAAGGTAATTTAGTGGACCATCTAAGAAAACACACCGGCGAGAAACCTCAAAAATTCGGTCACTGCAGTTAGGCTAGTGCACAAAAAAGGAATTTAATTTACCACGAAAGAAAACACACCGGCGAGAAATCTTGCAATGCCCTTACTGTAGTTACGCTACTGACATAAAAGTCTGTTAGTGGGCCACCTAAAAAACCACACCGGTGATAAAATTTACTAATGCTGTCACTGCAGTTACACTAGTAAAGGTCATTTAGCAGACCATCTTAGAACACACACCGGCGAGAAACCGCACAAATACCGTCACTGCAGTTACACTAGTGTCCGTAAAAGCAATTTACTTGCCCACGAAAGAAAACATGCTGGCAAATAAACTTACAGTTGTGGCCCCTGCTGTTTCCGACAAGGTTGAAAGGGAAGCAGCTACTACTAAAACTGCAATGCCGTTAAACAATTCTAGTTCACCAAAAAGTATTTATAACATGTGCATTGACATTTAACGTGCGAGCCGACCTAAAATTTCGCACACGCGACCGCTAGAAGTTTAATTATTCCTTTATTCAAGCAATAATTCATTATTTTCTAGTTTTCCACTAACATTGTTAACACTCACACACCGTTGTTTGCGTATATTCTCTATTCTGCGTATTTGCGTTGTTTAATGTTTCCTTTACCGTCTTCGCATGGCATTAAACTAAGCGAAAGCGGCTGATCTGACAGAGCGCACTCGGCTAGCGAGACCTGATGAAAAGCGAATTTGTTTTACGGTTTTCGGGCATACAATAGTTATACTTAAAAACAAACTTACAGAATATATTTGAAATATTCACCAAGGCTATAGAACACTCTAAAGCAGCCATTTTTTTTTTTATTAGTTTTACACGATTTTCCCTCTAAAACCTTTAGTTTGGTCGGTAACTTATTTAATACTTTTATGGCATTTATGAAAGTTCTCCTTGTGTATATAATGCATTTTACGTATGGGTGGATCATTTTTTTCTTGTTGTTATTCTGCCTCGACAGCCAGGAGACAAAGGTCATTAAAATTCTTAGAAAAGTGTTGATAATTTATAATATTGGTATTTGTAAGAGATATTCTAAAAAATAATGGGCTTATAACTGAAGCAATTACAACGTTTTTGTTGAATATATTTCTGCCGGAAATCGTAGTTTTATAGAGTAACCCAGGGGACATCACCATGGCAACAAGCAACAGAAAAAAGTTGATTGACCCTTATTACGGTAAGATAATATTCCATTTATATTGGTGTCTTACATTACTTTGTACTGTAGATTTTTTGTAAAGTATTCCACATTGCTTTTGAGAAAAATAGATAGTTCTAAAATGTAAATACTAGTGTAAGTAGTAAAACCTTTTTCTTTTAATATAGTTCTTACTGATTCTGGATTGTTAACCCTTTGAACGCCAAGAGCCACTAAAGTGGTCGTGTGCTGTCGTGCCTACCACGCCAACAACCACTAAAGCGGTATTGGCCGACGCTGTAAAAGCAATTTTCCTGCTGACACATAAGGTATATTTTTGCTCTTTCTTTTTTCAACTATTGGCATATGTTGAGGAAAAGCGTTCAAAAGGTTAATGTGGTAAATAGTGCGTATACACCTTTGTTTGTAAAACCAAAGCAGACTGGACTTCTGTAGAATATCCCCAGTATATATTCCATAAGTCAGCAATGGATAAATGTTTCCGAAGTATGCTTTCTTGTAATTTGTTCTGAACATGTTTCAGAAAGTAGCACTGACTCGACAAATTCTTATTGATTTGAGTTATGTGGGATTTCCTATATCAATTAGTATCTACATGAACACCTAAACTAAAAACTTAAAGCTGTTTACTGTTTCTATGTTTTCTTCTGCTTGATTTACATTAAGGGTTAGTATAAACCCGCGCGTTATCGGCCCGACCTACTACGAGCATCTACCCGCCGAAATACGAACTGAACCAGCTGATGAAACATTTCGACGAAAATTGAGAAACTTTTTATTGAAAAATCCATTTTATTCTGTAAGCAAGTATATAGATATGAAATTATAAAATGATATTTGTTTATTTAGTTTTTAATCTTTATCTGACGATCCCATTGGTGATACTTGGTGATACTCATAGTGACATATATTTGTTTTATCTGTCACTGCATTTCAGGATCCTATTTTTATTGTTGTAGTATGTTGGTGTATTTGACTTAATTGAATGATTACTATTAAATTTTATGTTTCTATTGATGATCATAATATTGACAGAAATTTCCTTGTGGCATCACCAATTGTCTATGATTTAAATAATTTTGATACTTTATGTACTAGTTCTAACATTCCGATTGAGTTGAAATTTGGCATAGTACATATGTAATTTTTTTGGAGATGTATTTATGTTATGGATGATGGTATTATAAGATAAATAAGACCTAGCTCGAGCTAGGTCTTATTTACACTACATTTAATATTTGGCCTTGTATTATTATGTTTTTATCGTTGACTGTACTGTATATAGTGGTAGAAATTATGTGAGCTAACTATGAGTGCACGTCAACGTATATTAACTTATTTCCTAGGTACCTTACTTGTGCATAGAAAGTCAGAAATATTTTCTAGTATCAAAACTATAATTCCTCCTACACAGTGTGCCCTGCCGCAGATTTTTTAAATTACTCGCCAAAACTTCGAGTAATATTTCATTAGCCAGACTATAACTTAGGATAATTTATAATGTAATTATTTGTTACGAAATAAATAAACCTAAATCTATTTCTAAATTGCACGAGTTTGTTTTTACTCGGATTCACATTAAGATTCAGGTTCAACAATTTTATGCAGAGTAGGTATAGTTAATATTACACTCCAGATCGGAAACTCTCTTCCTGCGCACCCTTTCCCTGAAAAATATAACTTCGATCTCTTCAAGTCGAGAGTGAATATGCATCTCCTAGACTAGCATGCTTCATCTTAGGCCTCATCTTTACTTAACATCAGGTACGTTCGAGGTCAAATGTTTGTCTATCGCACATAAAAAAAACCAAGTCAATATAGCGGTGGCGTGAGCAAGACTAAATGGAGTTACTAGCCTCAAACCTGAACGGAACTGCAAAAGATGTCTACTTCTGCGACACCACCAGGAGAGTGGAGGGGGCATAAGCATTACGTAAAAAGCACGAGTGAGAAGATCCTTACAAGTGTCTAAAAGTGCCGCTGATCGGTGAGGATATCCGGGTAGCTGCAGCCGTCAAACCTGCCTGCTATATTCTTATGGATGATTGTAGTCTATCATACATGAAGTCCGCTCACGGCTGATTTGATGTGGTCGGTCCATCGCATAGGTGATCTTCCACGTGATCTGGTCCCATCTAGCTTGCCCTGGAGGATAAGACGCTCTATGGAGTAATTTTTTTCGCCTTTAAAAGTGGCCGAAAAGTTTTAAAATACGAGACTGATCTAAAGCGGACAGACGCTGCTTTATGCGGAGTTCTTCGGCGCTTCTTCTGTATTATATAACACTGTATTTCTTGAAAATACCTTATTTAAATGTTCGCGCATCCGAACGCGCTCCAAACATTGACCAATCACAAGAAGGCTCGCGCGCAGGCGCATTGACAGCATTTCCATCCAGACGCGGCGACAGCGATCTGGCGGCCATCTTTTCCAATCTAACTCTGTTCGAGTGCGCACGCGTCCAACTATATAAAAATCTAACCTCTGTATTATCATTGAAACAATGGTACATTAAACCTTTCTAAACTTAATTATTTTTGATTCTATGCCCCGTCATAGAAAGTGGCGACCGTGACAGGACGCGTGCGTGCAAATTCGGTAAATTTGCAGACACTACGGCGAGGTCGATATTTCGGCCATATTGAGGCGTGGCTGCCTCGAGCACGGAAGAAGCAAGGGGCTTGGCTGCCCGTACCCGACTCTCGAGGTCGGCCCAGCTGCAAGACCCGGAGGCTGCGCGGTCCAGCAAGCTTTCGGCGCGCTGCGCGGCCCGGCGAGGCAGGACTGATCGGACAACAGCGGCGGCTCGGAATGCAAGGAAAGTGCCGTGAGCCCACCCCATCCCCTATCTGTGCCTATTCCAATTTGCCGTGTTATAACAACCCATCCCTATCTGCACCTATTCCAATTTGCCGTATAATTATAATATAACCTAGAACTTTCAATAATCCTAACTACCTACATATCTTTCCAGTTTATAGTATTTAAACCTAACCTCAAGAAGTGGCCTAGCTTAAAGTGTTTCCATCAGTTTCTATTATTGTGTGCCGTGTGCCTCAAATATTCATTTTTTCCAGAATTAGAATTCGACACGTCGTGTTATTTAACTACGTAACCTAACCTCTTACTTAAGTGCTGCATAATTCTGCCACGCAAGTCATCCAGTGTTTAATTTATCCAGTTTCTTATAATTTTCTTGCATAAAGCACTCACTTCTTTAATAACTAACTGCAGTCTCACATCATTTGCGTTTCTTTTTCCATTTACGCTTTGTCTTTGCGCACTGACATACTGTTTCATTTGAAGCCTTAAGTTACCTAAGCAATCTGTGTGCCGAGTTTCGCATTTTTAATTCTAGTTTTGCCTTCCCGCACCCGCTGCACCTTTTATTTTGGTTCGCATATGCACATTTTCTCGCTTTGCCATTCCAGCTGCCCGCACGGGTCAACGGCCGCACTAGCCACGTCCCATCCGCCATTTGCTTCACGTCAGCTGACGTCTCGTGTACTCTGCGCGTGGCGTACATCGACATCGGCGGCGTCTACGTGGCCGTTGGAATTTTGAGGGGCGTAAGCGTTTATCAATTTAACTGCTAATAATTTGCCTACCTATCGTGAATAGCTCTAGTGCCTTTGTTATTTTAATATTAACCTTTGTTCAACTAAACACACAATTCAATATGGTTGACACAAAGCAAGAAACACTTGTAGAATTAAAAGTCAAACGTAGTTCCATAAAGGGTCAAGTCACCAGATTCACCAATTACTTGATTGCTATTAGAGATGATGAAATCCTGACTGGTGTCCGACTCAATGATCTGAATTTGAGATAAAATAAGTTTATCGAGCTATCTTCACGTTTTGATGAGCTGCAAACTCTAATTGAAGTGACAAATAGTGATCAACTTGACAGTGAGCTCTCGGAGCGTGAGAGTCTTGAGGACAACATTAATTTAGCCATTGCAACTGCACAGTGCATACTTGAGAGGGGCCAGGATCCAAAGAAGGATGCGGAATCCTCATTAAAAACTTGTTCGTCTGCTGTCTGTCATCCGGGGTCGCTCGGCTTCCAGCTACCTCAAATTAAAATATCCAGATTTGATGGTTCATACTATAAATGGTTGGAATTCAAGGATCTGTATGAATCGTTAATTCACAATAATGAGAAAATCCCGGCAATTCATAAATTTCACTACCTGAACTCATACCTGGAAGGCGAGGCGGCCCGGGTAATATCTAATCTAGAGATCTCCGCTGTCAATTATGATGTAGCATGGAACCTTATATGCAGTAGGTTTAGCAACAAAAGACAATTAATTACTAATCATTTAAATTCCTTGCTTAACATTGATTCTTTGCAGCGGGAGTCTGACAAACCTTTGAGATTTTTGTCCGATCATGTCACAAAAAACCTCAGGGCTCTAAAAACACTGGGACAGCCCACGGAGCACTGGGATACAATTCTAGTTCATATACTTTCTAGCAAATTAGATGTGAACACAAATGCTAAGTGGGAAGAATTTAGAAACACCCTCAAGGAGTGGCCCACTCTTAATGATTTTCAAGATTTTCTGAAAAATCGGGCAGATGTTTTAGAAAACCTGTACCGGTCCAGACGTGATAAACAATCTAACCACAAACACGAGTTTGCTGGTAATAAACCCTTATTTAAGCAAGATAAAAACATAAAAACATTTGTAATTTCAGACAAGGAGAGTGATCACAAAGGTCGGCCGTGCTTCGTGTGCCGGGCTGACCACCGTATATATGACTGCCCATCCTTTAAGCGGATGTCAGTTGACGAGCGCTGGTCGCGGGTTTCCTGCCTTCAGCTGTCCCATGTGTGTCTGCGCCCGGACCATGAGACTCGTCGGAGCAAATTGAGTGGCTGTCGGGTATGCAAGAGACGTCATAATACATACTTACACACCACACAACCAAACACATCTGATCCTTTATCTAGTAGGGCTAGTATGGATGCTAGTGCCCAGCCTGCCGTCAAGGGCACGGTCGGGCCTGCATCCTCCTCTACTCTGATAGCTTCTGACAGTGCCGAGATGCCCCATACTTCCACTGCTAACTCTTCACTTTCGACTAGTGAAGTGCTGTTATCTACGGCCTTAATTGAGGTAGTTAATCCTTGCAACAATAGGAAAGAAACTGTCAAGTGTCTACTTGATTGTGGATCACAGTCTTCATATATGAGTAGTAGTCTGAAGGAACGCCTGCACCTTGCATCTCAGCCTCTAATTGCCACAACCATCTTAGGTATAGGCAACACACCTCTTAACTGTACCCCTGAACGTTGCGCAGCGCAGATACAGTCTAAAATTAACGATTTTACTGCCAACGTTGATTTTCTAGTATTAAATCAAATAACTGACCACTTGCCAAGAAAATATTTTGATATTACCCATCTCAACATACCTGCTTCTATCGAGCTGGCAGATCCGACCTTCAATGTTCCCGCCCAAATAGATGTACTGTTGGGAGCTGACATCTTTTGGCATATTGTGAGTGGCGAACAGAGGGCTTTACCTTCCAACAAACTTACCAGATTAATTTCATCAAAATTGGGATGGCTGCTGGCGGGCCCAGTGACTGGTGCCGCTATTCATACAAGTTCAACCACTAGATCACACCTCACTCTTTCTGATCTGTCTGCCCAGATGACAAGGTTCTGGGAGACAGAAGAGCTACCACTAGTTTCCGACCCTGGGGATGGGGATGCGTTCGATTCGCACCCCATAGAAAAACATTTTATAGAAAATACCTATCGCCAACCTGATGGCAGATTCGTAGTACGACTGCCTCTTAAAGATGCGCCTGATTGCTTAGGCAATTCATTTAACATAGCTAAAAGGCGCTTGTTCGACTTAGAAAAACGATTTAGCAAACAGCCTGACCTTAAGTCAATGTATATTGATTTTATTGACGAATACAGGAGTCTAGGTCATCTAAGTGAGTCCCAGACTCCTCGTGACGCCAACTATCTCCCTCATCACGCCGTGATGATGGAGGACAGCGAATCAACTCGCCTTCGGGCAGTTTTTGATGCATCTTGTCCTTCTTCCTCCGGATACTCTATCAATGATATTCAGATGGTCGGACCCAACATTCAGGATTCACTATTTAACATTCTGCTTAGATTCCGTCATTACAGATATGTTTTATCAGGTGACATAGAAAAACAATACAGGCAAATCTTAATGAATGAAGCTGACAGGAACTTACAAGTTATACTGTGGCGAGAGGATGAACACTTGCCTGTTCGCTTACTCACCTTAAATACGGTTACCAATGGGTTTTCATCTGCCAGTTTTTTAGCTGCTAGGTGCTTGTGGCAATTGGGGACTGAGTGCAGGGATCCCTTAGTTAAGACCATCATACAAAATGATTTTTATTGTGATGACCTACTGACAGGAGCGGATACTGAGCTAGATTTGCTACACATACAAGCCGAAGTTTCACAAGCGTTAGCCTCTGGTTATTTCAACTTGCGGAAATATCGTTCGAATTCAACTGCTCTGCTAAATTCAGATTTTATTAACAAGCAGGATAATTTAGCACTCAGTCAGTCTTGTCAAACACTTGGCCTAGGTTGGAGTCCTAGCCAAGATGTGCTGAATTTTTCTATTAGCCTGGATGAGGAAAATCAGGCGATAACTAAAAGAACAATTTTATCCAAAACTTTTCAGATCTTCGATCCGCTTGGTATTTTAAGTTTAACCACTGTAAGGCCGAAGATTCTCATTCAAAAACTGTGGCTAGCAAAACTAGGATGGGACGAGCCGGCTCCACCTGAAATTCAGCAAAGCTGGTCTCGCTTCACAAAAAACTTACATCACTTAAAGTCACTACAAATACCTAGACACGTACTAATTGATGCTCCTTCAGTCATTGAACTTCACTGCTTTTGTGATGCTTCACAGGAAGCCTATGCAACATGTATCTATGTCAAATCTATTTCGGGTTCAGGCGAATAACATGTCAGTTTGTTATGCGCTAAGGATAGGGTGGCCCCAATCAAACCTACCACCATACCAAGGCTGGAGCTAGCTGGTGCTATGTTAGCAGCAAAAACCTATGCCACTGTGGCTAAGGCTTTACGAAGACCTATATCCCGTACTATATTTTGGACTGACTCCTCTGTCTGCCTCTCTTGGTTAAAAACTTATATTTCCAAATTAAAAACCTTTGTAGCCAACCGAGTCGCAGCTATAGCCGAGCTCGCTCCAGCAGTGGCCTGGAGGTATGTGCCAACCTCCCAGAATCCAGCTGACCTGGCCACGCGTGGGGTAGATCCTCAGCACGTCGCCAGTGCCGCTCTGTGGTGGCACGGCCCCGAATTTTTATTGGAACATGAAAGTAACTGGCCTAACTTAGAATCAGTCATGCCTGACATATTACCTGAAATAAAGGTTACTTCCATGGTTGCAAGCTCGGAGCCCGAGCCGTGCATCGTAGACTTTAATAGATTTTCTAGGTATAAAACGCTCCAGCGCAGTGTAGCGTACTTACGTCGTTTTATAAATAATTGCAAGCCTGGTCAGAGTAAGCTAACAGGCACATTAACATCACAGGAGCTTACTGACTCGCTTCACACATTAGTAAAACTTTCACAGCAACAATTATTTCCTAATGAACTCGAATCTTTAAGTAAACACAAAAATTTGAATTCAAAGTCACATCTAGCTTCTTTGACACCATTCATCGATTCGCAAGGTATCTTGCGAGTCGGGGGGAGGCTGGATGCTTCTGATTATAGCTATGATAAAAAGCATCCCATGTTATTGCCACCTAAGCATCCACTCACAAAACTCATATTCAAACACGAACACATACGTCTCTTGCATGCCGGACCGCAGCTTCTTTTGTCCACAGTTCGGGATACCATATGGCCGGTCGGAGGCAGGAACCTCGCTAGGAGCACGGCCCGCAATTGTGTCACTTGTAGGCGAGCGGCAGGTCGCACATTACAGAATATAATGGGCAATCTGCCTCCGCAGCGCATTGAGGTTGATTTTCCATTTGCGGCAACAGCGTGCGACATGGCTGGGCCATATTTAATTACTGATCGCCGTGGACGCGGATGCAAAATCACCAAATGCTACTTGTGTGTGTTCATATGTTTAAGATATAAATGTGTTCACTTGGAAGCCGTAAGCGATTTATCAAAAGATGCATTTATACTTGCACTCCGCAGGTTTATCGCCCGGCGCGGCAAGCCTGCTGAGCTCTTTTGTGACAATGGACGTAATTTTGTCTCGGGTGCAAAGGAGATAAACGAATTTCTGAAGCTTTACAACACTGATATATTAGACTTTGCAGCTGATAATGGCATTCGTTTTATATTTTCACCCGCTTACGCTCCCAATTTTAACGGCTACGTAGAGTCCGCCGGTATTAAAAGCGCGAAATTTCATCTCAAGCGAATTCTCGGCAATTCTCATCTTACTTTTGAGGAACTCACCTCATTATTCAGCCAAGTAGAGGCTATCTTAAATAGCAGGCCACTTTGTCCTCTCTCTACCTCCCCCAATGATTTTTCCCCCCTTACTCCCGGGCACTTTCTGGTTGGCAGGCCGCTGATGGCGCCGCCGACGCCGCCGCTGCAGGACGCCAACCCTAACCGTCTCGACCGATACCAGTGGCTGGAGCAGATGCGTCAACATTTTTGGACCCGCTGGGCGAGCGAGTACGTCTCGGAGCTACAACAACGCTACAAATGGCGAGAGAGACAAAGTGACCTGCGACTGGGCGAACTCGTACTCATTAAGGATGAAGGCTTGCCACCGTTGCTGTGGCGCATGGGCAGGGTTGCTCAATTGCATCCGGGAAAGGACGGCGTCCCTCGAGTTGCAGATATAGCTACGGCACGAGGAGTAATGAAGAGAGCCCTTAATCGCATATGCCCTTTACTGATGGACACTGAAGAGTCCTGAAAGCAGGCTTTCAGCGGGCGGGAGTATGTTCGCGCATCCGAACGCGCTCCAAACATTGACCAATCACAAGAAGGCTCGCGCGCAGGCGCATTGACAGCATTTCCATCGAGACGCGGCGACAGCGATCTGGCGGCCATCTTTTCCAATCTAACTCTGTTCGAGTGCGCACGCGTCCAACTATATAAAAATCTAACCTCTGTATTATCATTGAAACAATGGTACATTAAACCTTTCTAAACTTAATTATTTTTGATTCTATGCCCCGTCATAAATCTTTTATAAATGTGAGTTCCCGAAAGAAATATGCACCCGAAAAGAATCACAAATATGGCAACTGCATCGTCCGCATAAGATAGGACAAATACTGAATCAAGGAAATACACTCAGCGGTAAACATTGCGAATGTGTGCACTGCGGCGACGCGCTTTCTGCGCGGTTCTCAGCAATAGTAGGTGCGACGTAACGGAAAAAAACCTGGGGCGGCGAGTCCGTGAATGTCCCAGATCGCAGGTGTTTGTGGCCCGAACCGAAGGTGAGGAAATGAAATGAAATTAACTTTATTTTGCATGATTTTAGGTACATTAGATTATTAATAAACACGTGCATTAGTGTATCACCATAGAGTAAGGAATTGATCTATGGTATCACTAAAATTCACCGAATCACGGCATGTAAACAATAATCTGAGGTCTATTTACTTATAATCTAGATAAACACTTGTCGGTGAGCTCCTTTTTAGAGTATTTTTAAACATTACAAATGATAAGCGACAAGTTAGTTGAGGGAACTTACAGTTTATTACGATATTGTGATCGTGTGAAAATGTAAATACACGGAAGAGAAAGTATTCCATGAAGTTTAAAGTAAGGCCTGCATGATTCAACAGTTTTGAGTTTTAATATATAGCTTGTATACACTTCTTCTGCATTGTAAATACACTGTCAATATCGGGAGATCTGCCCCACATAGTTATTCCGTACTGAAGTATTGAGTGTATAATATCTATTGTAAGATATTAGAGCTGCTTTAGAATCGTCTAGACTTCTTCTTAGTGCAAAGACAAAACGATTGATTGACTCTAGAACAGAGGTACATAAATATGCTAATATCATTTAATGCAATGTTCTCTTTCTCTGACTGTCTTTGGTGTAGTAAATGTTTAATTATTTAAATATATAAATAAGACATGACATGACGAATCGCCGTCTTTTATTTTGTAACCCACAGATACCTCACCATACAGATATCTTCATTAGTATCCGACATACAAATTACATAAGTACAGAAACACGTAACAGTAAACATGTATACACTTTATTTATAAATTTTATAATTACTTAACATTACACTCACGGCTTTGAATGGCTTTCAGCATGTTTTTGGATTTGGATATTTTTAAATATCTTTTAATGAAATTTAAACAAACAACCACGATTGATATTGATTCTTGACAAACAAACATAAAATCATATTTAAATACAAAACCCGCCAAGTGCGAATCGGAATCGCGCGCCGAGGGTTCCGTACAAACCTTAACTGGACGCATTAAGTTGTAATAATAATAATGTTAAAATAACTTTATTCAATAAACAACTACTTGACAAATTAACATTTCTTTCTCTTTCTTATCTTTACATGTTAGTAGAAATGTGTAGGTCACTTAAATAATATATTATCTAATACATGTTTAGGTAGCACTTGTTACTTTTATGTAGTTGTTAACTTACATTCGAAGAGTATAGTGATGTCCTTTACTCCCCGTACTAGTTAAAAACTGTATCACGGTAGAGTAAGAATCGTCATCCATATTCTCAAAATATCGTATTTATTTTATTTTGTGAGAAAAACAATATCAGTGATGAGCGCTAGAACCAAACTATAATATTTTACAAACATAATAAGTAGTGACTAAAATAACTTAAAATATATTGAGGGTGGAATTACACAGTCATCACGTTCTGTTGAGTTAAGCTTGCACCTGATATCCATAGCGTAGCTTGGGAATGAGGTGCAAACTCCACTCAATCAGTAATGAGCGTTATCTAAGAGTTCTAAGACGTAAAGATGTAGTATATGTAAAAAGTACAGATGATTTATTATGTCTTACAATGTAAATCATAATATTTAATTTCGAACAACAACATATGTGTGTGTGTGTGTGTGTGTGTGTGTGTGTCAAGCCATTTATTTTATAAGTTTTTCAGCGTCTTCATAGCTAATTGAATTTAAATAAGTGTTTAATGTTTTTTTACATTGATAGAAACTCAGATCCCGCAATTTTATGCACTTATACGATTGTAAAGTAAGGGGCCAAGATATGTTTGAAATTTACGAGAGAAAGCTAGCTTTGATTTGGGGATGGTCAAGTCTGCGGCGAGATGAGCAGTGGTCAGGGAGTTTATGATGCTGCGCTAATATTATGGACTTAATGAAAAGCTGTCGTACTGTAAGTACTACTGACATATCATTATATAGTTGTTGTGTCGGATATCTAAAACTTCTAAATGACAGAACTTTAAGTACGGCGCGCTGGGCACGTTCAAGTGGCAGTAACGTAGTTTTGGCAGAACCTCCCCATGCACTGATGCAGTAAGTTGTAATTGATTGACAAAGAGCATAATATATCGTAGTTAACAACTTCCTGTCACAGACATGTCTAAGGTTTTTGAACACATAGATTAATTTTCTGACCCTTCTTGTTACATTTACGATATGTTTATTCGAATTGAGGTTTTTATCCAGTTCAACACCTAAGTATCTGATAGTATCTGTAATTCCTATTGAGGCACAAGTGCAGTCAGACAAACTAGAGCAGTAATGTGCAAGACTGCAATAAGTACATTTTGATTTCACAGTGATAAGGTAATTACGTTGATTATGGTAAGAACTTTTTGATTGAACTAATTATTGTACATAAGTTGATTCAAATTTTTAAACACGCCTAAATGCATAAAAGTTTCATAACTGCAATCTTTAAAAATTACAGTCTAATAGCAAAAATGCATTTTGACGGTCCTAAGCCCGTGAAAGTATGAAGGAAAATTTGCAACTTATGTTTTTTTACTAGTTTTCGTCAAAAATTGTTTTTTCTGCTCGTAAATTTATTACGTGGGGGCGCGGCGAGCGTTATTGCCGCCTTGCGCACTGCAGCGCGCTGACGCGGTGTCCACGAGCGCATGGTTTTTTAGGATATCTTTCAGCTGTTTTATCTCAATATTTTAGTACTGAAAGATGCTGAAAGAAAAAAACACGTGTTTTATTTTTTGCGAAGAATCTACTGTTAAAATTCAATATAATTTCACCCTGTATATTAAAAAGAGAGTAGGCCCGAGGACACTACCTTGCGGCACACCGAACAGGATGTCTTCTTCATTGCTAAGAAGTTCCCCGACTATTTGCACCTGGCATGTATGGCGCCGAATGCAAATGAGGTGCAAAGTTAACGCAACTGATCACGTTTATTGTAGGTATGGGAGTCCCACATAAATATTTATGGAGAGGTCATGATTTCAGGAAAAATCGTGGTGCAGGATCGTCATTTGTTTTGTGTTGGCCCGCGGCGCCATCTGTTTTCGTAATTAATTTCCTTTATCCTCTTATCACGCCGAAACGGCTGGACAAATGTTAACCAATTTTGGTACAGGAATAGCTGGACATCCAAAGATGGATATAGGATACTTTTTATTCGTCAACGGTAAAGAAAAAATGTACGCGGACGAAGTTGCGGTAACTGTCACACCACAAAGTGAGTCAGCTTGTATGGTTTGACATCTCATTTGCTTGGAAGAGTTAGCGTGGTTTGACTAATAAAGTGCCTTAGTTGTTCCGACTATTCGACTTTTTTGCCGACTACTCGGCTTAGTAGAAACGTTGCTGAATAGTCTGCTTTCCCGACTAATCAGCCCAACTGTAATTTTTTTGTAGGTGATTCGATTAGCCCTTGGGCCCCAAGGATAGAAACTGCCTAAAACCCGCTCCCGAACTTCCGATCCGATCCGACTTATCGGAAGAAATTTCCTAACAACTGCCTACACATTATCCGATTTATTCCGATAAATCGGACAACTGCGCTACACATTATCCGATTGCTTCCGATAAATCGCAAACCCGCTCCAGACCTTCCGATCCGATCCGATTTATCGGAAGAAATGCCCTAAAAATTTAACTACACATGTATTCGATTGCTTCGATAAATGGGATCGGATCGGAAGGTCTGGAACGGGTTTTAGGCAAGCTAGCCGTGGCATGTTGACGAGACTACAGACGGCATCAAAGAAAGAGATACTAAGCTTACTTTTATGCCGGCTGAAAATTATTGTCGAGATAAGAATGCGATCCTTGTCTAATTTACTTATTAAATAAAGGATGACCTATTCGTTTCGCCCTGTCTGGGCGAGAGTCTACAGCTGGCATTAGTTGTTTATGACTTTGGTTCAGTTCACGTTCAGTTAGCTACTTGTCATTGTCACTGTCAAACGCCACCAAAAAAATAAATCGCTTACATTCCATGGTATAATAATATAACATCATGATCGCTTCGAAAGAGAATATAATCCTTTACTCTTTGATATAATCACTAAACGTTATATTTTATACGTATATGACGTCGCCGAGAGACGCGCGTGTGTTTCTCATTCTGGCGTCTTGTTTTTAATTTTAACTAATTGCTACAATGATTGACGCCGCGGCTAACGATGCACTTGACGCGCTGGAGGCTTGTCCCTGCTGCCTCCTGGGCCCGCAGCAGCGCTGTCTGAAGACGCCGTACACCCATCTAAACAATATCGAGATATATTCAGATATGCTGAAAGAATGCTTCAATATACAGGTAAATAAAATAATATAAACACATATAAGGGTAATAAATTTCTCTTACTTGGTAATACGATGTTAATCAAGAGTTGTTATTCCTACAAAATTCTTTAAGATTTACGCTCAAACTTTTGTATAAACCTGACCTTTATAATTTGTAGTTATACTATTTATTTTGTCATATTTACATAACCTTATATCTTTATTTTGTCCTTAACATCTTCGAAAAACTTTTAAGTCTAGTTGCTTTATTAGTAATATATAGGTTATTAAGCTTAAGAAAATATAAAATGGGAAACTTTGGTTGACCATTGAATACAATTGCAGTCCAGCTTGATTTTATAATGGGTGGCAACTCTGGTCATAATCCCATTATAAAACTATTTGTATTGCACTAAACAAACTTTTTAAATAACTGAATATTGTGTTGCAGCTAGATGTACCCAGTGATGAGTGTGGCATCTGTGAGGAGTGTGTGGTGCGCCTGCGAGACGCCAGCCTCTTCAAGCGGCAAGTGCACCGCAGCCAGCGGGAGCTGCAGGAGCGGCTGGCCAGAGCTATTAAAATCATAGGTAAATTTTTCTCTATATTATGACATGAAAGTTAATAAAGACAATCCTAAGTATTTTCAAGAGTTCATTTACAATTATTATGATAATTATTGTTGGTTTTGTTGTCTGTTGTTATAGAAGAAGCACCTCCTACAGTGGTGAAGATGGAGATAGCTGATGAGGACGGGACAAGTGATAACTTGTCAGGTCAGTGTCCACATAAACACACCAGCTAACTTAAACTAGGACTATTCAATATCATAAGTAATGTGTATCAGGTAAAAAGTTGTGGCTTGTAGTTATAGCATCATTAGAGTATTGAGTTTTGATTTTATTTCAGGTGAAGTACTCCCAGACGAGATGTCCAGTGCTGGCGGTGAGGGCGAGGGCGCTGCGTTATGTGAGTACCGAGTTTCTTTTTGTATTCGTAACAACTGTGCGACACTTTCTCGCGCGAGAAATATTACCTATCTCATTCTTGGCTGCACTGTGAGAGAGTGACGGGCGATGACATGTTGCGTGACAAGAGTTGTGAAACATAGTTGTGCTAGTTGGAGTGGTAAACTCAAAGTAATGATATGATTTCTTCATGGTTACTTATTAACGTTTAACTTTGCTATAGGTGAAGAACCTGATGTCAAATCTGAGGTAGCGGACGACGATGGACTGAGTGACAACTCGTTAGGTGAGTACACATAGAGTTGTCTAGCAGGTACTTAACGTTAATCAGCTGTTTAACAGTAGTGTTATTGCTTCAGGCGAGCCGGAGACGGCGCGCGACGCGGCGAGCGACGAGGACCCGATATCACGTGAGTCACACACATACCTCGGGACTTAAGAGCACGAATACTTTTTGTACAAGAGTAGAGTTGAATAGACCGTTCAATGCAAGGACTGGTTAATACTTATGAGGGTTCAATTTCAGTTTTAAAAATAAAGAAATACATTTATTCCTGACGTGAACATAAAACAAATACAAACATAAAGTGTCAAAAATAATAAAATATAAAACAATAGGCAACTAAGTATAATATTATGGCTGCGCCACGATGCGGTTCCACACCACACGTCAAGCCGCACAAAACGTCGGCTCGCAGCGCCCTCCCCACCCGCTACTTAAATTCCGTATTTAGTAATGTCATTTCGTCAGAATTAAACTCTAATTTTCTGATTGCCGGCGATTTTAATCTTCCCCTTTCATCTTTTGCATCTTCTTCCATCTGTCATCTTTTGAGCAATATAATATCAATAAAAATTCAAGTAATAATATTTTAGACCTGATTGTCACAAATTTCCCAGTTGAAGTCGAAAAATCCAAGTCTCCCCTTGTCAGCGCGGATCCCCATCACCCTCCTCTCGAAATAATTATTAGACATTTTTTCGGCGCCCTTAAAAGAAATCGCGAAGCCTAAATTTAGATTTCGGAAAGCTAACTACGATGCTATAAACGACAGTCTTGAAAGTGTGGATTGGCATTCATCTCTCTCTGCTGACTCTCTTGATAATGCACTTGATACATTTTACAATATCGTTAACAGTACAATAAATGACCATGTTCCTGTAGATACCCGCAGCAATACCTAACAGCCGATATCCGATTTGGTATACAAGTAGTTTAATTAAAATAATTAAAGAAAAAGATAAAATGCATTGTAAATGGAAAAAGTATGGGAACCCATTAGATTATGATAGCTTTTCGCTTCTACGTAAACGCCAAAAAAATTGCAAGAGAACTGTTGGATCCAGTACATTGACTCGTTGCAAACTAATACTCGTATTAAACATAACCCTAAGCAACTTTGGTCGTTTGTCAAAGCTCGTCGCGGTGGTTCTGCCTATCCGAAGTCTTTCGAATATCTGGACGAGACCCTAAGCAACAGTCAGGAAATCTTTAATATATTTTTTAGCTCAGTATTTAGTAAACCACTCGATGTTTACCCTGAGACTTCACTTGCGCCGCTGTTCTGCGATAGTGATGAAATTATTTCCACTATACACATATCATATCACCTAAAGAAGTTATAAATTTATTGTTAAAATTAGATCCCAATGGTGGTGCAGGCAGCGATGGGATACCTCCGTTCTTTATCAAAGAGTGCGCTTCCAGCATAAGTTTGCCTCTTTCTTTGCTATTTAACCGCTCTTTAGCTGAAGGTTTCTTTCCTTTAAAATGGAAAGAAGCCCTAATCGTGCCCATTTACAAAACCGGCCAAGAGCATGTCGGGCCACGCTCAGTGTAGGGTTCCGTAGTTGCTCATCCTTCACAATAGACTTAAGTTACGAGAAAGATTTCAAGCTCTATAAAAAGGCCATAAACGCCAAAGTAACTGTAGTTACTTATTACCTTTTCTGGAAGTCAACTTACGTCCTTTTAAGAAAATTATGAAATTTTGCGTTAACCCAAAAACGGCTCGACCGATTTTGTTCAGTATAGTTTGCATTGAAAGTTCATATAAGGCCTCATTTTCATGATTTTTGACGTGACATGATTGACGCTATTTTCGGAGCGAGTATTTACAAAACTGCTGACTTTATCAAAAAATAATACTAGGAGACCCCTATTATTTTTAAAAGACCTATTCAACAACACCCCACACACTAGTGTTGAAACAAAAAAAAATTCACCCCCACTTTAGGTGTTCGAGAGGTACACGAAAAAAAATTTTTTTTTTTTTAATTTTTATTTTACCGTTCTGTCGGCATTATACATACACATACTCATACCAAATTTTAGCTTTCTAGTACTAGTGATCACGGAGCTAAGCCGCGGACGGACGGACAGACGGACAGACGGACATGGCGAAACTATAAGGGTTCCTAGTTGACTACGGAACCCTAAAATTGGACCCCCAAAGGCCATTCCAAAAGCAATAAAAGCCAGAAGGCGATTTCTTTTGCTCGGCCGATTGTATCAACCTGCCTGTATACCCACAGAGTGTGTAAATAAGTTTTATGGTTACATTGTTTCAGCGTCCCTTACCCAATCCGAGATGAACACTTGCGCACAGGCAACCGCGCTGGACAGGGCTTGCTCGGTCCGTCTAGAGCAAATGTTCGTAGACCCGGACCACAACACATGCAGGGTTGGTTCACAAACATACAAGTTGAGCCCATATTCACAAAAACTACCCATACAGGAAGAAAAAGAACACATTTCAAGGAAGAGCGAGATTAGCAGTAAGTATATGTTATGGTGACGCGGTTCGTGCAGTTTGTTAGCACATGCCTACTGAGCCCCGGGCCCACCCCGGGTTCGAATCCCAGCCAGGACAAATAGTTGTGTGATGAACTCGAATGTATTATATATAAGTATATATTTAGCTATATAAGTAGGTATGTATAACATCGTCTATTTACTATCACCTATAACATTGCTCTTGGTAGCTTTTTGAGCTTAATTTGGAACTGAATCGATGTGTCGGATGTTTATTTATATATTTTTTTATTTAATATATGCAAGTTGATACTCGTATGACGTATTAGGAGAACCACGATGAGCAACTTTCACTGTAGGATACCTATCACTCCCGCTGATGACTCCTGCATTTGATGATCTATCAGTTTAATACAATCTGTTCTATTAACTCGTTGCTTACATAATAACAGACGCTACGATGGAGGTGCTAAAGAAAACTTATGTTACTGCACCTATTCGAGTATATATGGGCGAATTCCTTTTATATGTGGTGATCAATCCAAATGGGTCAGTAGGGAGAAAACGAAAACTATAAGATATAGGGAAATCTGTTCTAAGGAACCATGACTTCGATTTGAGATTTAATAAAAATTGCATTTAATTTTTTTCTCGTATATCTCATGAATAACCGGGAATCGAACCCGGTTAAAATTGGAGAGGAGAAAAAAAAATGAAGAGATGTCAATCGATCCTATTTTTTATTGGCAACAAATGTCTGTGTAAGAGTACATACATTTAGAGTGCTCTAAGAGTCAGAAATTGCTGTTAAAACTGAAAACGCTCCATACAAATATGCGCTGTGTATGGAAAAATAACTTTTTCCATTTTGACCATGATAAATTCCGTTTAGGTTCATAGTTGTCATACAATTATTGTTTTGTTGAATTATGAGGATATTGGAAACAATTTAATATTTGCTTTTGGATAAAAAAAAGTAAATTTTATTGTTCGCACCTTAAAGGAGTGTCCCTCTTTAACAGCAATTTCTGATTCTTAGAGCACTCTAAATGTATGTAGTCCCATACACACATTTGTTCTCAATAAAAAATAGGATCGATTGACATCTTAATTTTTTTTCTCTACTCAATTTCGACCGGGTTCGATTCCGGGTTATGCATGACATATACGAAAAAAATGGAATGCAGTTTTTAATAAACTTTAAATCGAAGCCATGGTTCCTAAGAACAGATTTCCCTATCTCCTATAGTTTTCGTTTTCTCCCTACTGACCCATTTGGATTGATCACCCGGTATAAAAACGTGTAGTCTAGTTAACTTGACACTTAACAGGTTATTACAGAGTGAGGTTTAACTTAGCTGTATTTTATTTATTTTATACGAATATATACAAATATACTTAACACAATAAGTATACTGTTAAAGCCGCCTACACATCTGTCTGGTGTTGTGACGTGACACATCAGTACGGAATCGGTAAATGTACGAACATTTAACACAAACTGTCACAACACGCAGCATCACAGTAATGTAAACGCAACCGTATTGGCGCAGTTTGTAGTGCAGCTGCCTACTGAGCTGGCGTCCTGGGTTCGAATCCCGGCAAGCACTTGTGGAATGAACTCAAATGTTTGTTCTTGGGTCATGGATCTTTATGTATGAATGTATTTATATATAACTAGCGACCCGTCCCGGCTTCGCACGGGTGCAATGCTGATAAATTATGCATATAAACCTTCCTCTTGAATCACTCTATCCATTAAAAACCGCATCAAAATCCGTTGTGTAGTTTTAAAGATTTAAGCATACAAAGGGCCATAGGGACAGAGAAAGCGTCTTTGTTTTATACTATGTAGTGATGATGTATACCGTCGTCTAGTACCCATAGCACAAGAATTGCTTAGTTTGGGACTAGGTAGATTTTTGTAAGAAAGTCTTTCAATATTTATTGATTACATATACGACACCGATACCGATTCTAATGCATCACGACTCAAAATGTCAGCCGAATGAAGGCGGCTTAGCGGAAATCTTATTCATTACCCATTCGATAATTTAATAATTAATTAACGATATGATGTAATGTGTTACTGTCCTTGTAGAGCGGACTCGACAGGACTACCAAAGAATACGACCGAGAAGAAACAAAAGCCGATTATTTGTTGGAGGCAACTTCAATAACGAACAGGTGGGAACAGCGGGAGAGCAAAAACCTTCACTATCGCGTCAAGTATATTCGGACGAAGATGCAGATGTTGGTGAAATACCTGTTGATAAACACTTGAAAACAGCAAACATTACAAAGGAGACCACCCGTTTCACATGTGGTCACTGCAGTTACGCTAGTGCCAAAAAACAAAATTTAATGTACCACGAAAGAAAACACACCGGCGAGAAACCTTACAATTGTCCTCACTGCAGTTACGCTACTGCTCGGAAATGTCATTTAGTGGTCCATCTAAAAATACACACCGGCGAGAAACCTTACGAATGCACTCACTGCAGTTACGCTACTGCCCGTAAATATCATTTAGTGGTCCATCTAAAAAAACACACCGGCGAGAAACCTTACAAAAGCGCTCACTGCAGTTACGCTACTGCTTATAAAAGTAATTTAATTAAACACGTAAGAAAACACACCGGCGAGAAACCTTACAAATGCACTGATTGCAATTACGCTACTGACTATAAAAGTATTTTAATTAATCACGTAAGAAAACACACCGGCGAGAAACCTTACAAATGTTCTCACTGCAGTTACGCTAGTGCCCGTAAATGGGATTTAGTGGTCCATTTAAAAAAACACACCGGCGAGAAACCTTACAAATGCGCTCATTGTAGTTACGCTTGCGGCCATAAATGTAATTTAGTGAATCATTTAAAAAAACACACTTACGAGAAACCTTACAAATGCACTTACTGCAGTTACGCTAGTGCAGTAAAAAGTAATTTCATTTACCACGTAAGAAAACACACCGGCGAGAAACCTTACGAATGCACTCACTGCAGTTACGCTACTGCCCGTAAATATCATTTAGCGGTCCATCTAAGAAAACACACCGGCGAGAAACCTTACAAATGCGCTCACTGCAGTTACGCTAGCGCTCATAAATGTGGTTTAGTAATCCATTTAAGAAAACACACAGGTGAGAAACCTTACAAATGTGACCACTGCAGTTACGCTAGTGCCCGTAAAGCTCTTGTAGTGGCCCATCTAAAAAAACACACCGGTGAGAAACCTTACAAATGCACTCACTGCAGTTACGCTACTGCCTATAAAAGTCTGTTAGTTGGCCACCTAAATAACCACACCGGTGAGTAACCTTACAAAGCACTCACTGAAGTTACTGTAGAGTCTCAAAAGGTAATTTAGTAGACCATCTTAGAACACACACCGGCGAGAAACCGCACAAATACCGTCACTGCAGTTACACTAGTGCCCGTAAAAGCAATTTACTAGCCCACGAAAGAAAACATGCTGGCAAATAAACTTACAATTGTGGCCCCTGCTGTTACCCTATTATCCGACAAGGTTGAAGCGGTAATGGCCGACGCTGTCAAAGCAATTTTCCTGCTGACATATAAGGTATATTTTCGCTCTTTCTTTTTTCAACTATTGGCATATAAGCCACATTTTGGCATGGGAGGAAAAGCGTTCAAAAGGTTATTGTGGTAAATAGTGCGTATACACCTTTGTTTGTAAAACCAAAGCAGACTGGACTTCTGTAGAATATCCCCAGTATATATTCCATAAGTCAGCAATGGATAAATGTTTCCGAAGTATAATAATAATAATCATTCATTTCAGGTCATAGACCCATACAATTGTTAGTAACAATGGTACTTAGTCTATGTTAGCAGTATAGGTAATCAGTTTTCACAGTTCACAATCTATTAGATATAACGCAAAATCAACATGAATTAATACAATAATAAATAATTAATATAATTATATGGCAGAATTACATTTAACAGGAAATTTTATAATAATAATGAATAAAAAAATTAAGTATGCTTTCTTGTAATTTGTTCTGAACATGTTTCAGAAAGTAGCACTGACTCGACAAATTCTTATTGATTTGACATGAACACCTAAACTAAAAACTTAAAGCTGTTTATTGTTTCTATGTTTTCTTCTGCTTGATTTACATTTAGGGTTAGTTATAATATTAGGTAAAATTTAATTTTAATTGCAATAATTTAATTGTATTAGGTGCGTTCAGGATCACGCATCCTAAACGCGATTAGCGCTCGTGCGCGCAGCTCTCCGTGGCTCCACCTATGGTCCCACCGGAAGATCAGCGCTGGCTCTCGAGCTAGCATCTTGCTGAGGTGACCTTTTCGTGGCACAGCCATAAAAATAGTTGCTATTTGTTTTATTTGTTTTATTTTATCTTCTTATTATTTCTGTCACACCTTGTATGTAATTATGTTTTGTGTCTCGTCACGAATAAATATATTTCTTTCTTTCTTTCTTTCTTTCTTTCTTTCTTTCTTTCTTTCTTTCTTTCTTTCTTTCTTTCTTTCTTTCTTTCTTTCTAAAAACCCGCGCGTTATCGGCCCGACCTACTACGAGCATCTACCCGCCGAAATACGAACTGAACCAGCTGACGAAACATTTCGACGAAAATTGAGAAACTTTTTATTGAATCTACACTACAACAAAAGCCAATAAAAGATGACCACAAAATACAATAAGTAATTAAGTAGAACTAGTTACAAGTAGTATAACAAGAGAAATTGAACAGACATTATGGTATACTCGATCAGTGTGTATGCGTTGTATTTCCTAATATGAAAACTTACGCGTCCGCTTGTCGATTGTAGCTCTGTTTTATGCCTTAGGCCCTTAAGGGTATCTTCTGAAGGTCGAAAGCTATACAGGTCATGCTGACCTACTAATGTAGGAAGTTTCAATTAGTCTCACCCGCATTGACGACGCGGTTAGCGTCGTGGTAGTGCAGCTATTGAGCCGACGGGCCTGCGAATCCCGGCAAAGGCAATTTGTGTGATGAACTCGAAAATTTGTACCTGGGTCATCTCAGATTTTTCTGTTTTTAAATATAATATGATGAATATAATGGCGCTGTGTCGTTAGGCTAGCCACACAAGTGACACAAGAAACGACAGCCACGACCACTCGGCCAAGAGTATAACGACGAAGAAGAAGAAGAAATATTATATATTGTTATCCAGACGGTACCACCATTTTTTTCATGATAAATCATGGACTAAAATTGCCATTTCGTGGTTGGCCCTATAGTAAAAGTTGGTCAGTGTGACCCTCCACATCACCCCCACTGGTAATCCCATTCACGATTAAAAAGTCACCCTGTATAGTGTCACGTATTGCAAATGAAAAAGTAGTTTGGCAATCTCCGATACAAAATCCATTTTATTCTGTAAGCAAGTATATGGATATGAAATTATAAAATGACATTTGTTTATTTAGTTTTTAATCTTTTTCTGACGATCCCATTGGTGATACTTGGTGATACTCATAGTGACATATATTTCTGTTTTATCTGTCATTGCATTTTAGGATCCTATTTTTATTGTTGTAGTATGTTGGTGTATTTTGACTTAATTGAATGATTACTATTAAATTTTATGTTTCTATTGATGATCATAATATTGACAGAAATTTCCTTGTGGCATCACCAATTGTCTATGATTTAAATAATTTTGATACTTTATGTACCTACTAGATCTAACATTCCGATTGAGTTGAAATTTGGCATAGTACATATGTAATTTTTTTGGAGATGTATTTATGTTATGGATTATGGTATTATAAGATAAGCTCGAGCTAGGTCTTATTTACACTACATTTAATATTTGGCCTTGTATTATTATGTTTTTACCGTTGACTGTACTGTATATAGTGGTAGAAATTATGTGAGCTAACTATGAGTGCTCGTCAACGTATATTAACTTATTTCCTAGGTACCTTACTTGTGCATAGAAATTCAGAAATATTTTCTAGTATCAAAACTATAATTCCTCCTACACAAAGTGTGACCAGCCGCAGATTTTTTAAATTTCCCGACAAATCTTCGAGTAATATTTCATTAGCCAGACTATAACTTAGGATAATTTATAATGTAATTATTTATTACGAAAAATAAAACCTAAATCTATTTCTAAATTCCATGAGTTTGTTTTTACTTAGATTCACATTAAGATTCAGGATCAACAATTTTATGCAGAGTACTGTTAATATTACACTCCAAATCGGAAACTCTCTTCCTGCGCACCTTTTCCCAGAAAAATATAACTTAGATCTCTTCAAGTCGAGAGTGAATAGGCATCTCCTAGACTAGCTTCATCTTAGGCCTCATTTTTACTTAACATCAGGTACGTTCGAGGTCAAATGTTTGTCAATCGCACACAAAAAAAACCTAGTCATTATAGCGGTGGCGTGGCCAAGACTAAACGGAGTTACTAGCCTCAAACCTAAACGGAATTGCAAAAGATGTCTACTTCAGCGACACCACCAGGAGAGTGGAGGGGGTTAAGCATTACGTAAAAAGCAAGAATGAGAAGATCCTTACAAGTGTCTAAAAGTGTCGCTGATCGGTGAGGATCACGTGAGGATATCCGGGTAGTAAAGCCGTCAAACCTGCCTGCATTAATCTTATGGATGATTATAGTTTATCATACATAAAGTCCGCTCACGGCTGATTTGATGTGGTCGGTCCATCGCATAGGTGATCTTCCACGTGAGCTGGTCCCATCTAGCTTGCCCTGGAGGATGAGACGCTCTATGGAGTTATTTTTTTCGCCTTTAAGTGGCCGAAAAGTTTTAAAATACGAGACGGATCTAAAGCGGATAGACGCTGCTTTATGCGGAGTTCTTCACGGATTGACATTCTTTTGTATTATATAACACTGTATTTCTAGAAAATAAATCTTTTGAATCTTTTATTTAATGTGAGTTCATGAAAGAAAAATGAACCCGAAAAGAATTACAAATATGGCAAAAGCAACGTCCGCAAAGCACAAATACTGAATCGCGAAAAGACACAGCGGTAAACATTGCGAATGTATGTGTACACTGCGGTGACGCGCTTTCTGCGCGGTTCTCGGCAATAGTAGGTGCGACATAACGTAACATACCAGCACCTCTAGCACAACTGTCATACCGCGACTCTTTCTCGCGCGAGATATTTATCTTTCTCTTTCTGTGCAATACTGTGAGAAAGTAACAGATGACACGACGCCGCGCGACGAGAGTCGCGAAGATTAGTTGTGCTAGACGTGCTGGGGAGGTGAGTCCGTGAATGTCCCAGATCGCAGGTGTTTGTGGCCCGAAGGTGAGGAAATGAAATGAAATTAACTTTATTTTGCATGATATTAGGTACATTAAGTTAAGTATTAGTTATTTGCGGAGCGTTCTAGGAAAGTCGCCCACGCACAAATACAAGTAGTAACTTAATGCGAGGCCGTAGGCCGAGCTCCACGTAGCACTGAAGGTGCAGAGCGTCCCAGGGAAGCCGCACACACACTTCAACTTATATAAAGTAGGTGGGTGGCCTCACATTAAGTTATTTAAATCTATAATAGACAATAAATATTCAAAACAATTTTTTAAACATAAGTCTTGCCTCAATTTTAATTAAACCAAGATCATGTTCACAAGCGTAGCACCGCAGGTGCGGAGCGTCCTAGGGAATGCGCCCAACCACTAATATAAGTAGTAACTTAATGCGAGGCCGTAGGCCGAGCTTCACATAGCACCGAAGGTGCAGAGCGTCCCAGGAAAGCCGCTCATACATTTAAACTTATATTAAGTGGGTGGGCGACCTCGCAATAAGTTATTTAAATCTACAATAGACAATGAATATTAAAAATTGGGCGAGTGCGAGTCCGGCTCGCGCATGAAGTTTGTTATAGGGTGCCCCCCTTAAATATTTTTTTTATTTTATTTTAAGTATTTGTTGTTATAGCGGCAATAGAAATACGTCATCTGTGAAATTTTCTACTGTCCAGCTATCACCGTTCTTGAGATACAGCCTGGTGAAAGACGGACGGACGGACAGCGAAGTCTCAGTAATAGGGCCCCGTTTTTACCCTTTGGGTACAAAACCCTAAAAACAATCTCTTAAACATAAGTCTTGCCCCAATTTCAATTAATCCAAGATCATGTTCACAAGTGTAGCACCGAAGGTGCGGAGCGTTCTAGGGAAGGCGCTCACACACTTAAACTTATATTAACTAGGTGGGCGGCCTCGCATTAAGTTATTTAAATCTACAATAGACAATAAATATTCAAAACAATTTCTTAAACATAAATCTTGCCTCAATTTTAATTAAACCAAGATCATGTTCACAAGCGCAGCACCGAAGGTGCGGAGCGTCCTAGGGAAGGCGCCCACTGACTAATATAAGTAGTAACTTAATGCGAGGCCATAGGCCGAGCTTCACATAGCACCGAAGGTGCAGAGCGTCCCAGGAAAGCCGCTCACACATTTAAACTTATATTAAGTGGGTGGGCGGCCTCGCATTAATTTATTTGAACATATTTTAAGTGGGTGGGCGTCTTCCCTGGGACGCTCCGCACCTTCGGTGCTAAGTTACTTTATAAACCCTTAGTAATTTAATGCGAGGCCGCAGGCCGAGTTCCACGAGCGTCCCAGGGAAGCCGCCAACCCACTTAACATATGTTTAAGTAACTTAATAGGCGGCTTTCTTGGGACGCTCCGCACCTTCGGTGCTACGCGGAGCTCAGCCTGCGGCCTCGCATGAAGTTACTTCATCTTATATTAAGTGGGTGCGGCTTCCTTGGGACGCTCCGCACCTTCGGTGCTACGCGGAGCTCGGCCTTCGGCCTCGCACTAGGTTATTTCAACTTATATTAAATGGGTGGGTGGATTCCTTGGGACGCTTCGCACCTACGGTGCTACGCGGAGCTCGGCCTTCGGCCTCGCATTAAGTTACTTCAACTTATATTAAGTGGGTGGGCGGCTTCCTTGGGACGCTCTGTACCTTCGGTGCTACGCGGAGCTCGGCCTGCGGCCTCGCATTAAGTTACTTCAACTTATATTAAGTGGGTGGTCGGCTTCCTTGGGACGCTCCGCACCCACGGTGCTACGCGGAGCTCGGCCTTCGGCCTCGCATTAAGTTACTTCAACTTATATTAAGTGGGTGGGCGGCTTCTTTGAGACGCTCCGCACCTTCGGTGCTACGCGGAGCTCGGCCTTCGGCCTCGCATTAAGTTACTTCAACTTATATTTAGTGGGTGGTCGGCTTCCTTGGGACGCTCCGCACCTACGGTGCTACGCGGAGCTCGGCCTTCGGCCTCGCATTAAGTTACTTCAACTTATATTAAGTGGGTGGGCGGCTTCTTTGAGACGCTCCGCACCTTCGGTGCTACGCGGAGCTCGGCCTTCGGCCTCACATTAAGTTACTTCAACTTATATTTAGTGGGTGGTCGGCTTCCTTGGGACGCTCCGCACCTACGGTGCTACGCGGAGCTCGGCCTTCGGCCTCGCATTAAGTTACTTCAACTTATATTAAGTGGGTGGGCGGCTTCTTTGAGACGCTCCGCACCTTCGGTGCTACGCGGAGCTCGGCCTTCGGCCTCGCATTAAGTTACTTCAACTTATATTAAGTGGGTGGGCGGCTTCTTTGAGACGCTCAGCACCTTCGGTGTTACGCGGAGCTCGGCCTGCGGCCTCGCATTAAGTTACTTCAACTTATATTAAGTGGGTGGGCGGCTTTCTTGGGACGCTCCGCACCTACGGTGCTACGCGGAGCTCGGCCTTCGGCCTCGCATTAAGTTACTTCGACTTACATTAAGTGGGTGGGCGGCTTCCTTAGGACGCTCCGCACCTTCGGTGCTACGCGGAGCTCGGCCTTTGGCCTCGCAATAAGTGTAGTGAACGTATGATATTGTGTTTACGCGTGCGAAGCCGCGGGCAAAAGCTAGTAAACATATAAAATAGAATAGACCGTTTTGTGATTAAATATTCTCTTTCGAAGTGAATTCTTTTTGGCTGCGTTTAACAGTGGCAAAGTGACAAGTAGCCAACTAATACTAAACACTAAACAGCTAAACTAAACTGAAAATACTGAAATGAACCAACCACAAACAACTAATACCAGCCCGTCTAGCACAACCATGCTTCACGACCAAGGAGCTTAGCTTATGTAATACTATAGTACTTACTAGGTCCATGTCGCGACTCTTGTCGGGTGACATAGGATAGGGCTACCCGTCACTAGTGGTGGGTCGTTGACGGTTTTCGCATCAACGAAACGAAACGTTAACGTAGAAACCGTCAACTAGTTAATTTGTCAACTAGTTTCTTACGCCATTTCTAAGATATGTGCGTCGCACTCGCAAGAAGTTAAATCAACGATGAAAGATACATTTCGTTTCGTACGTGAACTTGTTGACGGCGTCAACTAGTCGAACCGTTCATTCGTAACGTTTCGTTCGTTGACGAATGATAGACGGTTTAATCAACTAGTTCGTTGAATCAACGACCACCACTACCCGTCACTCTCTCACATTACTGCACAGAAAGAGACGTATAATTATCTCGCGCGAGAAATAGTCGCGTATGACGGTTATGCTAGAGGTGCAGCTGTACACTCTTTCCCATGCAAGGTGAAACGAGTAGATCCAGGGACGTATTTACCCTAGGGCGATCCGGGCTATAGCCCGGGGCGCCAAACCGACAGGGGCGGCGTAGGCGCCCCTGGCTGATTGCATTTTGTTTTGGTATTGGCTCCTTTCAACCAACTATTACTTCTCACCTTTTTTTTGTCAATCCACAATTTAAAATTGTGAAGTATGCACTGGCCACCAAACCAGATGTCAATGATTGGAAGCCTAGCGACGAACTTGTTTTTTGAATAAGAAGACGTTTTAATGTGTTGTCACAAACATATATAAAAATTCTGTCTAGCGTATTTTCTTTATTTCTTGTACTTCCTGAACGGACCCTCACCTTAAAACTTAACATGGTAGCAGAGCGTAATATTAAATTGAAGTTACGAAGAAATATTAAAAAAAAAGTGAGTACCAAAATCAAAAATGTCGACTGCAAAAATTGAACCTCTCACAAGAGATAATTACGACACATGGGTAATCCAAGCTGAAGCCGTGCTAGTTCGCCATAAACTATGGAAATACGTTGAGACTCCCTTGACTCCTGCCTCAACTACAGACGAGATACAAAATGATAAACTTGCGAAATCGGAACTAATTCTTATTATCGCCCCGTCTGAGCTGAAACAAATTAAACACTGCAGCACCGCCAAAGAGTTATGGGACAAATTAAAAGTAACTTATGCCAGTAAAGGACCTGCTCGTAAAGCATCCCTTTTGAAACAGCTTATACTGACTAAGCTAGAAGGAAACGATGTACGAGGTCACCTCAACAAGTTCCTGGATATAGTGGACAAGCTGGCAGATATGGACGTGGCTATCAACGAGGATCTGTTAACAATAATGATGTTGTACAGTCTTTCCCCTGAATATGAGAACTTCAGAGTCGCTATAGAATCGCGAGACACTCTTCCGAAGCCCGACGAGCTTAAAACAAAAATTATTGAAGAATTTGAAGCACGTCATAGCCAAAACATGACCAATAACGACGAACCTGAATCCATATTGCAAGAAGAAGCCCTGTACGCGTCCTGTAAAGTTTGCAAACGAAGAGGTAACATCTTCAAACGCAAGAATCACAAAATATGCGTCAACTGCTGGAAGAAAAACAATGAGAAGTCCAAGAAACAAGACTACGATTTTCAAAAGAACCATTTTGCTATGCAGTGCCTTTTTACAAACAACAAGAAGACTCAAGATAGCATTTGGGTCTTGGACAGCGGTTGTACGTCTCACATGACCTATCAACGAGACTTATTTAAGACGATTGAGAAAACATCCAGAAGACTATCATTCGCAACTGATGAACATAGTGCTGAGATTAAAGGAAAAGGTACCGTCTCTTTTATATCTGAAAATAGCGATGGGAAAGCCCTCACCCACCTTAAGGACACGCTGTACGTTCCCAGTCTGTGCACTAACCTATTGTCTGTCAGTAAGATGACCGATGCTGGCTGCTCTGTCCTCTTCACCAAAACTAAAGCGACAGTCAACAACTCAAAAGCTGGAATAACTCTCACTGCACTTAAACATGAAGATGGTCTTTATTACTTCAAACCAACCAAGCATGAGCGCAACAACTTGGCCAACGATAACGATGAAGAAGTTTCAACACCTACAAACAAAACAGGCTCATCAAACATCGAAGAATGGCACCGAAAACTTGGGCACATGAACGCCAAAGATATGAAACTGGCACTTAAAGAAGAAAGTTTACTTGGTTTGAACTTTGATGCTTCCGAAACCTTGGCAGACTGCGAAACCTGCGTTCAAGCAAAAATGCATCGAGTTCCTGCTCCCCGTGAGAAATTGACTCAACGAACATCCGAACGCTTAGAAATTGTCCATAGTGACGTTTGTGGTCCAATTCGTACACCCACAATAAGCGGAAACAGGTACTTTGTTACGTTCATTGACGACTACAGCCGATACAGTCGAGTCTATATGATGAAGAACAAGAATGAAGTCTTAGAAAAATTTAAAGAGTTCAAAGAGTTAGCGGAAACACAAACTGGAAACAAAATAAAGTTCTTACAAACGGATAACGGTAAAGAATATGTAAACCAAGACATGAACACTTATCTGAAACGTTGCGGAATACAGCGGAGGCTTACTGCACCCTATACTCCGCACCAAAACGGAACTGCTGAACGAAAAAACCGCACCCTCGTGGAGAAAGCGAGAGCCATGATGATTGATGCGAAGGCACCATTACATTGTTGGGGCGAAGCAGTGATGACTGCCAACTACCTATCAAACAGGAGTCCAAATAGCGCCGTACACAATAAAACGCCTTTCGAACTATGGGTTGGAAGAAAACCATGCATTAATCATCTGTACATATTTGGCTGCAAAATTTTTGTATTAATAAAAGGCACCAACGGTCACAAATTTGCACCAAAAGCGATTCCCGGTATGTTCACAGGATACTCAGAAACATCCAAAGCTTTCAGAATCTTTCTTCCTTCGAAAAACAAAGTTATTATATTACATCAAAGGATATTCGAGCAATGACGTCAATGTTCTATACTCAAGCCAACAAAGACAGTCCCATCGAACCTTTTAACGATGTAGAACTTCCGAGCAAACAAACATTAAATACGTCACAACAACAATCACCAAATAAACAAGTGACTATCCTGCTTGACGATGTAGAAGGAAATGACACACCATTTGACAGCGACAGTGAAACGGCTGAAGTTGTAGACAATCCGTTGCAACAAAATGTACGTCGTCCGTCCATCACCGAAGATGTTCAACAAGCGGAACCATCAAATTATGAAAGTGAATACGAATCTCTTTCCGGTTCTAACAACACAATCGATGATGAAGAAACGGAACAAAACACTGAAGCTGAACAAAATGCCACTAATCAAACACGTACTTTGAGACACAGGTCAAATATCACAGCTCCTAAGCGATACGACGATTTTATTCTGGCTGCTGTAGAAGAAATCGAAAATCTTCACAAACCAAAAGAACCTGCGACTTTCAAAGAAGCGTTAGAATCAATTGACAAAGAAAAATGGCAAGAGGCCATGAAAAATGAGATGACATCTCTTGAGGACAACCAAACCTGGGATCTGGTTAATCTACCTAAAGGAAGTAAAGCCTTACCAAGCAAATGGGTATATAAAGTAAAAATGAACCCTGATGGTTCCGTCGAGAGGTATAAGGCCAGAATGGTTATAAAAGGCTATTCCCAGATACCTGGAGTGGACTACGATAAGACGTTCAGTCCAGTGGCTCGTCTGAGCACTGTACGATCACTACTTGCTATAGCTGCTCGAGAAAATCTCAAACTGAGTCAGTTTGACGTGTCGACAGCCTTCCTAAATGGTACTGTACATGAAGAAATTTACATGAAACAACCCGAAGGTTATGGAGATGGAACAAAACGAGTCTGTAAACTGAAACGCAGCCTCTATGGATTGAAGCAAGCGCCACGCTGCTGGAACACCTGCATCGCCGAGTTCTTACTAAAAACTGGGTTCAAACAGAGCGAAGCGGATCCATGCTTGTACGTGCGAAACAAAGGCCAATCCAAAGTTATTATAGCTCTATATGTCGACGACGGGCTAGTAGCACACAATACAACTACAGCAGGTGACGAGTTTTTGAAAGAGTTAAGAGCGAAGTTCAAAATTACAACCAAACCTGCATCCTACTTTCTTGGTATGGAAATAAACAAGCGAAGGGACAACTCCATATCTTTATGTCAAAAGGCTTATACAAAGAAAATATTAGAAAAATTCGGAATGTTAAATTGCAACTCAGCTCCAACGCCTATAATCAAAGATTATGAAACGGGAGAGGATCAAGGCGCAGAGCCCAACTTCCCATACAGGCAAGCTGTGGGTGCCTTGGCATATTTATCAGTAGGCACAAGGCCTGATATCTCATATGCCGTAGGTGTCGCTTCAAGAAACCTTGGAGCACCTACAAAGGAAAATGTTATTTTAGTGAAGCGCATCTTTCGCTATTTAAAAGGCACGCAAGAGAATGGCTTGACATTCAGAAAAATGTCACCTCCACACCTAGTCTGCTACAGTGACGCAGATCTTGGGGGAGATCAGGATACTGGAAGATCAACATCTGGTATGGTGTGCTTATTTTCTGGCGCCGCTGTAAGCTGGAGAAGCCAAAAGCAGACAACTGTATCTATCTCTTCAACAGAAGCGGAGATCATAGCAGCGAGCGAGTCTGCACAAGAAATTTTATGGCTGAACAGACTCTTCAGTGACTTGACCCTAACTGAGAAACCGGTGTTACACCTGGACAATGAGTCTGCTGTCTATCTTGCACATAACCCTAAATACGAATGTCATAAGCGCACCAAACATATAAAACTGAAACACTTCTTTGTTCGAGAATGTGTTACTAACGGAGACCTGAGCGTCAAACAAGTTGCCTCGGAAATTCAATTGGCCGATATGTTGACCAAGCCACTATTCGGGCCCAGACTCTCTGACCTAAGCTCAAGAATGGGACTGAAGAATTTATCCCAAAATTCTTAAAATCTACCGAGGATGTGAAGTATGCACTGGCCACCAAACCAGATGTCAATGATTGGAAGCCTAGCGACGAACTTGTTTTTTGAATAAGAAGACGTTTTAATGTGTTGTCACAAACATATATAAAAATTCTGTCTAGCGTATTTTCTTTATTTCTTGTACTTCCTGAACGGACCCACTCCTTAAAACTTAACAAAAATGAACATGAACAATAACAAGAACTAGTTAGTCTTGGTCGAAAACATGCTTGTAAGTTTGTCAATATCTTCGGGGCGCGTCTGTAAGTAAGAACATGCTTCGAATATAGGGCGCGGGCGCCGAGCGAGGTCGCGGGGCGGCAAGTGGGGCGGGGGGCAATAGGCCATACATATATCAGCGTTGCCAGATCGGATCTTTTTACACTATAGCGGTCAATTTTAATGTGGGGAACGGATGTTGAACCCAGGAGTGGAATTTAGAAGTTGTAAGAACTCAGTAAACCATTGGAATATCAATGAAATAAGCACAAAACAAGATAAACAATGTTTTCTATTTGACTTTTGTATTAAGACGACTCAAGACAGATGACAGCATATATTTTACAAACTAAAAACTTAACGCCGGTCTAGCATCGAAATGCAAAGAGGTTGCACCTCAACACCTTCTCTCGATGTGTAGACCTAGGCTTTTCACCAGCTGTTCAAGTCTGGGTCTAGCTAGCGGCTTTGTGAATATGTCTGCCAGCTGTAGCTCAGTGCTGATCCTCTTCACAGTGAGACTTCCATTCGTCACTAATTCACGTACAAAGAAATGACGAATTCGTAAGTGCTTGGTTCTTCTATGGAACTCAGGATTCTCAGCCAAACGCACAGCTGCCTCATTATCCACATACAACACAGGTAGACCTTCTGTCTTTACCAATCCACCGATAAGACGTGTGAGCCAAATGCTTTCTCTTCCGGCCTCGCCGGCTGCGACTATTTCAGCTTCCGTTGTTGAAATTGCAACGCTTTGCTGTCTCTGGCTGAGCCATGATACTGCTCCACCAGCATATAGGCATAGAACTCCGGTAGTAGATCTTGCTGTCACAATATCCCCACCATGGTCTGCGTCACTATAACATTCTATGTTACCCCTTTTATAGTTTCTCCTGTATAATATTCCCATGTCTGGAGTATACTGCAAATAGCGAAGAATGCGCTTCAGCCTCACGCAATCTATTTGAGTTGGGTTTTCTAGGCTTCTAGAGACCACACTCACGGCGTAAGCGATATCTGGTCTAGTGCCAACCATCAGATATGCGAGCGCACCAACCACTTGTCTGTAGTTACTAAGAAAGAAGTCTTCAACCTTCTCTGGTTTTTGAACTACATCATCTTTTGCTATTGGAGTGGTCACAGGCCTGCACTCTTGCATTCCAAACCGTTTCAAAAATTTCTGTACATAGGCCGTCTGATGAATTCTTATATCACCACCTTCTCTGGTTTCTATCTCTATCCCCAGAAAATACGAGATATCTTTCGTAGTAATTTTGAACCTCGACTTTAATTGCTCAAGGAACTCCTCAATTACTTCCTCGCTTGAACCAGCAATCAGCCCATCATCGACATAAAGAGCCACAATCAGTTTTCCATTAGCCTTCTCCCTCTTGAAAAGACATGGATCAGCCTCGCTGACTACAAAGCCTATTTCCTTGAAGAAGTCCAGAATAGTCCTGTTCCAGCAACGAGGAGCTTGCTTTAGACCGTAAAGACTTTTCTTTAGCAGACAAACTCGACCCGTCCCGTCGTCATACCCTTCTGGTTGCTTCATGTATATCTCTTCGTCAGAAAGAGATCCGTACAGGAAAGCTGTTGAGACATCGAACTGACTTAATTTCATGCCTTCACTAGCTGCAATACTCAACACAGCTCGTACTGTTGCCATCTTGGCTACAGGGCTGAAAGTCTGATCGTAGTCTTCTCCCTTCCTTTGTCGAAAGCTTTTTACCACTAGCCGAGCCTTGTACTTATTGACTGTTCCGTCAGGGTTCAGCTTCACCTTGTAAACCCATTTGCATGGAATAGCTTTCCGGTTCTTAGGTAGCTTTTCTAGAATCCAAGTTTTATTTTCTTGCAGGGATTCAATTTCACTCTCCATAGCCTTATTCCACAAATCTTTATCAGGGCTGCTTATTGCTTCCTTATATGTATTTGGTTCTACATATGAATCCGTGCCGACATAAGATACATAATCATTGAATTTATCCGGGCGTCTGAGAAGAGTTCGGTCCCTTAAATGCATACCATGTCTTGCTAACTGCTCGACGATCTCGCCTTCATTTTCATCATTCTCTATGACGCGCTCTGCACCACAGTTCTCCTCGTTCTCCCCCTCTAATTCAATAGATTCGTCTTGTTCTGGCAACTCTGGCAACGCATCCTCGAACTCTGTATCATCACTAGCAACAGGAGCTTCAACAGCGTCCTGGTTTTCCTGTAGTCCAATCTCAACATGTCTTTCAACTAGTGCGTCTTCGTTCACTTCAATGACGGAATTAGGTGTTTCTTTTCTGACATACAAAGGAACTTCCAGTTCGATCACTTCTTTCCCAACCTCCAAATCTTGGGCATAAATCTTTGATTCTATGGGTCTTTCGTTGAATGTGACATCACGAGATCTTACGAGAGAGTTCGATTGCTTGTTCCATAATCTGAAGCCATCGTCATCGTCATAGCCAATTAAAATGCATTTTTGTGCCTTCTTCTGCATTTTCCTCCTTTTTTGTTTAGGAACATGCACGTAGCATGTAGAGCCGACGATCCTCAAATGCTTTATTTGTGGTTTCTTCCCAAACCACAACTCGAAAGGAGACTTATGTTCCACAGACGTTGGTCCTGTTCGGTTTAAGATATAAACTGCAGTTTTTACCAATTCTGCCCATAAAACTTGAGGAAGCTCTCCATGTGCATACATCATTGCTCTGACCAATTCGACGATTGTGCGGTTTTCCCTTTCGCTACAACCATTCTGCTCTGGTGTATAGGGCATTACCAGGCGTTGGTGTATTCCGTGCTTGTCCAATTCCTTTCTTACTTTCTCGTTGTCGAATTCACCTCCGTTGTCACTCAGAAATTCCTTAATTCGGTGACCTGCTGCCTTCGCTTCTTCCAACATCAAACGTAATAGCTCAGGTACTTCCGATTTATTTTTCATTATGTAGACGTAACGGTACTTGGAAAATTCATCTTTAAATAGGACAAAGTACCGAGACTTTGAACAACTAGGTGGGAACGGACCACAGACATCCGAATGTATGCGTTGTCCTGGACTTACAGCTTTTTCTCGGACACCAAACTTCTTTCTGTGCGTCTTTCCAAAAATGCATCCTTCGCATAAACTCCCACTGTCCTTTGACTTGACATCTAGTTCTCGTTCAATGACTCTCTTCACGTGGCGTTTGTCTTGATGACCCATGCGCTCATGGTAAAGCTGTAACGTGTCAACTGCGTTTACCATCACGCTTTCCTTCGGTGGAATCGGTCTACAGTTCAACTTGTACAAACCGCCATGTTTCTGTCTACTGCCGGTCACACACAGTTCCCCTTTGATGCTAAATGAACATGTTGTGCCTCGTGACTCAAACAGACTTTCTGTGTTCACATCATGTGCTGAAAGCACAGAGAAGAGATTCTTTGTGACCTTCGGAACATGCCACACATCATTAATTACGAATGTCCTCTTCTTTGTCTTCATAAGAATCGAACCCTTTCCTAACGCTTCTATTACTTTCCCATCAGCGGTGGTCACCATGTGCGGTTCTTGGAAACGCTCGAAATCCTGGAACAGGTCACTTCTCATTGTAACATGGTGCGTGGCGCCATTGTCAACGTACCACTCATCCCGATCCGTATTACAATCTGTGACATTTGCTAACACAGCCATCATGTTGGTCATACCAGATTTCCGACTTCGTTCCTTCTTGGGACAGTCCTTCTTGAAGTGTCCGACTTCCCCGCAGCCATGGCATTTGAAGGATTTGGTTCTCTTCATGGTCTTTTTGCTGTTTACTACCAGTGCTTCACCAGAGGATCTTGACACGCATCCAGTATCTTCTTTGGAGGTTGTCGTCAAGGCCCTTTCATGGGCACACAGCTGACTAGTCAAATTGTCCACGGTTCTGTCCTTCTTTGACATCATAATCCAACTCGATTTAAAAGAAAAATATTCTTCTGGCAGGGTATCCAAAATCTTGCAGATTAGCAGTATTTCAGGCAGTTCCTTTGCTTCATCCGCTTTTATGAGCTCTTGATTCAGATTGTGCCACAATTTTTTTGCTTTTGATACGTGAGTTGCAATGTCATCCGAAATGTCCATCTTCATTTGAAATAAACTCATACAGGCATGATACAAGCGGTCATCTTTCACGCCGTCATATAGCCGATGCAATTCATCCCACACATCACTTGGACTCGTGAACCGTATAACCTTGTCCAGTGCTTCATCGGTTATATTGTTTGTAATTAATAATAGAGCCGTACTCTCCAATTTCAAGTACTCTCCAAGGCTCTTATTATAGGCTGTCATTGCCGCAGCAGCAGTAGCAACGTCACCACCCGCCGCCGGCTTCTCTGGCTTCCTAATTTTACGACAAACAATATCTATAAGGCCATCCATGCCTCCCAGGAGTGCCGTCATCCGATATCGCCATTGCACCCAGTTGGTGCCATCCAACTTTGAAATTTGGATTTTACTAAGCTCCATTTTAAAATCGTTACTTCTTACGTGATACGCCCATAACCTAATGTGGGGAACGGATGTTGAACCCAGGCGTGGAATTTAGAAGTTGTAAGAACTCAGTAAACCATTGGAATATCAATGAAATAAGCACAAAACAAGATAAACAATGTTTTCTATTTGACTTTTGTATTAAGACGACTCAAGACAGATGACAGCATATATTTTACAAACTAAAAACTTAACGCCGGTCTAGCATCAAAATGCAAAGAGGTTGCACCTCAACAAATTTTGTTACTACGTACGGGGGCGCCGAAAAATTTCGCTCTCGCTGCTCTCGCGTTTTCATCTGATCGTGTTACTACGCACCCCCGGGCCATAAATTTCGGGCTCGCTTCGCTCGGGTTAATATCTATTTCTGTTACAATATACATATACTATACTACGTAGTCTACGTACGTTTTTTTCTGATTTTGTTACTTACGTACCCCCGCGCCGCAAAATTTCGGGCTCGCTGCGCTCGCGTTAATATCTATTTCTGTTACAATATATACTATTACTACGTAGTCTACGTACGTAATTTTCTGATTGTGTTACTACGTCCGGTGCGGGGCCGAACCCCCGCGCCGAAATATTTCGCCCTCGCTGCGCTCGCGTTTTCATTTGATCGTATTACTACGCACCCCCGCGCCGAAAAATTTCGCCCTCGCTGCGCTCGCGTTTTCATCTGATCGTATTACTACGCACCCCCGCGCCGAAAAATTTCGGGCTCGCTGCGCTCGCGTTATTATCTATTTCTGTTACAATATATACTATACTACGTACGTACGTACCCCGGCGCCGAAAAAATTCGAGCTCGCTGCGCTCGTGTTTTCATCTGATTGTGTTTACTACGCACCTCTCGCCGATAAATTTGGCGCTCGCTGCGCTCGCGCTTTCATCTCATGCTCTATGCTCAGTAATGTTTTTTTTCCTATGACCCAACACTTACACTTTTTTTTTTTTTTTTTTTTTTTTTTTTTTTTTTAGGCAACAAACAGTCACAATACAAAACATATAACGGTTAACAATAGTATGCTAAAAGACCTGGAGTGCCATAACTTAAGGTTATACAAAACTAAATTTTAGTATGGGAACGGTAGACAACGAAACAGCAACGATGCAAATAACATTAAAATGCAGCTAATTATACACTTGCTATATCTAAGTGCTTGATAGACACAACTACCATTATATAAAAAAAACGTTAAATATTTCTTTGAATTCTGGGGCGGCGAAACTTATGAGCCCGGGGCGCCAAATTTCAAAATACGTCTCTGAGTAGATCGTCCCTTATTTAATAAGTAAATTAGACAAGGATGGCATTCTTATCTCGTCAATAATGTTCAGCCGGCTTATGATGAACTAAGTAAGCTTAGTATCTCTTTCTTTGATGCCGGCAGTACACTCTCGTCAACATGCCACAGCTAGCTTGCCTAAATAGCACCACAACCATAGATATAATAGACTCTAAGGTGCTAGTGCTAGATGCACAGTAACCATAAAGAAAAGAGTGAATTTGAAATGCCCCTGGTCTGGTTAGTAGTTACTTAGTAGTTTGTCATTGTCACTGTCAAACGCCGCCAAAAAGAATTATAATCGCTTCGAAGTTCGTAAGAGAATATAATCCTTTACCTTTACTCTTTGATATAATCACTAAACGGTATATTTTGTACGTATATGGCGTCGCCGAGAGACGCGCGTGTATGATTCTCATTCTGGCGTCTTGTTTTTAATTTTAACTAATTGCTACAATGATTGACGCCGTGGCTAACGATGCACTGGACGCGCTGGCGGCTTGTCCCTGCTGCCTCCTGGGCCCGCAGCAGCGCTGTCTGAAGACGCCGTACACCTATCTAAATAACACCGAGATATATTCAGATATGCTGAACGAATGCTTCAATATACAGGTAAATTAAGATTTTAATCAAGAGTTGTAATTCCTACAAATTCCTTAAAATTTACGTTCAAATTTTAGTATACAACTGGCCTTTACAATTTGTAGTTACACTACTTATTTTGTCTTATTCACATACCCTTATATCTCTCTTCATTATGTCCTTAACATTTTCCAAATACTTTTAGGTCCAGTTGCTTTATTAGTAACTAGCTGTGCCCCGCGGTGTTACCCGCTCATCCCACGGGAACACTACATTTATTCGGGATGAAAAGTATCCTATGTCCTTCCCCGGGACTGAAACAATCTATATTCCAAATTTCATCTAAATCGGTTCAGCGGTTTAAGCGTGAAGAGGTAACAGACAGACAGACAGACAGACAGACAGACACACTTTCGCATTTATAATATTAGTATGGATTTATAGGTTGTTAAGCTTAAGAAAAAATTTGGTGACCTTTGCATACAATTGCACTCCAGCTTGATTTTATAATGGGTGGCAACTCAGGTCACAATCCCATTGTAAACCTATTTGTATTGCACTAAACAAACTTTTTAAATAACTGAATATTGTGTTTACCAAGCAGTTAGATGTACCCAGTGATGACTGTGGCATCTGTGAGGAGTGTGTGGTACGCCTGCGAGACGCCAGCAACTTCAAGCGGAAAGTGCAGCGCAGCCAGCGGGAGCTGCAGGAGCGGCTGGCGAGAGCTCTTAAAATCATAGGTAAATTTTACTTTATATTATGACATGAAAGTTCATATAGACATCCTAAAGTATTTTCAGGAGTTCTGTTACTATTATTTAGATATTTAATGTTGGTTTTGTTGTCTGTTGTTATAGAAGAAGTACCTCCTACAGTGGTGAAGTCGGAGATAGCTGATGAGGATGTGACGAGTGATAACTTGTCAGGTCAGTGTCAACATAAACACACTTGTTTACTTAAACAAGTACTTATGATATTAAGAATAAGAATAAGAATATATTTAATTTGTCCAACATAGGTCAAAAGGTGTTACAATTTTTACATGTGTCTCACTATGAGGCGCCAAAAGGCATACAAATTGTGTGTGGCATGCATGTCATGGGCACAATTTAAAACTTATCATCTAAAAATTCTTTTTCAGAGTAATATGCTTTTTCAACTAAAAATTTATATAAAGCTTTTTTAAATGTATATAGATCTTCCATATCTGCAATGTTTTTTGGCAATCTATTAAAAATCTTAGGAGCCATGCCCACAATACTATTTTGTAGTAACATGGTTTTAGGTACAGTTATATTTGATATTTTATTGCGTAAACAGGTACTTTTGAAACTTGAAAATTGATGAGAGTTACGTTTTACATAAATTGCTAATTCATAAATAAATAAGCTAGGAAGCGTCAGAATTTTTAAATTTTGAAAATGTGGTTTACAGGAATCGAAATATTTAATACCACATAAAGATCTAACACATTTCTTTTGGGCTCAAAATGCAACCTCTCTACTTGGTGAATTTCCCCAAAATATTATGCCATATCTTAGAGTTGATGTCACAAATGCATGATACGCAGTTAGTACAGTAGATTGGCAACTTTTTTTCCTTAAATTATACAATGCAAAGGAAAATGAATTTAATTTTTTACATATATTGTCAATATGAGGTTTCCACGTCAACTTATTATCTACACTTAATCCTAAAAATTTTGTGACGTGAGTTTTTTCAATTTTCTGTCCCTTATAAACTAATGTTAAATTTGGTGCGTAACTAGTTCTTTGTTGAAATAACATTATTTTAGTTTTCCCTAAATTAATTTTTAAACTATTACTAGAAAGCCATTTTATTATTATGTCCAATGTCCTATTAATGTCAGCCTCATATGATTCCAAATGTTCACCAGAAAACACTATCGTACTGTCGTCAGCAAAGAGTAACATTGGGTGTTCAACGGCTTTAGGCATATCATTAATGTAAATGAGAAACAAAAGAGGACCTAGGATGCTCCCCTGAGGTACTCCATAGTGAATTTCTCTGACATCTGATGAATGAGTTATTTCCGATTTGGTTTTAAAGCACAATCTATTTATTTGGGTTCATTGTTTCCTATTAGATTCCCATTAAAACCCCGATTACACCGAACAACAGCTTGATAGAATATGTGGAGGAGTATACGTATCTAGGACAAATAATATCACCAAACGATCTCACAACAAAAGAAATCAATAATAGGATAACTATCGCTTGGAAGAGATACTGGTCCTTTAAGGAAATTATGAAAAACCCTGTAATTCAATTAAAAAGTAAAAGAAAGGTATTTGATACGTGCATTCTACCGAGTATGACATATGGCTGCCAGACATGGAGTCTAACAGACCAAAATACTAAAGCTCTACAAACATGTCAACACAGTATGGAGAGAAGTATTCTTAATATTAAGTTAAAAGACAAGGTTCGACTCAAAACCATAAGAAAAAGAACAAAAGTTACTGACATAAAAAAATGTATCAAAAAACTGAAATGGAACTGGACAGGCCATCTTATAAGAACCAATAGGGAAAAATGGGCTAAAGATGTGATGGAGTGGTGCCCTAGGTACAACAAAAGAAAGCAAGGTGGTCAATACCGGAGGTGGGAAGACGACATAAAGAATAGCAGGAACAACATGGATGAGAACAGCAAGAGACAGATCGGCTTGGAAAAATCTTGGGGAGGCCTATGCTGAAAAGCAAGACAGTCAATGACTGTAGACAAAGGCTTATAATAAAAATTAGATAAATATGATTTAATTAAACTATAAACATTGCCGCGTAATCCGTATTGATACAGTTTGTCGAGAAGTATTTGGTGGTCAACATAATCGAACGCTTTGGACATGTCCATGTAAAGGGCTGAGACCGGAACTTTTTTATCCATATTCTTTATGACAGTTTGAATTAACTCATATACAGCCATGTTTACTGACATGTTTTTCCGAAAACCTTTTTGCTCATTGGCAAACAAATTATTGCGTTCGAAGTAGCCAGAAACACAGTTATAAATATATTTTTCTATAATTTTGGAGAAAATCGGAATCAGCGCAACTGGTCTGTAGTTGTTCATATCATCTTTGTTTTCCTTTTTAAATAGTGGTTCCACGATAGCAAGTTTTAATCTGTCTGGGAATTGTCCGCATGTAATACATAAGTTAACGATGTGACTAAGCAATGGTGAGATAATGTTGGAGACTTTTTTCACTACACTAGTACTAACACCATCATAACCAGTGCTATTTGTGTTTTTAAGTTAACAAATTATTTTTTCAATATCTTTAGAAATTGTTGGTTTTTATAAACATTGAATTAGGTACATTTATTGACAATTTGTATGGTTTATTACATTTTTTATTATGTGATTTGTCATCTACTAAATTGATTGGCTGAATTTGATCAATGAAATGATTATTAAATTCTTGAGCAATTTTCTTAGGATTTTTAATTACGTTACTATTTGATATTATTTGTGAAATATAGTCCCTTGGATGATTCGACTTAGAATGATTAATTATTTTCCACGTTGCTTTTGATTTGATTTGTTTTGTGAAGTGTTAATGTAGTGGTCATTTTGTGATTTCTGTGTCAAGTTAATTATTTTTTTGAGTCGATTAGAGTATTTTTTTAAGTATTCTTTGTCACCGTGTTCAGGTGAGAAACGACACTTCCACAGCAAATACCTTTTCCGCTTAGAGCAGATTCTAATGCCTTTTGATATCCACTTTGGCCTTTTAGTGGAAGATATTTTTAATCTTTTAAAGGGAAAGCAGAGATTGTAGAAAAGTTGAAACAATTTGCTGAAACTACTAGCATAGAGGCATTCTATCTTTGTCCTCCGGGTAGGCAAACACTTGTGACTCCTCTGGTATTGCAGGTGTTTATGGGCGACGGTAATCGCTTTCCATCAGGCGATACGTTTGCTCGTTTGCCTCCTATGACATAAAAAAAAAAAAAAAAAAAAAAAAAAACTGTCATAAGCTTCGTTAGGATTGTTGGACATGTAAACTTCATTGAAGCTTAGGGGGTGCCCTTCGCTTGGTCTAAAATTTTATGTTCTAAAATTGTTTGGCCGAAAATGTTTGGTATAATATTTAATGGCATACTTATTCTTTAACATAAAGATTTTTTTGCATACATATTTTTTTGTCCTAAAACATGTTTGACCTAAAATTGTTTAGTATATTTTTTTTATGACTAAAAGGCTAAAAGTATAATATTCTTTAGCCGTTAAAACCTCCTAAAAACCCATATGCTGAAGCGAGCAAGCGAAAGTATAAGCATAAGTTGCTCCCAGAACAGTAGGTTAGGTTAGGTTAGAACTGCGTCCCTAACAAAAATAAGGCGCTCCCAGAACAGTAGGTTAGGTTAGGTTAGAGCTGTGTCCCTAACAAAAATAAGGCGCTCCCAGAACAGTAGGTTAGGTTAGGTTAGAACTGCGTCCCTAACAAAAATAAGGCGCTCCCAGAACAGTAGGTTAGGTTAGGTTAGAACTGCGTCCCTGACAAAAATAAGGCTCTACCAGAACAGTAGGTTAGGTTAGGTTAGAACTGTGTCCCTAACAAAAATAAGGCGCTTCCAGAACAGAAGGTTAGGTTAGAACTGCATCCCTAACAAAAATAAGGCGCTCCCAGAACAGTAGGTTAGGTTAGGTTAGAACTGCGTTTCCGACAAACATAAGTCGCTCCCGGAACACTAGGTTAGGTTAGGTTAGAACTTCGTCCCCAACAAAAATAAGGCGCTCCCAGAACAGTAGGTTAGGTTAGAACTGCGTTTCCCACAAACATAAGTCGCTCCCGGAACACAAGGTTAGGTTGGAACTGCGTTCCCGACAAAAAGAAGGCGCTCCCACAACAGTAGGTTAGGTTAGGTTAGAACTGCGTCCCTGACAAAAATAAGTCGCTCCCAGACTAGTAGGTTAGGTTAGGTTAGAACTGCGTCCCTAACAAAAATAAGGCGCTCCCAGAACAGTAGGTTAGGTTAGGTTAGAACTGCGTCTCCGACAAACATTAAGTCGCTCCCAGAACTGTAGGTTAGGTTAGGTTAGAACTGCGTCCCCAACAAAATCTAAGTAATATTAATTTAATAAAAGCGGCAGTTTGGATGCGATTATTAGTGACACCAATTTTATGCCTAAAATACATTCGACCAAACAATGTTATTCCATACAAATGTTAGACTAAACAATTTTCGGCCAAAAAAATATATGCAAAACAATTTCGGCCAAACAATTTTCGACGTAAAAAACAATCGACCAAAGATTATTAGGCTAAAAAATATGTGCCGAAAAAAATATCGGCCAAAAAATTTTAGACAAACAGATATAGACCCAAGCTTAGGCTTTGTAAGCATTCATATTGAATCACAAGTAATGTGTATGAGGAAGACAGTTGTAGCTTGTATTTAAGAGTTGTGTTTTTATTTCAGGTGAAGTGGTCCCAGACGAGATGTCCGGCGCTGGCGGTGAGGGCGAGGGCGAGGGTGCTGCGTTATGTGAGTACCGAGTTTCTTTTTGTATTTGTATCACAACTGTGCGACACATTCTTGTGCGAGAAATATTACCTATCTCTTTCTTTGCTGCACTGTCAGAGAGAACGGGCTATGCCATGTCGCATGACAAGAGTCGTGAAACGTAGTTGTGCTGGGTGGGCTGGTATACTCAAAGTAATGAATTAATGTTTTCCTTCATGATCACTTAATGTTTATCAGCTGTTTAACAGTAGTGTTATTGCTTCAGGCGAGCCGGAGACGGCGAGCGACGACGACCCGATATCACGTGAGTCACACACATACCTCGGGACTTAAAAGCAGGAATACTT